>SJYX01024260.1:0-25815 GCA_006410675.1 Oreotragus oreotragus | reverse complement strand
TGTGCCTCTGAAATCTGTCTAAATATACATGATTATAGTATGAAATAAAAATTATTAGACACATATTTTAATTAGGATTTTAGGGCTTATGAAAGCGAAAGTACTGCTTGGGACTCTTGTCTGTGTAAATACCGATATGTCATGACTAACAAGTCATAGAGGGAGAGGTTTTCAGTAGGTTTAGTGGGTTTTCAGGCTTTCCTAGTGGCTCAGCAGTGAAGAACCCAACTTTCAATGCAGGAGATGCGGCTTCGGTCCCTGGGTCGTGCAGATCCCCTGGAGGTGGAAATGGCAACCCACTCCACTGTTCTTGCCTGGAGAATCCCATGGACAGAGGAGCCTGGTGGGCCACAGTCCATGGAGTTGCAAAGAGTCGGACACGACTTAGCGACTAAATAGCAAAAGCAAGTGGGTTCACACTGGATCTCAGGGTGTTTTGGGAAACTTAGTGGGTTTACTGTGCTCTCAGGCCTCTTAATGTTTCCAGTAGGCTGACTAGGTCAGTTGGTTGCCAGGACTAAAGTCTGGGGATCAGGGTAGTTTTTTTTGTTGGGTAGAGCAGCTTGGCTTCATGGGCTCCACAGCCATGCCCGTTTTCTCTCTAATGCCATCCTCTGATCATCTGTTGGGCTGTCCTGCCCTGTGTGCTCTCTGCTGATGGAAGTAGGCGAGTCATTAGCTAGAAAGCAGAGGCGGGTTCAAAGCAGCTCCCTGAAATCATAGATCTTCAGTCGGTGATAACAAATGATAAGAAGAAATCAAAGCCCAAGGTGGGTGAGGAAAAGATTTTGGCATCTCGGTGCTTTAATAAATTCATGTCACAGTGTCTAGACGAGATGTAAAACCCTGGTGCAGACAAAAAAAACCTCTGTGGGGCAGTAGAAGTTTATATAGACCAGTGGGACAGAGAATTTGGTTTGTATGGCTCAAGCAGTAAAGAGTTGCCTGCAGTGCAGGAGACTCGGGAGACACGGGTTCAATCCCTGGGTCGGGACGACCCCCTGGAGGAGGCAGTGGCAACCCACTCCAGTATTCTTGCCTGGAGAACCCCATGGGCAGGGGAGCCTGGTGGGCTACAGTCCGTGGGGGCGCAAAGAGTCTGACATGACCGAGCAAGCATGCAACACAATGTGAATGTCTGAGATCAGGCTTGAAGTAGATCACAGTTGAGTATTAACATATCTAAAGGGACAAAGAGTGAGGCAGCAGGAGGGAGTTAGGAACAAAAGCATTTTTTTTTTTAAATGAGGGTTTAGTCCAGTGAAAGCTGGCAGTGCCTCAGCGCTGGTGGGCGAGAAGTCTTTCTTGCGCTGTGACCAAGGCTCTGACAGGTGGCTGGCAGGGGTGAGTGCACTGGAGCCTCCTGCTGTGCCATGCTCCCACGCTCGCCAGGCAACCTCCTCGTCACTCTGGCCGTCCAGGGAGGCTTGTTGAAGAGAGTCAGGCGACCTTACATGTCTGCTGTATAGTACTGTTTATTTTAAGTGAGCAGTTGGGCATTTGGGTCTATACATGTGCAGCTGTAATGCGAAAGAAGAGGCAGGATCTCTCAGTTCTCACAGAGCAAAATTTTAGTACCTGCAAAGTTAAGCCTGGGTCCCTTGGGTGTGTGTCTATGCTGTTTGGTGGATCCAACATCAGGCTTTCCCCCGGTAGCTCAGAGGTTAAGGCGTCTGCCTGCAATGTGGGAGACCAGGGTTCGATCCCTGGGTTCGGAAGATCCCCTGGAGAAGGAAATGGCAACCCACTCAGTATTCTTGGCCTGGAGAATCCCATGGACGGAGGAGCCTGGTGGGCTACAGTCCATGGGGTCACAAAGAGTCGGACACGACTGAGTGACTTCACTTTCACTTTCTTTAGGTGACCCCATACTCCTTAGCAAACTGCCTGAGGTGGTCATACGTCCGCCATACCCTCACGCCTCCTGGGCCTTTGCTTGTCCTGTTTGTCCACCCACCTCTTCCCTGGGCGGACTTCTGTTCTTTGCTCGTGAGCCTGCTGGGGCCCCATTCTTCACGCCCACCTGACTGTGTTAGGCACCTTGCCCAGGGCTCGGTTGATCCCCTCTTCTCAGCCCCCTCCTCCATCAAAAGTGCCTGTTTAACTGTTAACTCTCCTTTCCCCAAATTCCTCTTTTGTCAAGCATCCAGGGATTATTCTGGTTTACCATTATGTCCCTTCCTGGCACACAAGGGCTACTTACTCAGTACTTTTTGGGTGGATAAGTCAGTGAAGAGAATGTTTCAGAGTGAAATAAACAGTGACTGAGCATATCTGGGTACTCACTTTTTTTTAACACTGGATTTAACATACAGATGAAATGACTAGTCTTACAGCAACGTTTGGTTCACTGTGATGATGTAATGAACTTATCTGTCCATTTTGTGGTGACTTTTTGGAGGAATTAGGTAATATTTTACTCATTGTTTTCTTAAGGTAGCCTATTTTAAATTGAATTCTTGAAACCTGAAATTTAAATTGGGGTATATAATATTGTTTACAATATTGTTACTACAAAATGAGACTTTCTTTTTCTAAACAGTTAAGTCATTCAGTTGTCCCAGGCCTGTGAAGTTTACCATAGAGTGGCATTTGGAGCATCATACCTGTCACAATGAACATTCTGAGTTGGAAGTAAGTAAAATGCAAATTTTAAATGCGTGTAAAGCTATGAAAGAAAAATTACAGAGTATAAAGATTTATTTGCTCATTAAGTGAGGAGTCTAAAAATAGAGACTGTAGTTTTAGAAGTGCCACAGATTTATTTGGGGACCTAACAATAAATGCTTTAATTATGTCAAAATATATGCTTTCTGAGAATACAAATCTATCAGTTTCCTTCTATCTTATGAAAAACATTAGTAATTATTTAAATCAGAGTTATAGGAACCATTGATAAAGGGATTGTGAATCATACATAAATAAAAACCAACTTAATTTAAAGAAGAAATGTAAAAATTTCATTCATCTCAGAGAATGAGTAGCAGGGCTTTGGTGCGGACGAGCAGGTTTCATGAGTATAAGTAGATCTCATCGAGAGGTGAGGAGGGAGACGGGAGAGTGTGAGAGGGGGAAAAGGGGCCAGGCAAGGCCAGTGTGTGCTTCCTAAGGAAATCACAAAAATATTCACTTAGACTGCATAGGACGTCAGATTTAGGACATTTAATGTTGATACTACCCTATTAGCTGATAAATCTTTTTCAGATTTTGCCAGTGTCCCAAGAACCTCCTTTTTAGCAGCTTTTTTTTTTTTTCCTTTCTTTTTCTGGTACAGAATCCAATCCAGGATCACGTTGTATTTCTGCAGGGTTTGTTTTTTTGGGGGCCGGAGGTCGGGGGCGGGGGGTGGCTGTCATTCATGATATGACACTGATATGTACAATCGATTTATTTTTATAAAATGTCCCTCAATTTGAGTGTTTCTCACAATTTCTCATGAATAAATTCAGGTTATATTTTTGTCAGACATACCATACCCTGGAGAAGGAAAAGGCAACCCACTCCAGGATTCTTGCCTGGAGAAGCTCATGGATAGAGGAGCCTGGCAGGCTACAGTCCGTGGGGTCACAAAGAGTCAGACACTGCTGAAGCGACTTAGCATGCACGCGCTAGAAAATACACTGTTTTGTCCATTTTTGATGATGTTAATTTGCTCAGTCAGTTAAGGAAGTTTCTGTCAGTTTTCCACCGTAAAGCTGCTACTTTTCTCTCTGTTGTTAACAATAATTTGTGAAGAAATACTTTGTATTTACACGTACGTATCCTGTGTTTTCGTCGGTCCTTGTTTTAATGTTCTTTGATTCTTGCCAGATTAGTTAGTTGTTAGTGATGATTCCTGGGGCTTCACAGGTGGTGCTAGCAGTAAAGAACCCACTAGACAGGCAGGCAGATGTAAGAGATGCAGGTTCGAGCCCTAGGTCGGGATGATCCCCTGGAGAAGGGAAGGGTAACCCAGTCCAGTATTCTTGCCTGGAGAATCCCATGGACAGAGGAGTCTGGTGGGCTCCAAATAGGGTCACAAAGAGTCAGACATGACTGAATCGACTTAGCCCTCACACACGATGACTGCTAAATGGTGGTTCTCTAATCCCATGCTTGCTTCCACATTTGCTAGCACCCTGCTATGAGAATGCACTCTCTCTTTTCCTTTATCTTATCTATCAGTCAGTCAGTTATCAAGATGGACTCACTGATTTTTAGTTTGTTGGGTGGGTTATAATCTCTTACTGTTTTTATGTATTTTGCTGAAATTGTCCCATATTTGGCCAGTTGTTCAGTCGCTCAGTCATATCCGACGCTTTGTGACCCCCTTGGACTGCAGTACACCAGGCCTCCCTGTCCTTCACCGTCTCCCAGAGTTTGTTTAAACTGAAGTCCATGGCCTTCCATCTGGCCATTGAAAGCCTCTTAATCTTTTCTTGGTGCCCGGGAGCTGCCACTGGGAGCCTGGTTTTATTCATCCCCCCAGGAGCCTGGAACGTCATTGTTAGTTGATGTGTAGATGAAATTTCCCCTGCATTCATTTCGGTTTTGCCATCTGTGCTTTATGTTACTATGTGTTTGGTTTATCTTCCCTTGTAATCGAATACTGCTTCTCTCTCTAAAATCCTTTATACGTGGAGTAGAATGAAAGTAATACCAGGACAAAGTATTATACACAAAATTATATGCAAAGCTTTTTTTCTTTTTGGTATTTTGTTCTACTGAATGTTTCAAGTGTTCCAAACAAAGTAAATTTTTGCTATTGTTCAGATATTAAGTGAAAATAAATTATGACATAGAACTTTACCTTGCGTAGGAGCTGTCACAGAAACATGAACTTCAGGTCACTGAAGACTTTTGTGGCCATTATTTCAAGAACAGTGAATGTTGGACAACAAAAAATGAAAATGTAGAGTGCAGTGGTGATTTACAGGTGTTTCCCCCACTGAATGTGAGTATCTGTCTCACCGTGTTGAAATCAGATGTATTTGTTTCCCAGTGAACATAAGTGTCAATTTCACTTCTGTTTCACCAGTATTGTGATAAAGAAAGGTCTTGATTCATCGGTTGTTAGGTTCGGTTCTGTGTGTGTGGCAGCACATAGTGAGCGAGTTTGGTGCCTTTGTACCCTGTGCAGCAGCGTCCTTGAGAGAGGAGGACCCTTGAGTCACCTTTTCGTGACCTGCTGTCACTGCATCTCTCTCTTCTGCCCACCCCAGGCGGGCCTTTGCCACCCTCACCCCATCAGAATAGCACTAGTCAAGGCGATCAGTGACCTCCGTGTTGTCAGACCCCGCGTGTGCTGCTCTTACTGAAGGTCTGTCTTGCCAGCATTTAACACACTTGGAAACTGTCCTCTATGCACTTTCTCCTACTAAACCTGGAAGGCTGGACTCTAAAATGTTGATAGTGATCATCCCTGGGTAGTGAGGCTGTGGGTCATTTTAACTGATTTTTTTTTGTCCTATAAATTCTGAAGTGAAAATGTCTTTAATAAAAATTGTAGGGACTTCCGTGTTGGTCCAGAAGCTAATACTCGGTGCTCTTGATGTGGGGACCTGAGTTCAATCCTCGGTCAGCGAACTAGATCCCCCGTGCCATAGCTGAGACCCCACATGCCTCAGTGACAACTGAAGATCCCAACGCCACAGCTAAGACCTGGCGCAGCCAGATAAATGTTTTTTAAAAAATCTTAAAAAAATTGTTTTTCAAAGGCTTCTTTTAAAAATTTGTGTTGAGGTATAATAAACATAAAATAAAGCATGTGTATCAGAAGTGTAGGGCTTAATGAATTTTCACAACCCGAACCCACCCCCATAGACCCAGATCAGGTATAGACCATCTGAGCACTTTGAATCCCTTTTGGGTCCCTAACACCCTCCCTGCCAGCAGAAACCACTGCCCTGAAGAAGGAAGTCATTTTTCAAGTGCAGGATTTTGTTACGCGCATTTAGGGTACAGTGAGATTTGTTCTCTGGTATTCTGCCTTCAAATCTTTACCTTTTTTGTAACAGCTTTTTCTCCCCCCCCTCAATTTGTTAGAACTATTTTTCCTCATGGAAATGCAACAGTATAAAACGGAATTATTTTGTTCTTTTTTCCAGAATAAACAGCTAATATCAAATACCGGAAATGTCTCAAACCAGGAAGGATCAACAGTAAGTCACTTTCTTTGCCTTTAAATCAAATATATACAAGTTAGAGTAAGACTGAGCAGAATCTGCTGATGGGTAGATACTCATGATCTAGAGTAGAATTAGGGAAGAAAAATAGAAGTGTAATTTAAAACAGGATATTTTCTTACATATGTCTGTGTGAATTCTGTACATACTTGTTTCTTTGTTTAAAAAAATCTCTTTAAAGCCATAATTTAAGGGTAACTTCTGTGTAGTCTTGCTTTACTTTAAAAAATAAAATCTCACTGTCACATGGCTTAGACAGCATAGCAGTGGGCTAGTCGGTATCGCCTTTAGGGAAATAAATAGAAACTACGATGTAGCACCAGGTGGAGGGAAAGTTTAGAATTGGGGGGAATTACTAAAAGTCAGAAGACTAAGAGCTTGAGAGGGTTACAGACAGTTGAGTGTAGGGACCGAAAGCAGATTTAGGAGAGCTTGATGTTTGCTTTAGACTGGGACTCTCTGCTTTTATGGTCTTCTTCAACCGTCTTACGGAATAGTCTGATAGCGGGAAGGCATTCAGTCTGCAGTGGTGCCGAGCCAACTCTGCTTTGTACACATGCTGTCACAGGTGGAGGAGTAGGAAGTGACAGGGAAGAATAGGAAATACTCAGGAAGGAGGCGTGTGAGAAGTTTGGTCCAACCACATGGGGGCATTGGAGGGTCCCAGGCAGTTCCCAAGCAGGCGGGTTCAGCTTCTCAATGGGTCTGAACTCTAGCGACAGAGTGCCTGAAGGAATCTAAATAGTTTAGCCCAGCAGTCCACGTACCTTTTTGCTACCGTGGAAGACAGTTTGTCCACGGACCTGGGGTGGGGGGTGGTTTCAGGATGACCCAAGGACATTGCACTTAAATGCCACCACTGATCTGCCAGTCAGAGCTCAGGCAGTAATGTCAGTGATGGGGAACAGCTGTAAATACAGAAAGCTTTGCTCGCTCACCCACCGCCCACCTCCTACTGTGTGGCCCAGTCCTAACAGCCCATGGACTGGTACTGCTCTGTGGCCTGAGGGGGTTGAGGACCCCTGTTTTAGCCTATATACTGTATTTGAGTCATTTTCAATCATGTTATATGACATCTTTCTTCCCCTGTTTAATTTTAAAACACACACATTTAAAAACCAAATACTTGATGATATTAGAAAAACTATTTGAAAGGTAATATAGAATGGTAACTTTAGGAGGAAACCTGTAGAAATACGAGAAGTAGAAAATATTGGCAAGTGGAAAAGGCTTTTTCCCTCCTCCATCCTTTGGGTCTGGAAGGATGGTGGTAAAAAAAAAAAAGGTGGAGGAAATCCTTCTGCTCCCCACTGTCCTTCTAGAGCCCGCCTGTGTGTGTGTGTGTGTTTAAGGAGCCCAATTCGTTTTTCTTTTTAGCTGCATTGGGTCTGCCTTGTGGTGCCAGGGCTCTTTGCTGCAGCATGCAGCCTTTCTCTGGTTGTGGTACTCAGGCTTCTCTTGTTGCGGAGCGCAGGCTCTAGAGTGCAGAGACTCAGTAGTTGCAGCGCATAGGCTTGGTTGCCCCCTGGCACGTGGGATCTTACTTCCCCGACCAGGGATCAAACCCATATCCCCTGCGTTGGAAGGTGGATTCTTAACCGCTGGACCACCAGGGAAGTCCCCCCAGTTCGATTCTTAACAGTTGATTTAAAACATGGTGAACAGTTGTTTATCTATATCTTACAAAAGCAATTTTAAAAAATAACTCAAAGGATTTTTTTTTTCCCGTTTCAGGATGTTGTAGCCAAAACACAAAGAGATGGGTTTCATATCTTTATTGTTTCTGTTAAAACAGAAAACACAGATGCAAGCTGGAATTTGAACGGTATAGTTAAATAGTATACATGTTTACAGTCTGTTTTTACTGTATTCTGTATTTTTGTTATTAACTCAAATCTACATTCTGTTAAAATAAATTATTCAAAAAGAAATTTATTTAATCACAAAAATGAATAATCTGTTTATTTTTGGGACTTAAAACTTTGTGCTGCTCTTAACTCTAATATTTATTGTTTTTAACAGACTAGAAATTTAAAATTAATTTAAGCTAAATTTTAAAAAGTTTTAACTTCATGGAGGGGTACAGAATTCTCCAGATTAAAAGAAAAAAATTTTTAGCATGTAGAAATGGGTGGGCAACACCCTAATTGTAGTTGAAATAGATTATATTTTGTTTCTTGAAAATGGCCAGCATGGGGCTTTAAACATTTGTTCTTTAAAAAGTTCAAAAAAGAAACAAAAAACATGTGTTTGTAGCCTAGGAGTAGAAGTAGCACCTCTGGCTTCTGTGGCTTGCCCTGAGCTCCCCTGCCCACCCAATGAAGTAGACCCTCTGTCACGCGAAGCTGTGGCTCCTGGTGCCTCGTGTGAGCCCAGGCTTGCATCACACAGTTTTCAAGGGAGCAGATGCTCTCATAGGTCCTGGAATTGCCTTGTTGCTCACTTTCTAGGCTGGGCATCTGCTGGACTGACAGTAGCCAAACAGCATGTGAGCATCCTGGGAGTTTGCAAACTGCCCTGATTCACCCACTGGGACGCAGAGGTGAAGCCACAGTCTGTCTCTGAGGGGCACCCAGTCCAAAGGGGAGGGAGAAAGCAATGAGATGAGGGCATGGCTGCAGAGGAGACCCAGAGCTGTTCTTCCCACTGAAGCTGGTAAAGAGGCTGCTCTGGAGAATGTGAAGCAGGGCTTCCTCCTGGAGGTGCTGTAATGGGCCAGACCGTGCCACACAGGGGGCAGGGGCCCCGCTGCCACCCTGCTCCCCGCCTCCTTTCTTTGATACCAGTGGGCAGCTTTAAGCTTCTGCTGAATAGTGAATGATGCAGTAGCAGTTGCTGAGCCCTGACAGTCTTGCACTATGCCTGCCACTCTGTTATTGCTGTCTCAGACAACAACCCAAACTAGATTCTGGAGTCCAGTAATTTGTCCAAGTTACATTACGAAAGACACAGTCCTCAGTGAGGTCAGGGCCTCAGCCAGGGCCGGTCTGCGACCAGGACTTCTTGCTGTCTGCATGAGAGCCAGCTTAGCCCATGGTGTATAACTCCATTTCTATAAGTAAAGATACCTTGACGAGGTTACATAATCAAACAGCTGGTAATTATCCAGTACTTTGTGTGTGCTAGGCAAAAATTTAGTGTTTGTTCACTTGGTTTATAATCTTGGAGCCTTAGGATGAGCTTACATTGAAAAACTTAAGAAAAACCTGTTAATTTTAATACCTTAATTTCTTTATCCCCATCCTGCCTTCTCCAGTTTCTCTTTCTATGTTGGGACCTTATGGATATATCTCTGCGTCAGATTGGCCTCTGATGATTGTGAGTATCTCTGATAATTTTTTTTTCCTTTTTTTAAAAATGAGTTTTGTATCCTAATTAGAATATTCAAAAAAATGTAAGAGATCAGTGGCAGTGATTCCTTAGTAGCTAACACTGACATACCCTTTATTTCTGGTTCCATGGTGACTGGAAGATAAAGGATGGCAAACCTGAATGCAGAAATGCCAGTTTTCAGTTTTGTGCCAGTGCCATACTGTTTTAATTGTAACCTTGTAGTACAGTTTGAAGTTAGGGAGCCTGATTTCTCCAGCTTCGTTTTCTTTTCCTTGGCTATTCAGGGTCTTTTGTATTTCCTAGAAATCTCTATTTTCAAATGATCAGAAGGCTTAACTGACTAAAATTGCTTCTCTTCCCACAGTTCTACATGGTGATGTGTATTGTTTATATCTTATATGGTGTTCTGTGGCTGATGTGGTCTGCCTGTTACTGGAAAGATATATTAAGAATCCAGTTCTGGATTGCAGCTGTTATTTTCCTGGGAATGCTTGAAAAAGCAATTTTTTATGCTGAATACCAAAACATCAACAGCACTGGGCTATCAAGTAAGTAATGACTGTGTCCATGAACATGGTGTCCATAAACGCCTCCTAGCATTTGTGAGCAGAACAGAGGGGACTCCCCCTCACCACCCACCTTCATCCATTGGTTTGGGAAACCATAGTATAGATGAAAAGGACAGAAGCCAAGAAGAGAGTGTCAAAGTAGGTCTCTGAACTAGGATAGCATGTGTACGGTCTTTGCTTTCTGTGTTCTTGCTGACTTTCCCTGACTTCCCTCCTGGGGAAAAAAAAATTCCCTAAAGTTCAGCTACCAGTGACTGGCTTAAAGCAGTACAAACTTCTGGACTGGGGACGTGGGTTGCTGCCAGTCCTTTTAACACATTTCTCTTTTTTTCATCCATCCTCTTTCTTCTCCTTTCCCCAACAAAAAAGAAAGTTTGGTCCCAGGAGTCGGATGAGTAGTGTAGGATGGATGGCGCCTGCGACCTTTTACAAAGAACTTCATGTGACCGTGGGAGGCCCTGTCCCAGTTTACACAGTGGGACGTGGGACGCTGGCCGAGCATTCACTTGAGCATCTTCAGATGTGTGCCCTGGACTGCTGAAAGAGAGAGTGCACTGTCTGTACAGAGGGACTTCCCACTACCAGTGGTTAAGACTCTGTGCTTCCAGTACAGGGGACTCAGGTTTGATCCCTGGTTAGGGAACTAAGATCCCTTATGCCTCGCAGTGTGGCTGGTAAAAAAAAAAACGGGGGAGGGGGTGGCCAGAAAGTAAAGATACAGTTAATTTCATCGCTGGACCTTTGAAAGAGAGAGAGCTCAGAAGGAGAGAAAGCACTCAAGATTTACTCGAATGGTCAGTTACAATTGGTCATGGTGCAGATTTTCCAGGGGTGTAGTTATGTCGTTCTTTATTTTAAAATCCTCTGGGGAAAAAAGGGTGAGTTGGAATGTAGATGAGACCAGTACAGCATAATGTTGATAAGTATTGGTGCTGAGTGATAGTACATGGGAGTTCATTATATTGCTTTCTCTGTTAGAGAGAAAACTGTATTGTAGTTTCTAAAAAATGAAAAGTTGCACAATATACAAAAGAATAAAGCAAAGACACACATCTAGGGAGGCGTGTTGGGGGTGTTATTGCTCTCTAAGAAGTTTTAGTGATGTATAAGCACGTGTGTGTGTGTGTGTGTGTGCGCGCGCGCACCTGCCCTAAACCAAATGAGGAAGAAAGGGTAAGTTGCTGCTTATGAGTGGGTGTTAAAGCATTCTTGAGTGTCAGAGGAGGTAGGCCAGCTTCTTTGCTGCCAGGGGTGAGGGGTCTCTGTCTGGAGAAGGTGGTGTGAACTTGGGTGAGGGGCAGCAAAAGCCTGAGATCTGTGCGGAGGAGAGCCCACCTGCCGCCCTCAGGGCCATCAAGCCCTCTGAGATGACCCCAGCAGGGCTCGGAAGAGAAAGCCCAGGCAGCTGTCCTTGCCTTGAGGAGTCCTGTGGAGAGAGCGGAGAAGGCAGTGGCACCCCACTCCAGTACTCCTGCCTGGAAAATCCTGTGGACGGAGGAGCCTGGAGGGCTGCAGTCCATGGGGTTGCTAAGAGTCAGACACGACTGAGCGATTTCATTTTGACTTTTCACTTTCATGCATTGGAGAAGGAAATGGCAACCCACTCCAGTGTTCTTGCCTAGAGAATCCCAGGGACGGGGGAGCCTGGTGGGCTGCCATCTGTGGGGTCACACAGAGTCGGACACGACTGAAGCGACTTAGCAGCAGCAGTGGAAGAGAGAGGTGCCAGACGGGGCCTGGGCTGATGCTACTTCCGATTTCCCCAAGTGTGGACTCTGAAACGCTGGCTGTCTTGCTTAGCATTGGTCCTGGAAGGACAGAATCTAGAAAGTCAAGCAGTGAAGAAGCAGTGCTTGTTGGGACCCAGCAAGGGCGCGCTAAGGATCGGTCACTTGGCTGGTGCTCCGGTTAGGCAGTTAGGCAAAGGGATGGACTTATCGCACGATGTGGCTGAACTTCAAGGTATTGGACAAGGCCTCTTGTTTCTTCTGGAGAGGATGGAGAAGTGTGAGCTGAAAAGAGTCATTAGGTGGATTAAGAGCCGGTTTCTGAGTGTCTTTTTCCTTCTTTCTGTCATCACACCAGAGCTCTCATCATCTCTTGGCTGGATTCTGGAGTCGTCTCCTAAGCATTTTCCTCTCCTATATTCCTTCCCAGGCCACTCAGTAGAGCAATCTTGATAAAATAAAGCTGTCCATTTTATTCTAAGGGCCAGCAAGCTCTTCCCGCAAAACCTACACAGGAAATATTTTTGACTTTGTTGGCTCTGTTGCAGCTTCTCAGCTGCTGTCCTGGGAGCTGAAAGATGCCACAGACGGCAAATGGATCTGGCTACATTCTCCAATAAAACCTTTATTTACGAAGCACGGGTCAGGCCAGACTTGGCCTACAGGCTGCAGCTCGTCAGTGCAATTCACCCCTTTTTTTGGACTTATTTATTTATCTGGCTGTTCTGGGTCTTCGTTGTACAGCAGGTGGGGTCTTTAGCTGTGGCACACAGGCTTTTTTTTCTGTCACGTGTAATCTGATTTCCTGACCAGGGGTTGACCCTGGGCCACCTGGACCGGGAGCAAGGAGTTTTAGCTGCTGGAGCACCAGGGAAGTCCCACTCTTATTTGTTATTGTCACTGACTTCCCATCAACTTTAGCAGCAAGACCAGACTCATGGCCTGGCATACAACCCCGGTGAACGGGCCATGCTTTTGCCCCAGTCTTATTTTGACCTCTCTCTTTACATGCCTTGCTGCCGACCACCAAGTATTCACATCTTGCAGCATTTTTTTTGGCCATGCCGTGAGGCATGCAGGATCTTGCTTCCCTGACCAGGGATCGAACCCACACCTTCTGCAGTGGCAGCACAGAATCTTAACCACCAGACCGCCAGGGAAGTCCTGTCTTGCAGCATATTTTGCTTTTTCTCTTTCTTCCTTCGTGCCTCTGCATGTGCCATTTCCTTTGCTTTTCCGCCTTCCCTCCTCCGAACAGTAACTCCTACTCAGCCTTCACCTCCATCGAGTCCCTTGGACTGCACAGAGATCAAACCGGTCCATCCTAAAGGAAATCAGCCCTGAACACTGGAAGGACTGATGCTGAAGCTGAAGCGACAATACTTTGGCCAGCTGATGCGAAGAGCCGACTCACTGGAAAAGACCCTGAAGCTGGAAAAGAATGAAGGCAGGAGAAGGAGGTTGACAGAGGATGAGATGGTTGGATGGCATCACTGCCTCAGCAGACATGACTTTGAGCAAGCTCTGGGAGATAGTCAAGAACAGGGAAGCCTGGCGTGCTGTAGTCCATGGGGTTGAAAACAGTTGGAGACAACTTAGCAACTAAACCACAGCAACAACAGCCTTCAATTCCTGGTGTAGATGTCACTTCTGAGAAGCTTTTCCTGCCCCATGAGGTGTAGGTTGCTTTCCTTGCCATCCTGAGACACAGACTGTTTCCTCCAGCTCTTGCTGCGTTCTGTCCTGCCCAGCGTCCAGGCTTCACAAGGGCAGGGAACATGGTGTTTCTTTTCCTGTGACAACCACACAGTAGGAGTGGAAATCAGTAAATGACAGGGGCAACCTGGAGACTACCACAGCAACAACAGCCTTCAATTCCTGGTGTAGATGTCACTTCTGAGAAGCTTTTCCTGCCCCATGAGGTGTAGGTTGCTTTCCTTGCCATCCTGAGACACAGACTGTTTCCTCCAGCTCTTGCTGCGTTCTGTCCTGCCCAGCGTCCAGGCTTCACAAGGGCAGGGAACATGGTGTTTCTTTTCCTGTGACAACCACACAGTAGGAGTGGAAATCAGTAAATGACAGGGGCAACCTGGAGACAAGAGCTCTTGAGGACATTATGGTTTTCAAGTATTTACAGGACAGGAAGGGACTCTGGGCTTCCCTGCTGGTTCAGATGCTAAAGCATCTGCAATGCAGAAGACCTGGGTTTGATCCCTGGATTAGAAAGATCCCCTGGAGAGGTGAGGGGAGGTAAGGTTGTTTCCAACTCTTTGTGACCCCACGGACTGTAGCCTACCAGGCTCTTCCATCCATGGGATTTTCCAGGCAAGAGTACTGGAGTGGGNTTTTTAACAGACTAGAAATTTAAAATTAATTTAAGCTAAATTTTAAAAAGTTTTAACTTCATGGAGGGGTACAGAATTCTCCAGATTAAAAGAAAAAAATTTTTAGCATGTAGAAATGGGTGGGCAACACCCTAATTGTAGTTGAAATAGATTATATTCTGTTTCTTGAAAATGGCCAGCATGGGGCTTTAAACATTTGTTCTTTAAAAAGTTCAAAAAAGAAACAAAAAACATGTGTTTGTAGCCTAGGAGTAGAAGTAGCACCTCTGGCTTCTGTGGCTTGCCCTGAGCTCCCCTGCCCACCCAATGAAGTAGACCCTCTGTCACGCGAAGCTGTGGCTCCTGGTGCCTCGTGTGAGCCCAGGCTTGCATCACACAGTTTTCAAGGGAGCAGATGCTCTCATAGGTCCTGGAATTGCCTTGTTGCTCACTTTCTAGGCTGGGCATCTGCTGGACTGACAGTAGCCAAACAGCATGTGAGCATCCTGGGAGTTTGCAAACTGCCCTGATTCACCCACTGGGACACAGAGGTGAAGCCACAGTCTGTCTCTGAGGGGTACCCAGTCCAAAGGGGAGGGAGAAAGCAATGAGATGAGGGCATGGCTGCAGAGGAGACCCAGAGCTGTTCTTCCCACTGAAGCTGGTAAAGAGGCTGCTCTGGAGAATGTGAAGCAGGGCTTCCTCCTGGAGGTGCTGTAATGGGCCAGACCGTGCCACACAGGGGGCAGGGGCCCTGCTGCCACCCTGCTCCCCACCTCCTTTCTTTGATACCAGTGGGCAGCTTTAAGCTTCTGCTGAATAGTGAATGATGCAGTAGCAGTTGCTGAGCCCTGACAGTCTTGCACTATGCCTGCCACTCTGTTATTGCTGTCTCAGACAACAACCCAAACTAGATTCTGGAGTCCAGTAATTTGTCCAAGTTACATTACGAAAGACACAGTCCTCAGTGAGGTCAGGGCCTCAGCCAGGGCCGGTCTGCGACCAGGACTTCTTGCTGTCTGCATGAGAGCCAGCTTAGCCCATGGTGTATAACTCCATTTCTATAAGTAAAGATACCTTGACGAGGTTACATAATCAAACAGCTGGTAATTATCCAGTACTTTGTGTGTGCTAGGCAAAAATTTAGTGTTTGTTCACTTGGTTTATAATCTTGGAGCCTTAGGATGAGCTTACATTGAAAAACTTAAGAAAAACCTGTTAATTTTAATACCTTAATTTCTTTATCCCCATCCTGCCTTCTCCAGTTTCTCTTTCTATGTTGGGACCTTATGGATATATCTCTGCGTCAGATTGGCCTCTGATGATTGTGAGTATCTCTGATAATTTTTTTTTCCTTTTTTTAAAAATGAGTTTTGTATCCTAATTAGAATATTCAAAAAAATGTAAGAGATCCGTGGCAGTGATTCCTTAGTAGCTAACACTGACCTACCCTTTATTTCTGGTTCCATGGTGACTGGAAGATAAAGGATTGCAAACCTGAATGCAGAAATGCCAGTTTTCAGTTTTGTGCCAGTGCCATACTGTTTTAATTGTAACCTTGTAGTACAGTTTGAAGTTAGGGAGCCTGATTTCTCCGGCTTCGTTTTCTTTTCCTTGGCTATTCAGGGTCTTTTGTATTTCCTAGAAATCTCTATTTTCAAATGATCAGAAGGCTTAACTGACTAAAATTGCTTCTCTTCCCACAGTTCTACATGGTGATGTGTATTGTTTATATCTTATATGGTGTTCTGTGGCTGATGTGGTCTGCCTGTTACTGGAAAGATATATTAAGAATCCAGTTCTGGATTGCAGCTGTTATTTTCCTGGGAATGCTTGAAAAAGCAATTTTTTATGCTGAATACCAAAACATCAACAGCACTGGGCTATCAAGTAAGTAATGACTGTGTCCATGAACATGGTGTCCATAAACGCCTCCTAGCATTTGTGAGCAGAACAGAGGGGACTCCCCCTCACCACCCACCTTCATCCATTGGTTTGGGAAGCCATAGTATAGATGAAAAGGACAGAAGCCAAGAAGAGAGTGTCAAAGTAGGTCTCTGAACTAGGATAGCATGTGTACGGTCTTTGCTTTCTGTGTTCTTGCTGACTTTCCCTGACTTCCCTCCTGGGGAGAAAAAAATTCCCTAAAGTTCAGCTACCAGTGACTGGCTTAAAGCAGTACAAACTTCTGGACTGGGGACGTGGGGTGCTGCCAGTGCTTTTAACACATTTCTCTTTTTTTCATCCATCCTCTTTCTTCTCCTTTCCCCAACAAAAAAGAAAGTTTGGTCCCAGGAGTCGGATGAGTAGTGTAGGATGGATGGCGCCTGCAGCCTTTTACAAAGAACTTCATGTGACCGTGGGAGGCCCTGTCCCAGTTTACACAGTGGGACGTGGGACGCTGGCCGAGCATTCACTTGAGCATCTTCAGATGTGTGCCCCGGACTGCTGAAAGAGAGAGTGCACTGTCTGTACAGAGGGACTTCCCACTACCAGTGGTTAAGACTCTGTGCTTCCAGTACAGGGGACTCAGGTTTGATCCCTGGTTAGGGAACTAAGATCCCTTATGCCTCGCAGTGTGGCTGGTTAAAAAAAAACGGGGGAGGGGGTGGCCAGAAAGTAAAGATACAGTTAATTTCATCGCTGGACCTTTGAAAGAGAGAGAGCTCAGAAGGAGAGAAAGCGCTCAAGATTTACTCGAATGGTCTGTTACAATTGGTCATGGTGCAGATTTTCCAGGGGTGTAGTTATGTCGTTCTTTATTTTAAAATCCTCTGGGGAAAAAAGGGTGAGTTGGAATGTAGATGAGACCAGTACAGCATAATGTTGATAAGTATTGGTGCTGAGTGATAGTACATGGGAGTTCATTATATTGCTTTCTCTGTTAGAGAGAGAGAAAACTGTATTGTAGTTTCTAAAAAATGAAAAGTTGCACAATATACAAAAGAATAAAGCAAAGACACACATCTAGGGAGGCATGTTGGGGGTGTTATTGCTCTCTAAGAAGTTTTAGTGATGTATAAGCACGTGTGTGTGTGTGTGTGCGCGCGCGCACCTGCCCTAAACCAAATGAGGAAGAAAGGGTAAGTTGCTGCTTATGACTGGGTGTTAAAGCATTCTTGAGTGTCAGAGGAGGTAGGCCAGCTTCTTTGCTGCCAGGGGTGAGGGGTCTCTGTCTGGAGAAGGTGGTGTGAACTTGGGTGAGGGGCAGCAAAAGCCTGAGATCTGTGCGGAGAAGGAGAGCCCACCTGCCGCCCTCAGGGCCATCAAGCCCTCTGAGATGGCCCCAGCAGGGCTCGGAAGAGAAAGCCCAGGCAGCTGTCCTTGCCTTGAGGAGTCCTGTGGAGAGAGCGGAGAAGGCAATGGCACCCCACTCCAGTACTCCTGCCTGGAAAATCCCGTGGACGGAGGAGCCTGGAGGGCTGCAGTCCATGGGGTTGCTAAGAGTCGGACACGACTGAGCGATTTCATTTTGACTTTTCACTTTCATGCATTGGAGAAGGAAATGGCAACCCACTCCAGTGTTCTTGCCTAGAGAATCCCAGGGATGGGGGAGCCTGGTGGGCTGCCGTCTGTGGGGTCACACAGAGTCGGACACGACTGAAGCGACTTAGCAGCAGCAGTGGAAGAGAGAGGTGCCAGACGGGGCCTGGGCTGATGCTACTTCCGATTTCCCCAAGTGTGGACTCTGAAACCCTGGCTGTCTTGCTTAGCATTGGTCCTGGAAGGACAGAATCTAGAAAATCAAGCAGTGAAGAAGCAGTGCTTGTTGGGACCCAGCAAGGGCGCGCTAAGGATCGGTCACTTGGCTGGTGCTCCGGTTAGGCAGTTAGGCAAAGGGATGGTCTTATCGCACGATGTGGCTGAACTTCAAGGTATTGGACAAGGCCTCTTGTTTCTTCTGGAGAGGATGGAGAAGTGTGAGCTGAAAAGAGTCATTAGGTGGATTAAGAGCCGGTTTCTGAGTGTCTTTCTCCTTCTTTCTGTCATCACACCAGAGCTCTCATCATCTCTTGGCTGGATTCTGGAGTCGTCTCCTAAGCATTTTCCTCTCCTATATTCCTTCCCAGGCCATTCAGTAGAGCAATCTTGATAAAATAAAGCTGTCCATTTTATTCTAAGGGCCAGCAAGCTCTTCCCGCAAAACCTACACAGGAAATATTTTTGACTTTGTTGGCTCTGTTGCAGCTTCTCAGCTGCTGTCCTGGGAGCTGAAAGATGCCACAGACGGCAAATGGATCTGGCTACATTCGCCAATAAAACCTTTATTTACGAAGCACGGGTCAGGCCAGACTTGGCCTACAGGCTGCAGCTCGTCAGTGCAATTCTCCCTTTTTTCTGGACTTATTTATTTATCTGGCTGTTCTGGGTCTTCGTTGTACAGCAGGTGGGGTCTTTAGCTGTGGCACGCAGGCTTTTGTTTCTGTCACGTGTGATCTGATTTCCTGACCAGGGGTTGACCCTGGGCCACCTGGACCGGGAGCAAGGAGTTTTAGCTGCTGGAGCACCAGGGAAGTCCCACTCTTATTTGTTATTGTCACTGACTTCCCATCAACTTTAGCAGCAAGACCAGACTCATGGCCTGGCATACAACCCCGGTGAACGGGCCATGCTTTTGCCCCAGTCTTATTTTGACCTCTCTCTTTACATGCCTTGCTGCCGACCACCAAGTATTCACATCTTGCAGCATTTTTTTTGGCCATGCCGTGAGGCATGCAGGATCTTGCTTCCCTGACCAGGGATCGAACCCACACCTTCTGCAGTGGCAGCACAGAATCTTAACCACCAGACCGCCAGGGAAGTCCTGTCTTGCAGCATATTTTGCTTTTTCTCTTTCTTCCTTCGTGCCTCTGCATGTGCCATTTCCTTTGCTTTTCCGCCTTCCCTCCTCCGAACAGTAACTCCTACTCAGCCTTCACCTCCATCGAGTCCCTTGGACTGCACAGAGATCAAACCGGTCCATCCTAAAGGAAATCAGCCCTGAACACTGGAAGGACTGATGCTGAAGCTGAAGCGACAATACTTTGGCCAGCTGATGCGAAGAGCCGACTCACTGGAAAAGACCCTGAAGCTGGAAAAGAATGAAGGCAGGAGAAGGAGGTTGACAGAGGATGAGATGGTTGGATGGCATCACTGCCTCAGCAGACATGACTTTGAGCAAGCTCTGGGAGATAGTCAAGAACAGGGAAGCCTGGCGTGCTGTAGTCCATGGGGTTGAAAACAGTTGGAGACAACTTAGCAACTAAACCACAGCAACAACAGCCTTCAATTCCTGGTGTAGATGTCACTTCTGAGAAGCTTTTCCTGCCCCATGAGGTGTAGGTTGCTTTCCTTGCCATCCTGAGACACAGACTGTTTCCTCCAGCTCTTGCTGCGTTCTGTCCTGCCCAGCGTCCAGGCTTCACAAGGGCAGGGAACATGGTGTTTCTTTTCCTGTGACAACCACACAGTAGGAGTGGAAATCAGTAAATGACAGGGGCAACCTGGAGACGAGCTCTTGAGGACATTATGGTTTTCAAGTATTTACAGGACAGGAAGGGACTCGGCTTCCCTGCTGCTTCAGATGCTAAAGCATCTGCAATGCAGAAGACCTGGGTTCGATCCCTGGATTAGAAAGATCCCCTGGAGAGGTGAGGTGAGGGGAGGTAAGGTCGCTCAGTTGTTTCCAACTCTTTGTGACCCCACGGGCTGTAGCCTACCAGGCTCTTCCATCCATGGGATTTTCCAGGCAAGAGTACTGGAGTGGGGTGCCACTTCCTTCTCCAGAGGATCTTCCCGACCCGGGGATCGAACGCAGGTCTCCCACATTGTAGGCAGACACTTTACCATGTGAGCCACCAGGGAAGTCTCCAGGGTCAAGAAGATCCCCTGGAGAAGGGAATGGCAACTCACTCCAGTATTCTTGCCTGGAGAATTCCATGGCTAGAGGCGCGAGCCTGGCAGGCTGCAGTCCAGGGGACTGTAAAGAGTCAGGCAAAAGTGAGTGACTCCTTCTACTAAGGAGCTCTAGTTCTTTAGCCTCAAGTGGGCGAGTGAGAACAGAGGAAACCGTGCCCCGTAGAGCCGATCTGATACAGAGCGAGTTCTTCAGGAGGTGGAGAATCCCCTTCACCGAGGTTGCAAACAGCATTAGATTAGATGACCTTTAAATTTAAATATGGCCATTTCGTCTGAGGTCAGACTATAGTTGTACATAGTGCATGTGTAGAGTCTTGGCGACAGGCGTCCAGGTGGACCCAGAGCAAATGGTTTTCCTTCCTCCCCGTCAGCCCAGGGGTTACTGATATTTGCGGAGCTGATATCTGCGATTAAGAGGACTCTGGCTCGGCTCCTGGTGATCATCGTGAGCTTGGGATACGGCATTGTAAAGTAAGTGGAAAAGACACCTCACCTCCACCCTGTGATCACGTCCATCTCCATGAGAACCCCTGGGAAACTGGACAGGGAAGTACCTCCTAGGATGTGTTTTTTAAGGGACTTTAAATTTTTTAATCAATCAGTTATTTGGGTGCGTCAGGCCTTAGTTGTGGCAGCTGGGGTCTTTGTTGCAGCAGGAGCTTCTCTAAGGTGAGGGCTCCAGAACGCACGGGCTCTCTAGTTGTGGCACAGGCTTAGTTGCCCCGAGGCATGTAGGATCTTAGTTCCCCGACCTGGGATCGAACTCATGCTCCACCTCTGCACTGAAAGTGGATTCTTAACCACGGGACCGCAGGGCAGTGCCTTTAATGGATTTCCACGCACTGGCTGTTTTATGTGTGCGTGCTCAGTGGCTTCAGTTGTGAGCGACTCTTTGCGAGGCTATGGACTGCAGCCCACCAGGCTCCTCTGTTCATGGGATTCCCCAGGCAAGAACTGGAGTGGGGTGCCATTTCCTCCTCCAGGGGATATTCCCAACCCAGTGATCAAAAGCACGTCTCTTATCTCTCCACTCTCCTGCACTGGCAGGCAAATTCTTTACCAATAATGCCACCTGGGAACTCCTGCTGGTTTATACTTTCCTCAAATAAAGATCCTAAGTTCCAGTAACATTTTATACTTAGATGAATAATCAACTTTAAGGATAATGGAAAATTTTAAATAATTCTTGAGGCTCAGGTCATTTTCTATTTCCTAGGCAGCACAGTCGGGGAAGGCAATGGCACCCCACCCCAATACTCTTGCCTGGAAAATCCAATGGACAGAGTAGCCTGGTGGGCTGCAGTCCATGGGGTCGCTAACAGTCGGACAGACTGAGCGACTTCACTTTTTCTCTTTCATGCATTGGAGAAGGAAATGGCAACCCACTCCAGTGTTCTTGCCTGGAGAATCCCAGGGATGGGGAAGCCTGGTGGGCTGCTGTCTATGGGGTCACACAGAGTTGGACACAACTGAAGTGACTTAGCAGCAGCAGCAGCAGGCAGCACAGTAAGGTGTTATGATTGTGTTTAAGATATTGTAAGAGAGCATGCTCTGATTAAACACCAGGTCAGCAGAATTTTTGTCTGAAGCCTGGCTATCCCCTGCAGATCTATCAAGATCTTTTCTCCCTCTTACCTTTGAGTCCCTGGTTGTGAACATGGAGGAGTCTGTTCCCCAAGACTCTGATTCCCAGAAGCTCAAACCTTCACACTGAACCACAGCTACATCTTTTTTTCTTTTAGTATTTCTTTATTTATTTGGCTACGGTGGATCTTAGCTGTGGCATGTGAACTCTTCATTGCAGCATGTGAGATCGAGTTCCCTGACCAGGGATCAAACCTGGGCCTTGGCATTGCATGCGCTGAGTCCTAACCGCTAGACACCAGGGAATCCCGGAAATTTCAGTTCTATTTTCAAATTGCCAGTTGCTAAAAACCATCATCTTTGCATATTCCTGACTCAGTTATACTTTCAAAGAGTCCAAACTGTTTTATTTTAATTCTTTTTAATTTGAAGAATGAAAGCTGAAGTCTGTTAGGACTCTTGTTTGGAGGTATTGAGAGAGAAAGCGGTGGGATTTGATTTCCTGACATCCTGCTCTCTCTCTGCCCACGGCATAAAATCAATCAGTGGATTATCTCTGACAAAACACATCTCAGAATGGTTTACAGTGTATGTTTGTGAAAGACTTAAACAGTTAGTTCTGCCAGTGACCCTTAGACGTTGGCACTTAGTAGGTTTCATCAGGCTTCTCATCCATTCTGTAGACATAGTACTTGGGTTATGTTGATTATACTGCTTGGATTTCAGCAGCAAAATCTCCTGGTCTCAGAAATGTTGCCTCCAGAGTTCCCTGGTGGTCCAGTGGTTAAGAATCTGCCTTGCGATGCAGGGGACGCCGGTTCAATCCCTGGTCCAGGAAGATCGCATGTGGCGTAGCGCAGCTAAGCCTGTGCTCCGCGGCTACTGAGCCTGTGTTCTAGAGCCAGGAGCTGCAGCTGCTGAGGCCTTACTCCACACCTGCTGAAGCCCATGTGCCCTGGAGCCTCCTTGCTCTGCAACAGGAGAAGCCCGTACGTCACAACTAGACAGTAGCCCTTGCTCTCTGCAACTAGGGAAAGCCCAAGCTCAGCAACAAAGACCCAATGCAGCCATAAAGAAATAATTTTTTGTAATGTTGTTTCACAGGCATTGATACAGTTTCAAGTCCTGGAGAAGGAGGCCTGTTTTTCCTGAGCCTGTTTCTGCCTTGTTCCCAGGAATAACCCTGCTTTAAACAGAGCCCCTCTATGGTGGAAGCTGACGGATGTGATTGGACAGTGACGTCCTTGGTGCTGGAAGTGGGGCCAGCTACTGTACTCAGATGCGCTTTACTTACCTTTTTCTTTTTTCCTGTTTCCTTCTCATTCCAGGCCTCGTCTAGGAACCGTCATGCACCGGGTCATTGGATTGGGGGTTCTTTATTTTATCTTTGCGGCTATTGAAGGCATGATGAGAGTCATTGGGGTAAAAACGACATCATTCCACTTGCACTTTTTTTTTGTTGTTGCTGTGAAATACGACTTTACCTTGTTATCTCCTGAGATGAAGTTTTAAAGATAGGAAATTTGTGAAAAAGGCCCAATTTTGAGTACCCCCCCTCCATACCCCGTGGACTATTTCTCTTTTTTAATATGTCCTAAAAGCAAAAGGCTAACCAGAGCACTTTTTAAAATGATATGGTTATGAAGGCACCACCTGGTGTCATCCTAGGAATTATTAATAGTCCCATCTCAAAAGCGTTCATGGTTATTCTTTATGAAGAATGTTCATCTTTACCATTATATAGTCTGAACACGTTCGTTTCTCCCTTAACCCTTCGTTTAAATGTGTAAGTGAGCAGAAAGTTAATTTTACCTTCTAAGCATGCAGACATTACACGTCATCGCTCTTTTAAGTGTCCGGCACTTGCCCGTTTTCCCTGACTCTGGTGGGCTCGGTATTGAGGGGATTCAGTGGCCCTGCCCTTGGAGGAACCAGGAAGAGGTATGTTCCAGGGAGGAATGGCTCTAGCAGCCAGGCCAGCAGTAGTTTACCCCAGAGAAGAGCGAGTATTTGTATCTGCGAAGACCCCTGGATGTCTAGCTCTTGGTTTTCCTTCATAGTATGTTTGATGATGACTTAGTGATTAAGGAGCTTATTATATTTTTGTTTGATTCAGAGAACTGTAATTTTTACTCAAAACGTGTTTTGGGTTAGATAGTGAAATCAGACCATTGTACACAGTGAATAACCTGTACATTGCCACGTACGTTCACTTCACATAGTTTGATCTAACGTCTTAAAGCCAGGCATTTGTCCGATAATGCTAAAAACCTCACCCTTCTTCCAGTGTCTTTGACATACGTGCATTCTGGGTTAGAGACACCTCTCTTCATCTCTGACTCCTTCAAAGGTGCACTTATTATTACTTTTACATAATAGTGAAGAACTTTCTATTTACATATATTATTCACAGAAAGCTTATCTTTGCTGGGAAGAAAATAGAAAGGATAAACATCCCACAGATAGATGACGTATTACCTTAAACTTTGACGTGGTCAGCTTCTTAGATGTGGCAGTTCTGGGTGTGATTCTGTCAGCTCTTGAGTAGCGTATGCATCCAGTCTGTGGTTTCAGCTCCTTTTCCTTATTTTGCCTTTTTCACATCCTTTCACTGGTGGGGGGAAGAGGGGGAGCCCCTTGCTTTAGGAGCCGTGGCTGCAGGTTTGGTGAGGAGAGGGCAGAGAGAGAAATGGTTGACCTGAGTTGGGTGGGACATGCTGTGTTTTATTTGCCACTCCATAACGGCAGTTTTACGTTATCTCTAGACAGGCTGATGACAAACTAACATTTGTGGCTACTAAAACAGATAAATTCCATGTGCTCAAATACAATTCTGTTAGGCAATAAAATCTTTTATATAGCCTTTCATAAAATGATGAGAGGAGATAAGCTGTTTTTCTTCATCAGATGATTATTACAATGAAATTTTTACGTTCAGATTTTTTCCCTATTTTTATCTTTCAGGATTCTAACCATTTAGCTGTTATCCTTGGTGACATTATTTTAGCACTTATTGACTCCATTTTTGTATGGTTCATATCCTTTACTGTGTCATAAAATAGTTTGTTGTTGTGTCATCAAAATCATTTTTAATTTGTAATAATAGCAGAGAGACGTATAATTATGCGTTATAGGAATTTAGTTGAAGATGAAAAAGTAACAATTCCTCAATTAAAAATATCTTTATTTTTTCTGTTAGTTTAGCAGACTTGAATGAACATACTGAGAAATCAGGTAGAGGAGACAAATACTTAACTAGGAGCAACATAGCAATAGTAATTGCCATTTTACAGAGGTTCTGTGCAAACAGGAAAGAGAAGTTAATTGCAGGCTGACAGTCCAGAAAGACTTCAGGGAGATGGTGACATTTAAATTGAGACTGCATGGATAAATGGGAATTTACTAGGAAAAGAATTAGGGTTTCCCAGGGGGTACTAGTGGTAAAGAACCCGCCTGCCAGTGCAGGAGACACAAGAGATGCAGGTTTGATCCCTGAGTTGGGAAGATCCCCTGGAGGAGGGCATGGCAGCCCACTCCAGTATTCTTGCCTGGAGAATCCCGTGGACAGAGGAGCCTGGTGGGCTACAGTCCATAGGATCACAGAGTCAGACACGACTGAAGCAACTTGGCATGCACGCACAGGAAAAGAACTGGGGGGGAAGCCTTNAAGATCCCCTGGAGGAGGGCATGGCAGCCCACTCCAGTATTCTTGCCTAGAGAATCCCGTGGACAGAGGAGCCTGGTGGGCTACAGTCCATAGGATCACAGAGTCAGACACGACTGAAGCAACTTGGCATGCACGCACAGGAAAAGAACTTGGGGGGAAGCCTTCTGGGGAGATATGAGGGGACCAAATCGTTGAGAGCAAGAAAATACAGAGACAGTGGCAGAGTATCTCAAACCAGCTTGCCTGTAAGTACCACGTGTGGGAGAATCTTAGAAGGTGGGCCAGAAGGGAAAGACCGAAGGACATGCTTAGGAGTTTAGAGTTCTCCGAAGGTGGAAAGTATGAAGGAGTTGAAGCTGCGCAGGTGAATGGCATGATCAGATCTTCCAAGAGAGAACTCAAGGATGACTTTCTAAAAAATGTGTGAGAGGACTTTCGGTCCAGTGATTAAGACTTTACCCTGGGACCTGGGCAAGCAGAACTGCAGGGGAGGTGACCTAGCTACTGGGTTTCCCTGGTGGCTCAGGGGTAAAGAACCCGCCTGCCAGC
>SJYX01024257.1:0-11255 GCA_006410675.1 Oreotragus oreotragus | reverse complement strand
GGGAAGATGCTGGGTCAATTCAGGCATTTCCTCCATGAACCACTAGGGAGATATCATATGCCCTCAATAATGTATAGAATCAGTGCTTTCGATAATTAATTCACTGTGCAAGAGTCACTGACAAGGGTCTATTATGTGCTAGGTGCTAGAGATATATAGATGACTGACGGTATGAGGCAGCCAATGCAGAAGGAATCATAGGTTCTCAGGGAGAGGCTTGATTCACATTCTGAACAATCCGGCATGGGTGGAGCCACGGTGAAGTCCCGTGGAAAGTGAGATATATGAGTTTGGCACTCTAGTAGTGAAGTCTCGTGGGGATATTCCAAGAGAAGTATATTCGCAGCTGTGAGCAAGGAGGGGATCACTCCAATTAAGTGTGTAGAACAGTGCTTTTCAAAGCTTCAAAGTCAGGGGTTCTTGGAGGGCTTATTAAGACAGAGTTCTGGCTTCCTCGTCTCCTTCCCACTCCCCATTCATGCATGTATGCTCGGTTGTGTCTGACTCTTTGTGACCCCAGAGACTGCAGCCCGCCAGGCTCCTCTGTCCGTGAGGTTTTCCNGAACAGTGCTTTTCAAAGCTTCAAAGTCAGGGGTTCTTGGAGGGCTTATTAAGACAGAGTTCTGGCTTCCTCGTCTCCTTCCCACTCCCCATTCATGCATGTATGCTCGGTTGTGTCTGACTCTTTGTGACCCCAGAGACTGCAGCCCGCCAGGCTCCTCTGTCCGTGAGGTTTTCCAGGCAAGAATACTGGAGTGGGTTACCATTCCCTTCTCCAAAGGATCTTCCGAGCCTAAGGATAGAGCCCGCATCTCCTGTGTTGGCAGGCGGACTCTTTACCACTGTGCCACCTGGGAAGGCCCTCCTTCCCAATAGAAATTCTTATTAAGGACTGGGGTGAAGCCCAAGAAATTAAAAAACAACAAAGTATAGTTGATTTACAATACTGTGTTAGGGTGAAGTGTGCAGCACAGTGATTCAGATACATCCGTATCTATCTATATCTATATATATGTACACACATATATCTATATGAACATATGCAGGTTTCTGTGTATGAACATATTTTCACTTGGGAATCAAAGGAAGACTCATTAGTAACTGAATTAAAAAAAAATATATGACAGAATATAGTTAATGGGCTAGGACATGATGAGATGGGGCTAAAGAAAGAACAATGCTTTCGCGATACGTAGAGATGGGAGACCCTCTAGGAAGACTGAGCAGGAGCAGCCTGAGAGGAAGGAGGAAAGTCCAGAGAGAACAATGTCAAGGAAGTCAAAGTAGGAGAATTCCAAGATGGAGGGGTTATTAGTAACCCCAAGAAACAAACAAAGCAAAAAACCCAAGATGATAGCCAAAGGCCTCTGCTAGATTTGAGAACAAGGGACAGAGATTTAGTATATCACGTGGTCCAACCAACCATGACTGATAGATGGGGCAAGTAAAACCCAAATAGAAAGAGTGAGTTCCCTAAAGTCCCCTGGTTGACTCAGCATGGGTCAACATGCTCCTAGCAAAGGTTCTTTCTGTGATGCCATACTGTCTCCCACCGAAACTTGTTCAGCAATGGTAAAGCAGTCTGGTTATGATTGGGAAGAAGTGATGTAATGGGGAATGCAGAATGATATGGCCTTGGGATAGGAAAGACAAAGGTGATGCAACATATGTATCACTTCAGTGAACAAACTATTTGCACCCTGGATTTCCATAATGAAGGATGCAAAGGTTGCTGGAATAGGCCAAGATTCCATTTTTTAAATCAGATACAATGCAGACTAGATCCTGGAAAATTCATTCTATTTCAATAGGGATTTGGAATTCCAAGTCCCAGATTTTAAATTCAAACAATATAATGATTTTCAACTTTAATAGCAGAATACCCCATGACTGAAATTCACTGTTTGTGATGTGGTTCATACCTGGAACTATTCTGCAAAACTGCAGCAAGTATCAAAAAACATCAGCTATCTTTTCTTATGGACAGTGGGTCTAGATTTGGACAAGAATGGTTAGAAACCTAGATAATACCAGATCACCTGAATTTAGACCACTGATATTCTACTTTCCTAGGGCTGTCAAGACTAGGAATGACCTTCAGCAGGGTGCAAGTACCTGAGGAAGGTCCAAGTTGAAAAGGATAAGGCAATCGTTTCTGACTTATCTGAAAGGAGGTTTTCGAGAGTGCTGCAAAATCACCCACAGCATGCTGGGGAGACCCTGGCAACCTCTTTATTGCAGACCCTCTGTGTGGAGTTCTTTATTCTGACTAGACCCACTTCTGCTTAAGCTAAGCACAGGCTGAAGGAACTAGCACCTAGTGGGAGCAGTAGAAGCCAGGTTTCAGTTCAAGAAGTATAGATGCCCACAAAAGAGCACCTACTGCTTTCGGAAATCATTAAGTGAAGTTTCTTACTAAAGTAGGCCTCTTCTCTCCAATCCCCCCTCACTCTCACCCTTTTTGTAAATACCAGTACATCTAATTCTTTGGCATGTGACATAATTCTGAGGAAAACTTTCTCTGAGAGATTTCAGAACTATCACTGCTGGTCTCAACTGAGACTGGTGGTGGCATTTGAGGTTCAGATCAAATAAGAAGTATGGATGGATTCTCTGAGTAGGCAAAACGTAGATGGGAATTCCCCGGTTCAGTGGTTAGAACTTAGCATTTTCACTGTCAAGGGCCCAGGTTCAATCTCTGCTCGGGGAACTAAGATTCCTCAAGCCACGTGGTGTAGCAGAAAAAAAAAAAAAAAGTAGATCCATATAAAACTTGCCTCCTTTTCTACTTCATATTAATGCTGAAGACTCCAGGTCCATAAACATTTTATGTCATGTGTCTTTCCACGTCAACAGGCACCTCTTATGGTTATTGCTCTTGGGGGAAAGGGGACACTCAGTGACATTTTGTGCCATCATTCCAGTGCAATCATAGTGACATGTTAAAATTCGTACACTCTATCAGCTACAGTGAGGCCATCCAGAGAGGACATGTGAACTTTTCATTTAAAAGTTCCATTCACTGACTCTTAAAAAGTTCCTGAGTTGGGGGAAAACAAAAAATGGGCCAAGGAGTTGACCCTGTTTGAGAAAATGACATGAGAGGTGCTGATAGCTCTCCACGTCCACCTGTCTCAAGAAAGGGAGCACGCAGCGGGGAGCTCCCGCACGGCTTTAGCTTAAGAAAGGGAGCGCGCAGAGCGGGGAGCTCCAGCGTGGATCTATCTGAAAGGGAGCACGCAGAGCAGGGAGCTCCAGCGTGGCTCTATCTGAAGAAAGGGACAGCGCAGAGCGGGGAGCTCCAGCGTGGCTCTATCTGAAAGGGAGCACGCAGAGCGGGGAGCTCCAGCGTGGCTCTATCTGAAAGGGAGCACGCAGAGCGGGGAGCTCCAGCGTGGCTCTATCTGAAGAAAGGGAGCGCGCAGAGTGGGGAGCTCCAACGTGGCTCTATCTGAAGAAAGGGAGCACGCAGAGCGGGGAGCTCCCGAGCGGCTTTAGCTTAAGAAAGGGAGCGCGCAGAGCAGGGAGCTCCAGCGTGGCTCTATCTGAAGAAAGGGAGTGCGCAGAGCAGGGAGCTCCAGCTGCTTTATCTGAAGAAAGGGAGCGCGCAGAGCCGGGAGCTCCAGCGTGGCTCTATCTGAAGAAAGGGAGAGCGCAGAGCGGGGAGCTCCAGCGTGGCTCTATCTGAAGAAAGGGAGCGCAGAGTGCGCAGAGCGGGGAGCTCCAGCTGCTTTATCTGAAGAAAGGGAGTGCGCAGAGCCAGGAGCTCCTGCACAGCTTTATTTGAAGAAAGGGAGCGCACAGAGCCCGCAGAGTGGGGAGCTCCAGCTGCTTTATCTGAAGAAAGGGAGCACGCAGAGCCGGGAGTTCCAGCGTGGCTCTATCTGAAGAAAGGGAGAGCGCAGAGCGGGGAGCTCCAGCGTGGCTTTATCTGAAGAAAGGGAGCGCGCAGAGCGGGGAGCTCCAGCGGGGCTTCATCTGCACTCCACTTAGTCTCCTACTTCTGCTGGTTTTTCCAGGTTACTTCCCTGGAGACTTTCTTATTCACACCATGAGCTGACCTTGCCGTTTTAAGGCTTTGGCTGATGGAACTTATAAGGCATGAAAGTTCAGGAAGGCCAGGCTCCTGAGACCCTGCCCTGCAATACCACTACGGCCAGGCTTGGGGCTGAGTCCTCTGGGGTGTCTTACCTGGGACACTGTGATGCCGCACTTCTTGGCTAGCTCCTCTTTGGCTTCCTCACTGGGGTAAGGGTTGCTGAGATGGGAATAGAAATATTCATTCAGGATTTCCGTCGCTTGCTTGTTGAAATTTCGTCTCTTCCGCCTTCATAAAGAGCAAGGAAATCACAATGACAATGGACAAAAGAAGAGATTCACGACAAATGCATATAAAAAGGGAGAGGAGAGGACCTACATTTGGGAGAAGACATGTTTTTGAGCGAATGAAAGGAGATGTGTTCTAAGGAGCCGGATGCTGAAAGCATTTCTTAAGGTGTTTGTTGTATACCTCATTGTGCTCACTGTGGGGACACAGCAGAACAGTCACACGTATTTATACAGAGTGGAGAGTAGCACGAAGCTTCCAAATCCGCCTTCTTGGTTTTGAGCCCTAGACAAACTGAACACCAGCTGGGTGATTTGGAATGCCTCTCCAAACCTTAGCTTCTTCAAATGACAGTCAAAAGAGTCAAACCAACCTCATGGGGTGAGAGGAAGGGAGAAATGAGGTCATATCAATATAAAGACAGGACTCAGCACAGTGCCTAGTACAGGACAAATGCTAGGACTTCCTGGGGATTCCTCCTACCAGGCCCCAGGCCTCGGACCTGATCCTTCAGAGGCATCAATACAAATTACTCATTCTTCACAACTAGTGAGGTAGCTACGGTTATTCCCGTTTACCAATGAAGAGCTGAGTTTAAAAGTTGCTCAGCTAGTATGTTACAGAGCTAAAATATTAATTCAAGTCTGCCCGAGTACAAAACCCAGCCTCTTTTTATATACAAATTGCCTCCTGGCAATTACACAGAGACTCTGCAGCCATAAGTTAAAAATAAGTTATCATTTTCTCTCTATTCTATCCCCATGTAAGTGCATGCGACGTGTTTAAAAGGTTGGGGAAGAGGGGCAGGAACGGATGGAAATTAACCCCCTGACTGCTTGACCTTCCTTAAAAGGAGAGAAACAGTACTTCTTAAGCAGGAACAGCTGCTAAATGGTGAAACACAAGCCCAGAGAAATCTTTTTTAACATACAGGTTGCTAAAAGGAAGAAAACCACTCTTTGAATAAAAGCATTTTTATGCCTTAAAAAAAAAAAAGTGCTAATTGAACTAATTTAGAGTGAGAATCACTTTATGGCCTCTTCCCAGCTAAGGCCTGGGGATAGCTGGGGTTTGCTTAGGGATGCTGGACTCCTTGCAGATGTCTGCTGGCCCTCCTCGAGGGGGCAGGGCCTCTATCTTTAAATTAGCTCCATTAGCACTTTTGCCTTTTTGCTTTTATCAAAACCTTTTCCTTATGGGGAAAAAAAAAAAATTTCCAGAACATCCCTGGTTATGCCAGGATATCAAGTTTTCCAATTTAAGCCAATGGAAAGCACTGATCGCCTTGCTAGACAGAAAATTCAGCTAATATTGTATTTTCAGGGTCCCACTTGGATTAATTAACACAATAAAGTGCCTGATTTTACCGGATGAACACCATCTGTCCATAGGTATTAACCACATCTGTCCAGATTATGCCAAGCCCAAGTCACTCTCCCAAATCATGCTGAGTTTCTGGGTCACCCAGCATCAGAAATTGGGTAGATTAGATTAAAAGGGCCAACTAAAAAGGAGATATGTATTAAAAGCTCTTGCATGATGGGAATTTGAGGAAGGTAGCCAAGTGGCTAACCCAGTCTCCAGGCCAGTCTTTAGATAACCTCTGGCTTCCTCTTGGCCTCAAGAAAACAGTTGTTTTAGGCCTGGGGAAGTGGCCCCTGAAGGCTCCTCTAATTGGGAGTTGTTTGCATTAGCATTACAGTGTATTTCTTGGGACTCTTCCAATTGAACTCACAGGAAGCCTCTCTGGAATGAGTTGGGGTGCTGGGATTGTACAGACAGCTGTTCCTGACTCCTCCTAGGAACGTGCAATCTTCCTTTAGGTGGTTGCATCTATTCTGATGGCCGCACTGATCATCTCTTTCAGGGCCTGTCTCAATCCAGGGCCCTTGAAACCCCAGAATTAGGAGTTTACAGAATTTTAAGAAACCCAGGGAAAATAATATACTTCTGACAATAAGGTTATTTGACCTAAGATGCCTGGTTTCTTTGCTCTGGCTGGAGGGGTTTCCAGCTTGGTGAGTTAACACTTGTTATTTCAAGCCAACCAGAAGCTTTGATGGGATGGGTATCCAGGTAAGTGTAAGAAATGTGGAAGTCGATGAAATTTTAGGAATGGAAGCTCTGGAATCACAGTGATTCAAGAATGAGGAGTGGAGCCACCACAGACCATCACGTGTTATCTCTGCCCAAATGCCTCTCCTAAGAGCCAATACCCCATTTACCACTGCGTCCATTTGCCCCTGCATATCCCAGACACTTCCAACGAACTGTTTCTATGACAAGTCTCACATTTCACTCCAACCAACTTCATTTTCATTTTTTCCCACATTATATAATAACATCACCATACACACAAAGTTCATTATATTTGCTAATTTGCTCTTCTATTCAATTGCTTGTTCATTCTTTAACTATTTGAGTACCTAACACACAGCAGAACCTGGGAATGAGTCTCAATTCCCCTCACTCTCTTCCCTTCACTGGATGATTGGCCCCAGAGCAAGTCTTACCAGTTCTATTTTTCAAATCTATCCCTTTTGTTCCATCCTCAGTGTCACTGCTTTTCTTGAAATGTGTTTAGAGGAACTATAGTCTATTGTATAATGGTCTTACTAAAGTTGTCCAACAGCACTTTCTACAATGAGGAAAATAAATGTTCTCTGTTCTCCTATTGGAGTAGCCAGCAGCTGCTATTGAGTGGCTGAAATAAGATGTGTAAAACTGGAGAGCTAAATTTTTCAATTTTGTTTGAAGTTGCTCAGTCGTGTTCGACTCTTTGCGACCCCATGGACTGTAGCCTATGAGGCTCCTCCGTCCATGGGATTTTCCAGGCAAGAGTCAATCTTTGCTGGCACAGTTGAGGTCTCTCAGTGGATCAAGCCCATCCCCAGTGTCTCGTTTCCCCCCATCCTACACATGCTCTTCCTAATTTCATCTGGCTTCATCATATGCTCCTCTATTCCCCACAGACACACACGGCGTTCATGCTCCTGTGCCTTTCCAAACCACTCTGTGTATTTCTCTCCCACAACATTTGCCACAAGTTTACATGTGTCTTCCCAGCTAAACAGCAAATCCTCAAGGGGAGGAGCCGGGTTTCACATGTCTTTGAAACCCTGGTGCCCAACACATAGTAAGCACCCCAGTCAGTAATGCCTGTCGAAGTTGAATTATGCCGTTTGCTTTGCTTCTGTGATGCCTTCTGTTTGGTAAACGTCATAGTCCTCTCTCTGCCTCTCCCCAGTTCTCCAGTCTCTCCCCCTTTGGGTGAATCTGGCACTTGTACCTCCTGTGATCATGTGCAGTTTTATGCTCAGTTATAAGAGCACCTGTCCCAGGAGATTATTCTTGAAGGTGGGACCCACATTTACATGTATTCTTTTCATCTTTGTTATTCCAGAGGCTAATACAGCATTTGGAAGAGTGAAAGCTCAGTTACAGAAGTAAATAAATCTAAATACAGTGGCAGTTCAGCCAGATCATATTGGATGCCCTTTCCTTCTTGCAATCCTCTTTTTTAATAATTTTCTATAACCTTAACTGGAACAGTGGAGTGCAGAGGTATATTTCTAACCATGTGCCTGCTGCTTTCTCCAGCAAGATGTTATTTTTTTACAAAACAAAGTTAAAATTATTGTATTGCTTGAAAACCATTAAGAAGGTTTACAAGTTCCATCTTAAAGACTTATCACAGCACTATGCTTGATATAAAACATGCAATAATAAAAGTTGACTGAATGAATGAGTAGAATTTTTAAACTTTTAAACTTTTCTGGCACAGTTAAATCAACATAAGGAAGAAAAGAAGGATATGACTCAAGTGGACAAAACCTGGCCAAATGCTCAGCTGGGGAGTATAGAAGGCAGACTCCTAAGCAGATCTGTAAGATTCCACACGGGAGTACTCCCCCTGCCTTGAATGTATATGTTGGGGGGACAGTGAAAATGATAGGATATCATTCCTATGGTTAAGTTACTAATCAGCTGACCTTGTGTTAATGAAACAGGAGATTAGATTAAAGCCTTAAAACGGTGACATTATCCAGGAAGAAAGGAAGCAGCCACGCTGTAAGCCCTGTCAACGGGAAGGGTGGGTTCTACAAGCTGGGGACATCAGTCCTATTATCACAAGGAACTGAATTCTGCCCCCATGGGAATGAGCCTCAGCTGTGAGCACGGCCTCAGCTGAGCCCCGGCTTACAGCTTTGTGAGACGAGGGCAGAGGATCCAGGTTAACCTGCTCTTCCTGAACAACAGAAACTATGAGACAACTTTGTGTTGGTCTAAGCTGCTAAATTTGTGGTAATCTGTTCTTCAAGAGCAGAAAATACAAGGAACGTTACACAACAAAGCTGTAACATTCAATTTTGCATACCCATTATATTAGGAAGACTAATCCTGCTACTAAATCAAGTCTCCCTTGTATTTCATTTGTCTTCCATGAAATCGTTTCTTAATGAAGTCCTGCCCATCAGATGCATGGATTAGAGCAGCACGTAAATATCAACAGTGAGTGTGTCCAGCATGTAAATATCAACAGTGAGTGTGTTTAACTAACTTTCCCAATAATAGATAGCACTAGAAGCAATGATATTAATTACTCTGATCATGAGGTCCAGGCAAACATTCATTTTTGAGATGGAAAAACCATTTGCTCATCCTTGTGCTGGCATTTGGGGTCATATTCTTTCAGTGACACTAAATACACCCTCAAAGTAAATGCTAATAATAATGACAACTGGTTAATTGTTTTAGTTTTGAACCTTGGCTCAGAGGCAATGATTCAAAGGTTGCAACCAAAGCAGGAAAAAGATCCTCTCTTATGATGACTGTCCTTGTGGTGCCAACTAGAACAATCTAGGCAAAAGCTGATGGAAGGGAAGGGAACTGTGTACAAAGCTTGCCTGGTTTCATGCCTTTTGGAGTCTGACCTTCAACTGGGCACAGGTGAGTTACTGAAAGAAGTCCTATGAGAAAATGATTCTGCTCCTCCTTTCTCTCTGATTTCTTCTTTCTTGAAAAGAACCCAGTCTGGGCCCAGCTTTTTAATTTTTTTCCAATACCTACCAACATAAATGCCAACACCAGCATTTTAATGAGGGGAGTTACCATGGGGGGATGTGCAGAGTGGTGGCGGCCACAATACGGGGGAAAGAAAGACCCAGACACAGGCCGCCAGTCACTTGCACTTCATACCATGGGGAGCAGGACAGGGCAAGGGAGATACCGGGGCAGGGGTGTCCTGCTTCAGCAGGCCTGGGCCTTCCTTCTCTCAGCACTGTGCTCAGCTGGGAAAAGCTTTCTTCATCTGGACTTTCTCTTGACTTTATGTATTTCTATTAGGCCAGAGATACAGTTTGCTGGCTGACATTCCTATGTCATATTTATTCCACATGACCCAAAACACAATGAAGGAAAGGGAATTTCGGAGGTGCCAGGGAGCTTTAAAGAGGTCTGAGAACTGTAAAGACCACAGCTGTGAAGACAGAGAAAAGTGTAGGTAATGGAGCTGAATAGCCTATGATTTCTAGGGTGGAAAAAAAAAATGAAAAAGCAGAGAGTCTGTGTGTCTGACCGAGAAGGAACTCAACTACAGATCACTAAATGGTATATGACCATGACATAGCTAGTGTTTTTATAATAAAAATCATATGCTGGAATTATATTCAGGAATTAAAACAATGAATGATGAAATCTGCATTTATAGAAAATGACTAATTTAAGGTGAGCTGTGGCTCACAAAGGATATCCATACACTGAAAACTCATGTATTAGATCAATTATCAACACCACTTTCTAAGTAGATGAAAGATATGACTAGCACTATCTTACAGGTTGGATAACAGAAGCCAAAGAAATCAAAAGGATTTGCACAAATCCACCAGTGTAGAGAGTAGTGGGACTAAGACTGTCTGTTCTATAGCTTTAGTTTTTGTCCTAAAGGACTTTTCTATCCCATGGTTTCAACTGGATTCTTTGAACTCATAACTCAGGTCACACGTTAGTGTCAGAAAACTTTAAATCTTGATTGAAAATCTGGCCCATATGAGACCAGTCCCTTGCCCCTCCACGCCCAAGGGACCATGTCTTCTTCATTTTTGTGCCCCTAAAACTCAGCCCAGAGTACGACACATGGTAATCTAGTTATAAATATCTGTTGAAGCTAACTAGGTGCCCCCTCTGCCAACATAAAGTGTGGCAGAGATTCCCAGCTCTCAACTGGAACCATCTTTCTTGAAGAAAAGATGTCATTGCCAATATCTGGTTAGGCTTATAGTTTCAACCTATTCCTGTGAAAGAGGCCACTAATGGTCTGAAAACAAAAAGTCCTGCTTCTTCTGTCCCTGTAGCTAAGTCATCCTAATTTCTCATGCAGAGTGAGTGGCAGTGGCCATAATTATCCCATCCCCACGTTTTCCTGGGGTTGTATAAAACCCATGGCTATCCACCCTTGCAGCCTTCCTTTCCCTGACCTTTCTCAGGCTGCTACTTGGCTCAGCCTTGAACACAGTGACAATGGAGCCTCTGGAGAGGGCCAGCTTGGATTCTAACCCTGAATCAGTGGTTCTCCCAAAGGACAGGCCTCTCCAGGGGACTCACCGCGCATCCAGGAACCGGGAACGCAGGATCATGACGGCCTCACACGTGCTCTGCTTGAGCTGCATCTGGATGGAGCTGAACTTGCGGTGGATGATACTGACCATCCGTTCAATCTCCTTTGGGGAAATAGGCCTGGTCCGGCTTTGCTCTCGCAGGAGGTTCATCACATGGGTGGTGAACTCATTACATGCCTGGAACGGAGGAAGACAGACATGGGATGTGGTAAGGGTCCTTGCTGTGAGGCTGTGCAGGTCTTTCTAGAGATGTGTACAGGTAAAGAAAACTGGGCTAGCTTGTGGCATTTTGTCAAAAAGAAAAAAAAAAA
>SJYX01024256.1:68640-103409 GCA_006410675.1 Oreotragus oreotragus | reverse complement strand
TCTCTCTCTATTGTTTTTTTCTTTTTCTTACCTGCCCATGAAGTCCTTTCCAGTCTGTCTTGTTACATCTGGTCCTTCTGAGTTTTCTAACTCTCACCTCTCACTGTAGAACTTGGTGAATCACAGCAGTTTTAAAACCATCTAAGTTGTATATCTATTAGATTGCTGAGTATAATATGCTTATTTTTAACACTGATAAAGTAGCTTTCAGGTTCTTCTTCACCTTTTTTTCTGTGAAAAATTTTGCTTTTTCTAGCACCATAAATCTAAGACAGATTTGTCTTTTCTTTTCAGGTATTAGTTCCAAGTGACAATAATCAATTGACCTTTGAGGAAAAACAGATTTTTTAATCACTGCAGTTTTATTAAAAGAAAAATGCCACCATCTCAAAGGAATTTTCTAATGAAAATATTATTATTAACTTAATTAAACTTATTTCAAACTATATTTTTAGTTCTGATGTGGTTTTGATTTGCAAACTAAAGAAATAATTTCAAATATGCTTATTAACTTTATATAGTAAAGAGCCATACTGTAACATTTTATAAAGAGTAATTTATATGTATATTAATTAAGAATTATAAGCACACATAACTGTTTCTTTTCAGGCAGTTTTCTTTATGAACTCCAGTTGCATCCCTTTGTATTATGCAAAGTATCTTCTTCATAAATCAAGTCCCTTCTCCCATTGCTGAATATCAGAATTCTTATTCTGAAGACTTCAAGCCAACTTTACACAGGAAGAAAATAATAGCTAGGATCCCCTACTTAATAATTTTTCAGTCCTCATTTTTCACACCCAGTTTTATAAGTTCTTTCCCATACTTGAAATAATTTTGAAAAATCTTCTTCTTCAAATATTTATGAGGCAAAAAGGCTAATGATTTTTTACCTGCCACACACTCTAAATATGGACCCATTGTTACTCCATTGAGTCCTACCGTCCCTACTATTATAGTTACTACTGATGATGACGACAGGGCAACAACACCATCGAGAGCAGTCATAGTAAAGCCTCGCAGTTATTGAGCACCAAGCAGGTCAGGCGCTCTACATTTCTATTCCTTATAACATCATGCAGGATAAGGAAACTGAGGTTTAGCTAAGAAAACCCAAAATTCAAGTCAGATTTATCTGATTCCAAAGCCTACAGTAATTCTATCAAATATATTTGCTTAAATATTGACACATGATTTTAGTTTAGTGCTAGCATAGCAAGGTTGGTATTTGTAAACTACAACTCATATATAAGAAAAGATTTTTATTTTAATTTTATGTAACCTCATTTGCATTGTCTCCTTCATTATTGTTAATGGAGGGTGAAGAAATTTAAACTTTCCAATTAAAGATGGTCTTTTTTTGTTTGTTTGTTTTTCTTGTCCCTTTTAATTCAAAACATTTATTTGGGAGACGGCAGGTCAGAGAAGGCAACGGCACCCCACTCCAGTACTTAGCCTGGAAAATCCCATGGATGGAGGAGCCTGGTGGGCTGCAGTCCATGGGGTCACTAAGAGTCAGACACGACTGAGCGACTTCACCTTTCAGTTTTCACTTTCATGCATTGGAGAAGGAAATGGCAACCTACTCCAGTGTTCTTGCCTGGAGAATCCCAGGGATGGGGGAGCCTGTGACTGCCGTCTATGGGGTCGCACAGAGTCGGACACAACTGAAGTGACTTAGCAGCAGCAGCAGCAGGGTGTCAATAGCCTGTTAATATTAATTAGGTTCAGATTTCCTATCAGTTTTTTTCCCCAGTAGGTCTCTCCTCTCTTGGATCCAAGGTAGTAGATGAACATGTATCTCTATGGCAACAAGGGCTGGTCTGTGGTAGGCCTGCTGTTCTCTGCTGCAGGATGCCTTGGGAAAAGTGAAAATGTTAGTCACTCAGTCATGTCTGATTCTTTGTGACCCTGTGGACTGTAGCTCACCGGACTCCCCTGTCCACAGGATTTTCCAGGCAAGAAAACGGGAGTCAGCAGCCATTTTCTTCTCCAGAGACTCTTCCCAACCCATGGATCAAACCAGGGTCTCCTGCATTGCAGACATAGTTTTTTACTGTCTGAGTCACCAGGGAAGCCCAGGATGGCTTATACGGTCCTTGCCTTTGTCTAGAGCTCCAAGAACTCTACACCCTGAATCCTTTCTCCCAGGGCTTTGCACCAACAAGCCCTACTCCCAACCTTGTGACATGGAGGTCATTAAATCTCCTAAAATACATGATTGCTTAAATAGATGGAGAGTTACACACGGGGAAATGTGGAATAGGAAAGTATGTTAATATGTTTTAAAAACTATTGTCATTGCTTATTCTTGCTGTCTGTACTAGATGCCCTGTGTATATCAGAGTTGATTCTGAAAGTTTTAGAGAATCTCGGGCTATGTATGAAATGTAGCCTAACACCTTGGCCCAATTATCATAAAATGATGTTTTAACTAGTGATGCTTTCTGAACAAATCAGTATTCTCGATGTTTTTTGCCTCTAAAGGACATTACAGGTTAGAAATTATGTGATTCCCTCCTCTAGACCATGTGGCCCTCTAGAGCTCCCTGTGTACTTTGTCTGCACGTACCACTGCTGTTGAATAGTTTGAATTTTTACATGTAGAGTCTTACAAAAGTGGCTAAGTCCTACATCATATCATATTGTCACAGCTCACATGATTTACACACAGTCCAGTTGTTACCATGGGTACAAATCATAGCTCCTCTTGGGCCTTTAATGTTTCCTGAAAGCCTGGCATGTGAGTTAGAAACGCCTGCAGGGCAGCCTAATTTGTGGGATTGACTGGCTCTTTACATGCCAAGTAACCCAAACTGAGACAGACTTTGACAGCTTTATACGGGTAATATTTTTCACTGAATTGAAGTGCTCTCCAAGAATTTCCCCCATGTTTTGGGCATCTCGATACCTTGCAGACACAGCAGGCATCATGTTTTCTGTTCCTGGGCTTTTTATATTTTGCAGTTTTACTTACTGTGGACAACATTAGGAAATCTCACCCTCAGCTCTCTTCCATGTTCCTTTGTTTCCTTCTGCCAGGAAACAAAGCAGTAATGTAGTTCATGCTCTTCATTCCAAATCCTCTACTTGTTTTTAATGTTACTATAGCATACCTCACTACCACATTTTATATCACGCAGGATTTTATGTCTCATTAGGAAGTGATTTTGCTTCTCTGTTTCTCATATCTAATCCAGTCCTTCCACCTGAGAACACTGTGAAGATGGGACAAACCTGGATAGGTAAAGATTTGTATAAATCACAGCACCCAAATCACTGGAAAAAAAATATTTTGCCCTCTTTTGTTCTGGAAGCTTACTGATAGAAGTCATTGCCCTTTTGTGTGGGGAGGTCAGGAAATTCAGGATTTGTTCTAAAACTACCCCTTCCCTCTCTGAGTAAAATGCTGTATTTGAAGTGAATGCCTCGGATGCCAGCACAGTGTATATTAATAGACACTTTGTTGCTTTTTTAATACTTGCAGTATTATTATGATTCACAATTCATTTCAATATAGCTGAAGGTGTACTTGTGACATTTATACCATTCACATCCCTCAAATTTATAGATGCTTATGTCCTCTTAAGTTACNGCCTCGGATGCCAGCACAGTGTATATTAATAGACACTTTGTTGCTTTTTTAATACTTGCAGTGTTATTATGATTCACAATTCATTTCAATATAGCTGAAGGTGTACTTGTGACATTTATACCATTCACATCCCTCAAATTTATAGATGCTTATGTCCTCTTAAGTTACCATTCTCTACACTACATTGCCAAGATGCAGGGGTTGGGGTGGGGCATGTGATTCCAACAGCTCTGCTAGAGGATACAGCTAAAATAGTTTCCACAGGAAATCATTTTGGTAAGGAGCATTTGGACAATCCTACGCACACATCTGGCTATGTAAATATAATTAATGTCTGTATTTTGGCATTTCTGTCATTAAATCTTAATAGGCAGCATTAGTGCCTTGGTTTAATTCAGAACAGGAAATCAGACACCTTATTGTTTCAGTCACATACTGAATAGTCAACCTCCTCTTCCTATGTCACAGAGAAAGTATTTCCCTGCTTTATCTTTCATTACCTTTGACATTCTGTGATCTATCTGTGATAAGTACTGCTGAGAACTACACATTTTCTCTACCTGGAACAAGTATAAAGCAGAGCACTATGGGCTTGGTCAGTTTGCCTATTCTGTTAATATTTAAAAGCATTCCACAACACAGAGAGAAATTACGGAAGGTACCCATGCTTCCTTTCTCTCCCCAAAAGACATTGACAGTATTTTATCGATTTTTTCTTTTTAAGTGTGCTTTTCAAAAATGTCCATGAACTGATTCTTTGTTCTGCCAGAAAAACTCAGAGCTCAGGCAAACCAGGTAAAGTAGAGCACCTATGGCAACACTGTGTCACCCCAATTTGACAGATGTCCAGCTTACTTGTCTATGAAGCATGAACGCCTTGTAGAATCCATGAGTGTCATGGCAAAAACAAAATTGATGTTAGTGTTTAATGGCACGTAGAACTGTCATGATGCTTCTTGCCCCACTGTTGTGGGAGATGCTCCAGACAGTACCATCATGCAGAGCTGGCGTGTCTTTCTGCACATTTTAGTTAGCATCCCTGGGTTTGTGCCCAGTCTGATTTGTTTCACTGGTCAAAGTGGCATTTTAATTAAACAGTGTTCTGCGGCTGCATATTAAGTAGAAAATGAAATTAGGGCATATTCCTATGTAGAATTCAGCTCATCTAATATAATAAACAAAGGTAAACTTTAAATTTCATTTTTCCAAGTCCTTACTGCATTGATGTTCAATAATTAGTCGTCCCTAGAGACTTTCATGCATTGGAGAAGGAAATGGCAACCCACTCCAGTCTTCTTGCCCAGAGGATCCCAGGGACGGGGGAGCCTGGTGGGCTGCCATCTCTGGAGTCGCACAGAGTCGGACACGACTGAAGCGAATTAGCAGCAGCAGCAGCAGCAGCAGAGATTTTAAACAGTAGAATGTTCTTGTATATAGTCAATTCATTAAATTTAAAAAGACTGCCCTGCTAGAGCAATGACATCCATTGTATGAATTCTCCCCAGAATACTCAATTGACAAATGTGTTGATGACTTGTTGCATTAGGATTATTTAAATCAGTCATAATGAATTATACCCATGAAATGTAACATCCTATGATTCCAAGCTTTTCACAAATCACCTAAGGCTTTAGGTAGAGTGAGATATGCACACACTTCTCCCAGTAGCGTATATATAAATTATAATGAATTAATAATTAGTGAAAATATTTGTTTAAAGACTGGCTTTGCCTGAAGCCATCAGCTCCATGGATGTTGAGACATATCCCTATAGCCTCACAACCTAGTTTGTTGCCTCCCTCAAAGCAGATGAGCAATAACTTTTCTTGAATAAAAAAAAAAAAGAGGTTCATAAGTGTATTACACTATAAGAGATATATTAAGTAATACCATCAGTGATAAATTGAAATTTCTCTTAATTTAATATATCCGGATCTTATCAAGAACGTTTTCAACCACAAAACCATCATATACTATTGAAAACCTATCATTTTGGGGGCATAAGAAAATAGCAGTCACAACAGCCATCAGAACCATGGCAAGATGTGGCTATTTATCTCAGCCATTTCTCCTAAATCTTTAAGATCTTCATTGATAAGACAAAGTGGAGAATTAAAGCAATTTTTAAAAGTTTTTCTTTCTAATAACCTATCCAGGTCTTCATCTTGACTCCATGGAAAGCGATGGTTAAACAATTTTTAAATTTTTCATTATTGATCAATACTTACTTTGAGTCAATAAATAAAATATAGGCACTGTGCATTATAGAAGAGCATGTTATATGCTTAAGTCTTAGTCATTGCACCCATCTGACCTCCCCAGTTGGAGGTGCCACACTGAGAAAAGTGTAGCATAGACTGACCTCTTTATGGGGGAAATAGGACAACCTAAGGAAGAAGAAGGTTTTCAGTCTGCAGCCTCCTACTCTAGAGCCAACTTCTTCTGCAAGCTTTCCCTCTTACAAGCCCATAGACCAAGATTTAGGTACTGCTCTGTCTCTAAACAAGACCTTGCATCTTGAAGCAAAATCTCATTCTTGCTCCCACAAAGGCAGCAAAACTTGGATAGATTGTCCCCTGTGTGTGTGTATGTGTGTGCTTAGTCGCTCAGTCGTGTCTGATTCCTTGTGACCCCATGGACTGTAGCCTGCCAGGCTCCTCTGTTCTACTGCTGCAAAAAATACCTGTTTTCATTTTCCAGATTTTTATAGGCTCCCTGCTGCAGTGACTTTACATTCCAAATGCCCAGTGTCCATAATAGCACTAAGGCTGTTAGAATTATATGGAATGGCAGAGTCCCAGAGTGAATGGAACCCACCTCTGCAGCCTCCATAATGCCCAAAGGTCCTTTTCACAGAAGCCTATGGTATTAGTTCTCTAGAGTCTCTGTCAGCCTAAGACAAAGTGTCATTTGGAAAGACTTTGATCAAACCTGCCCTCTCCAGAGATCTGTGCCCTCCCCTCTGAATTATTAAATTCTAGTCTTCCCATAAGTCAGAGATTAATGTTTGCCCTGCCCCATAACTAACTCTTAAAACTTAGTTATTGCAGCTTTTTTTGATCACGATGCTCCTAAACTCCAGACCCACTGGATGTCCCAATGCAGAAGGTATGAGAACTGAGANACACAAAAATAAACTCAAAATGGATTAAAGATCTAAATGTAAGACCAGAAACTATAAAACTCCTAGAGGAGAACATAGGCAAAACACTCTCTGACATAAAGCACAGCAGGATCCTCTATGATCCACCTCCCAGAATACTGGAAATAAAAGCAAATATAAACAAATGGGATCTAATTAAAATTAAAAGCTTCTGCACAACAAAGGAAACTATAAGCAAGGTGAAAAGACAGCCTTCAGAATGGGAGAAAATAATAGCAAATGAAGCAACTGACAAACAACTTATCTCAAAAATATACAAGCAACTTATGCAGTTCAATTCCAGAAAAATAAACGACCCAATCAAAAAATGGGCCAAAGTACTAAACAGACATTTCTCCAGAGAAGACATACAGATGGCTAACAAACACATGAAAAGATGCTCAACATCACTCATTATCAGAGAAATGCAAATCAAGACCACAATGAGGTACCACTTCACACCAGTCAGAATGGCTGTGATCCAAAAGTCTATAAGCAATAAATGCTGGAGAGGGTGTGGAGAAAAGGGAACCCTGTTACACTGTTGGTGAGAATGCAAACTAGTACAGCCACTATGGAGAACAGTGTGGAGATCCCTTAAAAAATTGCAAATAGAATTGCCTTATGACCCAGCAATCCCACTGCTGGGCACACACACACCGAGGAAACCAGAATTGAAAGAGACACATGTACCCCAATGTTCATCACAGCACGGTTTATAATAGCCAGGACATGGAAGCAACCTAGATGTCCATCAGCGGATGAATGGATAAGAAAGCTGTGGTACATATACACAATGGAGTATTACTCAGCCATTAAAAAGAATACATTTGGTTTCTAGCTCTAATTCCAGCTCTAATGAGGTGGAGGAAACTGGAACTGATTATACAGAGTGAAGTAAGCCAGAAAGAAAAACACCAATACAGTATACTAACACATATATATGGAATTTAGAAAGATGATAATGATAACCCTTTATGCAAGACAGCAAAAGAGACATAGATGTATAGAACAGACTTTTGGACTCTGAGGGAGAGGGAGAGGGAGAGGGAGAGGGTGGGATGATTTGGGAAAATGTCATTGAAACATGTATAATATCATGTATGAAAAGAATCTCCAGTCTAGGTTCGATGCAGGATACAGTATGCTTGGGGCTGGTGCACTGGGATGACCCAGAGAGATGGTATGGGGAGGGATGTGGGAAGGGGGTTCAGGACTGGGAACTCATGTACACCGTGGTGGATTTATGGTGATGTATGGCAAAACCAATACAGTATTGTAAAGTAAAATAAAGTAAAATTAAAAAATAAAATAAAATTCAATAGCTAGACAATGTACCTACAGAATATAAGCAGAAATCAAGTGTATTTATAGAATAAGAAAATTCTGATATATTCAAGACTACAAAATAGTTACCTCCTATGTATTCTCTTCAGGAATCTTCTAGATAATGAACTTCACTGAAAAGTTGGCAGTAAAACAAGAAAGAGAATCAGAAAAGAGCGAGCCAGGAAAAAATTAAAAGAATGTCCCAGGATTATGGTGAGGGCTCTAGGAGGGACGTCTGCAAGAAAAAATAATGTCTGAAAAACCTGACAGGGAACTGATTAACTTAACACAGATGTGCCTATCAAAAGAGGGAATGCTTGCAGAAAGTAAACTCAATATATATGATGACATGGAAAGGGGTGATGGCTGAGGAATAAATATACAAATTATCAAAGGAGGAAAATTTGGAGGTTGAAAAAATGTGACTCAATGAGTTCAATGACTCAATGAGTTCAATGACTGATCTGAAAGAAAATTTCATCACTTTTAAATATTTAAAGCGTGGTTACAGGAAACCCTAAAAGAAGATATAACTTAAAACAATTCCACTAACAAAGTTTTGCTAATTGATTTATTTGAAAGCTCTTGATATACACTGACATACCTCTTCAATGATAGCTAGATTATGTAGAAAGGATTGTTGCCTGTTGAAGGTGCCATTTGTACCTGATTCTAATTACTGAAAGAAATGTCATAAATGTGCCTATCTCGTAAAAACTGTGCAGCAAAATAGGGGAATGAGCTATCATGTGTAACCTTCTCTTAAAATTAAAGTGGTTAGAAATTTAAATTCTTGCCATAACTGCTATGTCCCCTGAGATGCAATAGATGTCTTATAATAAAACTTCAACTTGGGCTAATTTGAATGGCTACCTATTCCCTGAAACAACCCTTAATTGGTATGTGTAATAAAATATAAGCCATATAAATTGAACAAAATTTCATGAGGAACTTCCTTAACTCGGCTATTTGGTGATGGTTCTTTAATTACATTTTCATTCCTACAGGTAGAGTCTACAAGTATAAAATGAATCTACTTTACCTCATTCTAGCTTCAACTCAAATGTTTCCAATGCTCTTCAGTCATACTAGGTTATGAACTCAAATTCATTAAGAAGCCTGGCTATTGTGGGAAACTGGTCTTATACTTTGGTTAAATCGAAGGAGGAGAAAAACAAAAAGTTACATAGTAGGCCAGGAATGTACAATAAGCTGTATGTCCAGCTAAGAAGTGAAACAAAGTTATTTAGTAAAAAACAATAAGTAACCTCCTTATTTTCAAACATAATCTCTTTAATTTTACATGGAATTAGTCAAATTGTGCTATTTACCCAGTGAAATAAATTTGACCAGCATATTATTCAGCCCCCTTCCAGTTTGCAACGAAAAAAGCAAATGCTCATCTCAAATAAATGATAATGCAATTGGCTCTAAATTCACAAACTTACATCTGAAGTCACCATCTAAATCTCTGGGGAAAAAAACACATAAATCCTAATATTCTCCCCAGAATAAATAATCATTTTACCTCTCCAAATTAACCTACCTCAAAAGTAAAAATAATCATTTGAACAAATGTTCACATGGTACAGATATATACAATAATACCAAAAGTAGTTCCCTGAGTCACTGAAAGTTTTAAATTTTGGATGTAACTACTGAGCGACTGAGCTGAGCTGAGCTGAGCTTATTATTCAGCCCCCTTCCAGTTTGCAATGAAAAAAAGCAAATTCTCATCTCAAAGAAATGAAAATGCAATTGACTCTAAATTCACAAACTTGCATCTGAAGTCACCATCTAAATCTCTGGAAATTAAAAAAAAATAATAATAAATCCTAATATTCTCCCCAGAATAAATAATCATTTTACCTCTCCAAATTAACCTACCTAACAAATGTTCACATGATACAGATATATACAATAATACCAAAAGTAGTTCCCTGAGTCACTGAAAGTTTTAAATTTTGGATGTAACCACTAGCTTAATTAGTGAATCTTTCAAAGTTTGGGATTTCTTTTGAGATAATAGAAACCTACCTCAGGGGCAAAAAGAAGAGATCTTTAACATGTTATCTTCTTAAAACCTAAATGAAAAGGATGCTAGTTTGCTTTAGGAAAATTTCATTTGTGAATAAATATATGGTCTATCATCTGGTAATATTTAAACCATATAACTATACAGAAAAAAAAATCTTTGCTTTTCACTGAGTTAAATCACATGGATTTAATTCAAACCTACACACATGAGACAATTCCAATAAAGACATTTTCCAAACTTAACAAAACATTGTCCTTCCTTACTTCACCTGAAACTACAGGGTAAATTCTTTCCAGTAGAACCATTATAAAATCATTTTAGATGACCCTTGACAACAGTAAATTTGACCTTATTATTTCAGTGTAGTCACACATTTTGTTCACAGGCTCAGGACATAAGGACTCAAAACCACTTCTGACGCTATCTGACAGATTGTAGATGAACTAGATTCCACAGGGTACACATAAAGGACATCTAGAAGCTAAAACAAAAAATTAACATCTTCAGATTCTGTGTAAAAACAGGAGAAACTCTTTGAATCTTAAACACTGAGAATGTATCAAGAGAGTCAAGTCCATTTTTTGTGAACTTTGCTATTTTTCGAGATTTCATTAAAAAAAAGAAAGCATTGTTTTCAGAAACCAGTTTTTGTATGTCTAAAAAGTTAACTCTGTAATTTGTTTCTATTAGTCTCAGTTTTCATTTCAAGAGGAATAGAATTTGGGATAGATTTATTCAAACATTTCATGAATTTTATAACTAGAACTTTAATTCATTAGCAGAAAGAACATCTTAAGACCATATAACATAATAAACATAATAGATAAGACAAGCTTTTAAGGGTTACCATCAGTTGAATTGCAACCTGGTTTTTAAAGGTGAAATGGGAATGTGTGCGTGCTAAGTTGCTTCAATCATATCTGACTCTTTGCAGCCCTATGGGTTGTAGCCCACCAGGCTTTTCTGTCCATGGAGATTCTCCAGGCAAGAATACTGGAGTGAGCTGCCATGCCCTCCTCCAGGGGATCTTCCTGACTCAGAGATCAAACCATGTCTCTTAGCTCTCCTTAACAGGTGGGTTCTTTACCACTAGTGCCACCTGGGAAGCCCAAAATTTGGAACACTAGTACCTATTTCATGATGGAGATGTAAGGATTAAATTTAGCACAGTCACCAATACATAGTGTTTAGAAATGTGAGAGTCGTTGTTTTCATCTTCGTCCCCACTCACTCAAAATTCACACATACTTAAAAAGCACTCTTCTTACTCCAGTTGCAGGTTTATTAGGTCTGATAGAGTTTTTGAAGGTTATTTACAATTTTCTGTATGTAGAATCATGATATTTGTGAGCAGAAATAATTTTGCTCTTTCCTTTTTAAATTTGGACATTGTTTTTCCTTGTCTAATTACTATGGCTAGATTTTTTTAATACAGTGCTGAATAGAAAAGGTGAAAGTGGGCATCCTAATCTTGTTCTTGATCTTAGATGGAAAACTTTAAATATTTTATCTTTGGGAATGAGACTGACTATGTATTTCTAATAAATGCCCTTTATCTTGTTTATTTACCATCAAATTTTCATCTATTCCCTATTTTTGAATGTACTTACCATATCATTAAAGGTACTGGGTTTTGTAAAAATAAATAAATAAATAAAATAAAAGAACGTTTACTACCAATAGTTTTATTTCCCAGTTAATTGGGTTCTCTTATGAGGTACAGTTTTTGAATAGAGAAGTAAAGAAAACCAAAAATTATTATTTTAGGAAGAGACCTTGTATTATATAACCAAGACTATATACTCACTGTGGCTAATAAAACCAGTATTTAGAGCATAGGCTTTGGTGAAAGAGAAACCTGAGTTCAAACCGTAGCTCCAATAGATCCTATATTGATTTGGGTAAGGCTTAACCTCTCTAAGCTTCAACTACCTCCATTTAATGGGGATTAAATTAATCAATATCCCATAAGTCCTTTTAAAGATTAGGTAAGGTAATTTTGATTATTATATGGTATTTATAGAAGCCAAATCCGATGCTGTAAAGAACAATATTGCATAGGAATCTGGAATGTCAGGTCCATGAATCAAGGTAAATTGGAAGTGGTCAAAAAAGAGATGGAAAGGGTGAACGTTGACATTCTAGGAATTATCAAACTAAAATTGACTGGAATGGGTGAATTTAACTCAGATGCCCATTATATCTACTACTGTGGGCAGGAATCCCTCAGAAGAAATGGAGTAGCCATCGTGGTCAACAAAAGAGTCCAAAATGCAGTACTTGGATGCAATCTCAAAAACGACAGAATGATCTCTGTTCGTTTCCAAGGCAAACCATTCAATATCACAGTTATCCAAGTCTATGCCCCAACCAGTAATGCTGAAGAAGCTGAAGTTGAACGATTTTATGATGACCTACAAGACCTTTTAAAACTAACATCCAAAAAAGATGTCCTTTTCATTCTAGGGGAATGGAATGCTAAAGTAGGAAGTCAAGAAACACCTGGAGTAACAGGCAAATTTGGCCTTGGATTTTTTTTTGGAGGGGGAGCTATTTGTTTCTTTCTTTGGTATTTAAAACAAGTCTGTATTTGTGTTCTAATGTTGGCCTTTATGCTGATATCTTTTATAAGGTCCTTGTTCTTTTGTTAGCTTTAAATGGTATTCTGAGACTCCTATGTATTACCAAAGCAATGATCAGTGAGATCGCTGGTCATTCTCTCCTTTTTAATATTCTCTTTCTTAATTGATTTATTTCAGTAATATCTAAACATGTAATAGTTTCATATTATTCTGATGGCTCATATGGTAAAGAATCTTCCTGCACTGCAGGAGACCCAGGTTCAGTGACTTGGTTGGCAAGATCTCCTGGAGAAGGGAATGGCATCCCACTCCAGTATTCTTGCCTGGAGAATCCCCATAGACAGAGGAGCCTGGTGGGCTACAGGGGTAACAAAGAGTTGGATATGACTAAGTGACTAAAATATATGTATTATTCTAATATCCTTACTCCTACCTTTGTTCTACACTTAGATCCACAATTAAATATCTTAGATGATACTGCTAGTCCTTGCTCTAGTCATCTCTTGGTTGAGTTGTTTGGTTTAATTAAGATAAGTAGGCATCTCTGGAAGGGTTCTTTTTTTTTTTTTTGTATTTATTTATTTTTTTACACGAACTCCCAAACATGAACCCCCCTCCCATGGAAGGGTTCTTGATTTAAGTATTCCTTGAGTTCTTGCATATCATAAACCCATGTGTGAGTGTGCATGTGTGTACGTGTGCTTACACATGCGCACACTTTAATATTTTTGACTGCCTGGATTTAAAATCCTTCCTAAAGGAATTCAGTCCTGGGTGTTCATTGGAGGGACTGATGTTGAAGCTGAAACTCCCATACTTTGGTCACCTGATGCAGAGAGCTGACTCATTTGAAAAGACCTGATGCTGGGAAAGATGGAGGGCAGGAGGAGAAGGGGACGACAGAGGATGAGATGGTTGGATGGCATCACTGACACAATGGACATGGGTTTGGATGGACTCTGGCAGTTTGTGATGGACAGGGAGGCCTGGCGTACTGCAGTTCATGGGGTTGCAAAGAGTTGGACACAACTGAGTGACTGAACTGACCTGAAAATCCTTGGTTCACTAATTCTTTCAGACTCCTTAAAATGCTGCTTCACTGTTGTCTAACTATGTATATTATTCCTGAGATGTAAAACTTTGATTTTTTTTTATTAAGGAACTTATCTTTTATCCAGTTTTCCTCTATATCTGAAGTCCAATGGCTAATTGATGTCTTATAATTGATTGTTCTAGGACAGTGTTCAATATAGAGACATATGTAGTAATTTTATTTCTGGAAATTCTTCTGGATTATAGTTTTAAGTATTATTTCTATTTTTTTTATCTTTTATGTATTCCAATTATACACTTACTGGATTATCTTTGCCTGTCTTCTATATTAGTGACTTCATTCTGATTCATTTTACCATTTATTTTATCTTGTTTTGTTTTCTTAGCTATCACTATGTCTTTCCTCAGTGGTCCTTATTTTATTTCAGATTGACTTGATTCTCTCTTGGGCATCCGGTAATTTAGTTTAAATTTCAAAGATTCTTTTTCTTACTTTGTATTCTATTTTAATCAACTCTTCTTTAGTATCTTTCTGCTCTTTATCCATTTCTGGTCAGAACTTTTAAATTTCTAATTCAAAATGTTGTTTTATCTTTATAAATGTTTGTTTGAAAATATCTTGAGATTTCATTACAATTTTCTCATTTGTGTTTTTATTTATGTTTGAGGAAGGAGAGTGATTTTTATTAGATATGTTGCTTTGACTCTCATTTCTGATTTTGTATGGCAATTTGGGCTTGTGGCTCAGCCGGTAAAGAATCTGCCTGCCATGCGGGAGACCTGGGTACAATCCCTGGGTTGGGAAGATCCCCCGGAGAAGGGAAAGGCTACCCACTCCAGTATCCGGGCCTGGAGAATTCCATGGACAATCCATGGGATTGCAATGAACTGGACGTGGCATCACCGACTTGATGGAAATAAATCTGAGTGAACTCCGGGAGGTGATGATGGACAGGGAGGCCTGGCGTGCTGCGATTCATGGGGCCGCAGAGTCGGACACGACTGAGTGACTGAACTGAACTGAGCGACTTTCACTTTCACTTTTCGCTTTCATTTTTCATGGCAACTTTGTAGGAATATTATCTACTTTGTATGTATTTTTATTTTTTTCCTGGACGAGCAATAACGATTTTATATAAGCAACAATAAAAGATTTTGGTGAATTACTACATTCTTAGTTCATGAGCACCCTCTTCTGTTTATTTTGTGAAATACTAATGTTTTAGTAAATGACATCTTTTTTTTTTTTTTTTTTCTTTCCGGCGATAATGGTATGTCTTAAGATCTTGATTCTCTTTTTGTTTGTTTTTGCAAACACAACTTCTACCACACTTTTTTTCTATCATAACCAAATTTCCAAGGGCCATTTCCTCTATTGACTTCATTTCCCTCCTCTTAAGAAGTACCTTCCTAAGACTCCATCTTTCATTCTTGTCACTTTCAAACTCCCTTTTTTTCAATTTCCCAGTAGCTGTGTTCTGATCAACAAGGCCTGTTAGCATTTTCCAGTTCAAAACAGAAATTTGTCTTTCTGAGGGTGATTTTGTCTGTCTTTCCATCCCTGAGCTCCTTCTCCCTCTCTTTTTTGCTGCACTCTCCACCTGACTTTCTCATCCAGAATGAGCTCTTGAGTTGGCTCTGATGCATTAGTGTTGTGTCTCCACTTACATGTACCTTTTCAAGTCCACAGCATTTTCTTTCTCCTAATTATGTTGTGGGCTTCCCTGGTGGCTCAGAGGTCAAGAATCCACCTGACAATTCAGGAGACACAGGTTCAATCCCTGAGCCAGGAAGATCCCCTGGAGAAGGAAATGGCAACCCAACCAGTATTCTTGCCTGGGAAATCCCTTGATCAGAGGGTCCTGGTGGGCTACAGTCCATGGGGTTGCAAAGAGTCAGAAACAACTTAGCAAGTGAACATCAACGATTATATTGTGGATATGGTTTCTCCATGGTTGTATTATTCTCTTCAGTTCAGTTCAGTTCAGTCGCTCAGTCGTGTCTGACTCTTTGCAACCCCATGAATCGCAGCACGCCAGGTCTCCCTATCCATCACCATCTCCCGGAGTTCACTCAGACTCATGTCCATCGAGTCCGTGATGCCATCCAGCCATCTCATCCTCGGTCGTCCCCTTCTCCTCCTGCCCCCAATCCCTCCCAGCATCAGAGTCTTTTCCAATGAGTCAACTCTNATTGCTTTGGCTATTCGAGGTTTTTTGTATTTCCATACAAATCTTGAAATTATTTGTTCTAGTTCTGTGAAAAATACCGCTGGTAGCTTGATAGGGATTGCATTGAATCTGTAGATTGCTTTGGGTAATATATTCATTTTCACTATATTGATTCTTCCAATCCATGAACATGGTATATTTCTCCATCTATTAGTGTCCTCTTTGATTTCTTTCATCAGTGTTTTATAGTTTTCTATATATAAGTCTTTAGTTTCTTTAGGTAGATATATTCCTAAGTATTTTATTCTTTTCGTTGCAATGGTGAATGGAATTGTTTCCTTAATTTCGTTTTCTACTTTCTCATTATTAGTGTATAGGAATGCAAGGGATTTCTGTGTGTTGATTTTATATCCTGCAACTTTACTATATTCATTGATTAGCTCTAATAATTTTCTGGTGGAGTCTTTAGGGTTTTCTATGTAGAGGATCATGTCATCTGCAAACAGTGAGAGTTTTACTTCTTCTTTTCCAATTTGGATTCCTTTTATTTCTTTTTCTGCTCTGATTGCTGTGGCCAAAACTTCCAGAACTATGTTGAATTCACATTTGATTTTTTGATGAAATAATTTAGTAATGAAACTAAAAAGGGAAAATTTGTTAAACAGCATTAAAATGTAGCTCTACCACCTTCCAAGAAAACTAGCCTTATTTATCACTCAGGGTATGTTTAAATCTGATATTAAGTAGTTGCACTTATACTAAAAATGCAAATTTAATTATGTGATCACAGTAATATTAATTGACTGCCATGTAATAAATATGTTGACAGAATTACTCCGTAAAAAAATCCCTAAGCTCCTTTACTAGTAATCTGACTGAAAACATATAAAAGGATATACATAATAATAGTTTATTAAAAAGGTATCAATAATACTCATTGATGCTTGCATCTAATGAAAACCCTTCTGTTTAGAAACAATTCTGTTTTAAATTAATCTTCAACATTTTTATCATGTATTTCAATTCTTAAAATATTTTCTAAAAACATAATCCATTTTCCATGTGGTTTCACTTTTGACTATATTTTGTTCCTCTTATAACTAAATTTAGTGTTTTAATTTATTTCCCAAGATTATAGCTCTTTAAATTTTGCAAGTTGTAGCCTCAGTTCAAAAATAAGCATTGCATAACTAAGGAATGTTAAAAATCAATCCCGTTAAAAAAACACATTGTAATGAAAATGTTATTGATAATAAAGTACACAAATAAAAAAGAAACTTGTAATGAAATATAATTGCTATATAAAACATTTTTGATGAAGGAATGCATTTGGGGCAAAATTCAGATTAATTTGAATTAAAGGAATTCTAATGAATGGTTTCAAGTCTCCCTTCCTACTCATTAAGCTCATGGGCGTTACCTTATTTTTTTTTCTCTCAAGATATTCCAACTCTTTCTCCATATTTTTCATACTATATATCATAGATATATTGATTCTTGACTATATTATACTTTCATATTATAACGAATATGCACTTGACCCTTCAGCAACATGTGAATTAGCGGTGCTGACCCACAATACAGTTGGAAATGCATAAATAGCTTATAGCTGATTCCTCTCGATTCCTTCCTATCTGGAGTTCCTTATCTGAGGTTCATATCTATAGATTAAACCAAATGTAGATTGTGCAATACTAGCAAACATCAAAAAATCCACATGTAACTGAATCTGCACAGTTTAAACCTAGGTACTTCACAGATCAACTCTGTGTGTGTGTGTGTGTGTATGTATATACAAATTACGGTACTGGAGGCTTCCCTGGTGGCTCAGACAGTAAAGAATCTGCCTGCAATGCAGGAGACCCAGGTTTGATCCCTGGGTCGGGAAGATTCCCTGGAGAAAGGAATGGCAACCCACTCCAGTATTCTTGCCTGGAGAATTCCATGGACAGAGGAGCCTGGTGGGCTATTGTCCATAAGGTTGCAAAGAGTTGGACACACAATTATAGTATATAGTTAACTATATATAACAACTTTTAAAAGCTAACTTAAAAAGTGAAAAAAAAGATAATATGGATTCCTTTGATGCTTTGATGAGGGAAAAAAAATAAAACTGCTCAACATAATTAGTCATGGAAATGCAAATTTAAAAACAGTGGCATGCCCTTACACACCCACCACAATGCTTAAACTGTAAAGACTGACAATGCAAAGTGTTGAGAAGAATGTAGAACAGCCAGTCTGCTCATACATTGTTGGTGGAATGTAACCAAGAAACTATCCCATTTGGAAAGCTATTTGACAGTTTCAAAAACATATGCCTTCCTTTTGGCTCAGCAATTCCACTTCTAGGTATATATGCAGGAGCCATGAGTGTGTATGCCCATAAAATGATTCATCGAAGAACAGTCATAGAAACTTGATTCATAGTAGTATAGAGTTGGAAACAACTCAGGTGTGCCAAACAAGAATAGAAATAAGCAAATTCTCGAGCAATGAAATACTGCACAGTAATGAGGAGGATGTACAAACTGTTAAGATACTATGTTGAGAATAATCTCAAATATATTATTTTGAGAAAAACCAAAAATGAATGTATTATGTGAATATATTTATATGAAATTCTAGAAAAGGCAAACCTATTTCTCATAACAGAAGTGAGAATAAAAGTTACTCCTCAGGGAAGATTTTAACTAAAAAGGAGCACAATGAAAGTTTAGGTGACAGGAAGTGTTTTATATTTCGATTTTGATAGAGAGCACAAACATAAACACCTGTACATACAAATATTAGTTAAACTATGCAGTTAAGCTTTGTATATTTTACCAAATGTAAAGTGTACCTTAAGAATAAAAGAAGCTTGCTATTTTTTACTATTGTTACATAGAAAAAAATTAGAATGTTTTGACAATATTAATTATCCTTAAAAAATACATGAAGCCTTAAAGCCTGAGTCTAATACCTCTTTAGCCTTAGCCTGCCTACCCTTGCTTTCCATAAAATGTTTTTCTGCAAGCTTCTTAAGAATTGTTCTTGTCACATAGCACATTTTCAAATCTCAAAATCTTTGCCTATAACGTAGGAAAAAAAAGAAACAGTTTACAAATTAGTTGTTACTGGATACAGTGCCTACCTCTGTACCTGAATTACTGTATTTGAAAAATGGTAAAAGGCTTTATGACTACAACAAAAATACTCATAGATAGATACTTGTATATATCAGGACCATACTAAGTATTATTAAAGGTACTATTCCTCATAGTCACAGTAAAATTAAATGGATCTTGTTTGATTTTAGTGAGTCCTGGAGCTGTACTTTGAACCTGTACCATTATAAACCATATACTTAACCATGTATTATTTTATACTGGATCTTTCAAGTATAATGATTATATATTATATGACCAAACAGCTGGTCCCTCTACATTTGGGCCATTGTAATAAATGAGACAGATCACTTGCTTATTAGAAGATCAACCATTGCAATTTCTTAAATATATACTTGAAGGACAAACAATTATTTGGAAAATATGGATAACTTTATGCTCTTCAGAGGTGGGTACCTTAAATAGAGTGTTTCTCTACTTTTAAAAGAAGGAGATTAGCATTATGGAATACAAACAAGCGGCAAAAATTTGAAGGTGCTATTTGCTCAGTCATGTTTGACTCCGGGACATTATGGACTCTAGCCCACCATGCTCCTCTGACCGTGGAATTCTCCAGGCAAGAACAAGATCTTAGATATTCTTAGACATGTACAAAAAGGGTGATGTCTTCTCAGATTCTGGAGAAAAGATCGCTGGATTTAAGTTTGGAAATAATCTAAGAAGAACTTTTAAAACAATGGCTTAAGTGCCACATAAGCATCTGAAGTTGAAACGAAATGCTTGAGAGGTCAAAATGAAGGTGGCCCCCTATTTTCTGCTGAAATAAGTATGATTTCATCTATATTGTGGAGGAATTGAGTTCTCCATTGAAATTCCTTCAAATGAAAATAAAAAATAACCCATAGATATTATTCAAAATCCTTTTTTTTCTTTCTCAGATAATTAAAAATAGAATGTTACTAAGGAAAGGAAAATTCAAATGTAAAATTATCATCCTTTCAATTCCATTAGAATTTTGATAAAGAAGAAACAATTTCACTCTGATACTAGAATATCACCAGATCTCTTCTCTCTATTAATTTCCTGATTTCCACACTAATGATTGATGGTAAGAAGTTTAATAGTATTTACAGCTGATTTTCAGTTCATTTTAAAATTATATATAGTGAACCCCAGACATGGAAGAAGCAGGAATCTTTCTTATCTACCAGCTAGTCATACCTTAGAGAGTTTGATGGACATTAAACTTCATTCATTCAGCTGAATTAAACACTAAATCACAGTTTGAGTGTGGTTAATCTTAGGCCCTCTTAGGTACAAATGCAACTGCAGAGTTTCTTTAGCTCCAGTTATTGACATTTTCCTGATGTAAATTAACTCTCACCCTGTTTTGTTCAGTTCAGTTCAGTCGCTCAGTCTTGTCTTACTCTTTGCGACCCCGTAGACTGCAGCATGCCAGGCCTCCATGTCTATCACCAACTCACAGAGCTTGCTCAAACTCATGTCCATTGCGTTGACAACCATCTCATCCTCTGTCGTCCCCTTCTCCTCCAGCCTTCAATATTGCCCAGTTTCGAGGTTTTTTCCAATGAGTCAGTTCTTCACATCAGGTGGCCGAAGTATTGGAGTTTCAGCTTCAGTGTCAGTCTTCCCAATCAATATTCAGGACTGATTTCTTTAGGATTGACTGGTTTGACCTCCTTGTAGTCCAAGGGACTCTCAAGAGTTTTCTCCAACACCATAGTTCAAAAGCATTAATTCTTTCGTTCTCAACCTTCTTTATGGTCCAACTCTCACATCCATGCACGACTACTAGAAAAACCATAGCTTTGACTAGATGGATCTTTGTTGGCAAAATAATATCTTTGCTTTTTAATATGCTATCTAGGTTTGTGATAACTATTCTTCCAAGGAGCAAGCGTCTTTTAATTTCATGGCAGCAGTCACCATCTGCAGTGATTTTGGAGCCCAAGAAAATAAAATCTGTCACTGTTTTCATTGTTTTCCCATCTATTTGCCATGACATGATGTGACCAGATGCCATGATCTTAGTTTTCTGAATATTGAGTTTTAAGCCATTTATTTTCACTCTCCTCTTTCACTTTCATCAAGAGGCTCTTTAGTTCTTTTTCACTTTCTGCCGTAAGAGTGGTATCATCTGCATATCTGAGATTATTGATATTTCTCCTGGCAATCTTGATTCCAGCTTATGCTTCATCCAGCTTCGCATTTCTTATAATGTACTCTGCATATAAGTTAGGCAGGTAGGTTGACAATATACAACTTTGACGTACTCCTTTTGCACAACTTTGTTTAATTGCTTGTGGCTTTAAACTCTCTTATGTCACAGTCATATTTTGGGGGTATGTGTGTGTGTGTGAACTGGAAAAACTTAAAATGTTTTGTAAACTACCTTAGATAAATCCATTTCTTCTGGCAGTTAGTGTTTAAACTATTCAACCAGAGAGGCAAACATTTCTCACTAAAAACATTTATAAAAATACTGGAGCCTTACAGAGCAGAGTAGGACATGCCCTTCAAAAAGTAGATCTGATATTTTTGAAACTGCATTTGAAAACCTTTGTCCTTGCTTCAGATATAACTTTAAATTTATGTAACTTTAATAGTTATGGTTTAATTATAAAGAAGAACAAAAAATACAAAAATCTGCTTCCATGTACACTTCCACTGCGTTGTTCGCTAGATGTGATGAAAGTATAGAAGTTACTTCATATTTTGGAAAGTCATGACCCAACAATTGCAGCAAGATATGTGGTTAAAAAAAATTAGTTTTCTCTCTTTGCTGAAATGCATAGTAGAAGTCAGAATACTTGGCTTCTTGAGACCGATGAACCCTATAAGGAAAAATTCTGTAAAATCAAAGGGTTCTGTAACTGTGTCAAATTATAGAAGAAATGAGCAAAAAAATAACCATGTTAAAATTGTTTTTTCCATGTCTCTTAATATTGGCATTTTGTCAGCAACTAAAAGGTTAAAGAATAGTAAGCCAATTTCTGTTGAAATGTGTTTGTTGATTAGTAAGGATTTCCTTGTAGCTCAGTCGATAAGGAATCTGCCTGCAATGCAGGAGACCTGGGTTCGTTTCCTGGATCGGCAAGATCCCCTGGAGAAGGAAATGACAACCCACTCCAGTATTCTTGCCTGGAGAATCTCATGGACAGAGGAGCCTAGCAGGCTACAATCCATGGGGTCACAAGAGTCAGATTCAACTTAGCAACTGCATCACCACCTCCACCTCTATGAGATGCTAAAAGGTAGTTAGTCATCTTTAGCCAACGGTATATCTTATGCCAATGTGAAGTGAAGTACTTTAGAAATGATTTATAGAATTTGTTACTGACTGCAGTTTTATTAGAAGCTTTGTGGTGTTCAATAGTGGTGATATGTTTTAAGATGGGTGGAGAATTTACAAATGTACACTTTACTATTATGCTTCATGGCATGCATGTATATTTATATACATAAAATGTAATTACATATAATGTATATATATAATATATACATTATACACACACATATACATTAATGTATATACATATAATGTATTATATGTTTTTATATATAATGTATATGTCATTTTATGCATCAATAACTTTCAGTAAAAATTAAAATTTAGAGTGTATCATTAACTGTTCTGAAAGAACACATAATTTAAGCCTAATTCTTTATTTCAATCTTCATCAGAATTTTCCCCCCGGTGGTTTTATCTCCAGTTCTCTAATTATTATTTAACTAAAAAGATAGTTTTAAAATAGGTGTAACCAAGCATAGAAGTTTGTGAAATTTTTCAATATCCATACTAAATCCTAAATCTTTGGATACCGAGTACAGTTAACAACCTTAAACTTGTACTTGCATTGATGATATTCAAAGCATGTATAGAGCAGTGGCCCACAAACTTATAGGGGACTGGTAAAAACTAGGGCTCATCACCACCCCCCAGTTACCCCAGAAAAGGGAAAGTGTGTACTTGCTATGAAATACAATTTTTAAAATTTAGTATAATAGTTGCAGATCTCCTAAATCCTTCCATTTCTGGGAGATGAGGCACTTACTGTGCAAATGTAACTTGCTGTAAGTTTCCCAATGTTGTTCCTGATGCAGACTTACAGGATTTCATTCTGCCTATTTCAGGCCAGTTTCTGCATGGCAATGTTCCAGTTTGTTTCTGTTACCTGTCGGTAATCCCTTTGTTTAGAGGATTGGGGTTGCCAAAAGTATTTGTCCATGCAGAAGCAGAATCTCTGTTCCACTGGTGTGTGCCTGTCCCTGTCTTAATTTTTAATGTACATGTGACTTTCAGTGTTAATAAAACTGTTTGAGTATTCAAGAGATTAAAAGTGAAAGTATTCGTCACTTAGTTGTGTTTGACTCTTTGCAACTCCAGGGGCTGTAGCCTGCCAGGCTGCTCTGTCCATGGAATTCTCCAGGTAAGAATACTGGAGTGGGTAGCTGTTCCTTTCTGCAGGGGATCTTCCCAACCCTGGGATCTAACCTCAGTCTCATGCATTGCAGGCAAATTCTTTACGTCTGAACAACCAGGGAAGCCTATAGCTGGCAGTAAATCACTAAATTATTCTCCTTAGCACAGTGATACCAGTGCTGGGCTAAACAACACACACAAAGAAATAAGTGTTTACATTATGTGTCAGATACACCACAACATCGGTTTTACCTAAGCTCTGAATACAAGAATTACCTTAGTTGTTCCCAACCTGGCTTTAATCTGTCTGTCTTCACCAACTTCTTTACCTTCCCCCCTTTATTCTCTATTTCTTCCTTCCTGCCTCCCTTCTTTCCTTTCTCTCTTTCTTCTTTTCCCTCCCTCCTTGCTTAACTTTTCTTTCTTTTCTTTCATCTTTATAAGACACAGTCTGCTTGTCTTAACAGCTATCATTTTTTTGGATTGCTTCAACTTATCCTTAATTAGATATTTCTTCCTCAGGGAAGAAGTTTACCATGAACATGTCCTTTTTTGTCATAGTATGTATTTTATGTTGCTCCCTGAAATATAAAAAAAGAGAGTAGTATGATACATACAATATTGAATGTGCTTAAGCAGCATTTATTGTTGAACATTCAAATGTGTGAATGAATGAACAGATTAATAAATGAATGCTATAACCCAGTACATATTCAAAATATAGTTACTTCATATGTAAATGACGTCTTTCATTTTTTGTTTAGAGATACACAAAGCAAAACTGGAGTCATTGAATTTGGACTTTTTTACATATAATACAGATTCAAATCATCTTGTTTTATACCCACGTCATGATTACCTTTTAATAAAATATTTATGTATTTGACTGTGGTGGGTCTTACCTTCTTAGTCACAACATGTGGAATCTTTTGGATGTGTCATGCGAAATCTTTAGTTATGGTATGTGGGATTTCATTCTCTGACCAGGATCTAACCTAACCTAGGCCCCCTGCATTGAAAGTGTGGAGTCTGGGCTAAACAACACACACAAAGAAATAAAAGTATTTACATTGTGTGTCAGATACACCACAGCATCAGTTTTACCTAAGCTCTGAATACAAGAATTACCTTAGTTGTTCCCAACCTGGCTTTAATCTGTCTGTCTTCACTAACTTCTTTACCTTCCCCCCTTTATTCTACCATTGTACCCCCAGGAAAGTCCCACGGTTGTCTTTTACTTTTCATTTATTCATTTATTTTAATTTAATTGCCACTCTCTCTTCTGAGCATTTGAAGACTAAAGTTCAGCACCATGGAGAGTTGCGTTGGATCAACAAAGCCTATGAAGCTTGAATTTTTCTGTGAGACAACTAGTTACTTTCAGTAGTAACCCATGTATTAAGCACTGTTATTTTCACTGACTAGCTCCTACACTATTTAGCACAATTCTTTTTTTTTATCTCTCTCTCTCTCTCTTTTTTTTTTTTTTTTTTACAAGAAAGGTAACAGCTTTACTTAATCCAAAAATTGACTCCAGAATTCAGGATCTTTTTCCACAGCCCATTGCCTCTTCAACTNTTTTTATCTCTCTCTCTCTCTCTTTTTTTTTTTTTTTTTTTACAAGAAAGGTAACAGCTTTACTTAATCCAAAAATTGACTCCAGAATTCAGGATCTTTTTCCACAGCCCATTGCCTCTTCAACTCCATTTGAACCTACAGGTTTTATAACTGGTGTCAAAACTAAATTTCTCCCTTTTACCTGTATAGTCCATGAGCATTTAACAGTCAGTACCTCCTAATTTTGCAAAAGACATTGGACTTAGCCAGTGATTTTAGAATAAGTTCTGGATATTTTAAAATGGTATTTTCTGTATTTTTAAAATCCAAGAGAAGTTGGATTCTCTGCCATGAGACCTTCCCTGGGTTGGAATCTCTAGAACACTTGCATTTTATGTATCTGTACTTGTGATTTGAGCTCATCTCTATGCTCTTAGGATCTGCACGCTTATAATGCCTACTCTCATCAGCCTCTGAGCTCTGCCACCTCCATTATCCTTAATCCTTTTTCCTTCTTGTTCATAAAACATAGTCTATAATGAAAATTCTAAGACATATTATAGTATTTTATACAGTGATATATTACAAATTCTCTGATTCCTTAGACCATGTGTTGGCAAACTACAGCCTATTGGTCAACTATAGCTCACCACTCATTAAAAAAAAAAAAAAAGTTTTTATTATATCACAGCCAGGTTCACTTATTGGCATATTATCTATGACTGCCTTTTGTGATAGGACAGCAAAGCAGAGACCCTCTGGTCTACAAAGTCTTAAATATGTAAAGTCTAAAATCTGGCCCTTCTCATCCCTAGTTTAGACATAGGAAATTATTAAGTGTGGTTTTCAATAACGTATTAGAGGGAGAAAGGTTTTCTGGATACTAGAAGTCACAAATGACACAGATTATGGTCACATGCAGGTAAATGAAAACTGAATCGGATGTATGAGAAGCAGAGTGAGGGAGATGTGGTAGGTAAAAGTTTTGCCTAAGAAATGCAGCTGCCGCCTAGCTCCAAATCAGTTTGCCTAGTTGGGTGGTGGACGGTGTTTTGCAAACCTAAATTTTCAAAGAGAAGATTGAAATTTATATTATTATACAGAAGTTTCAAATAAATAAAACTGAGTAAATATTTTAGGATTTCAGGCTGCCCCATTTTTGTTTTGTGTCAAAAGCAAAATAAAACTTGAATTTGACCAAAGATCATTAGTTGTAATCTCAGCCTTAAAGAATTTGGTTCTTACCTAGAAATATGAGACTGAACCATATTGTAGTACAAAGTAAGCCAATTATAAATTTGAGGCTCACTATTTTCAAATATTTATAATGTAATTCCCAATACTTTAGTTAATGTAGTCATATAAGTAATAGTGATCTTATTGATCAAGTCCCTGAAGGTTTTCTTCAAAACTTGACTTGTACCAAAAGTTATTTACAACTAGTAATAATCAAAGAGAGAAAGGTCATATACCGTTCCTAATCAGTGTGACAGGCTTCACACTCCTTACTAGTTCTTAAGTGTTAGTCACTCAGTTGTGTCTGACTCTTTACAATCCCATGGACTGTAGCCCACCAGGCCCTTTGTCCGTGGAAACCTCCAGGCACGAATACTGGAGTGGGTTGCCATTTCCTTCTTTGTTAGTTCTTAAACCTCAATGTAAATATTAATGTGATCTAATTAGCCTTGTATGGACTCCTGCCAATAATTATAGAGGCAACGAGAAAACGGTAACAAATACCTTGAATGTGTCTTCTTGCAAATTTTTTTTTCCAGTCTTTTCAAGACAACAAACTTTCTCATTATAAGTTTAGCACCCTAAGCTGAGAATTGGGTATAATTTAATAAAAGAGCTGCTTTAAAGAGAAGAGGCAACACCTGGGAAATGAGTACAAAGTCCCTGGGCTAACTAGTTCATTGGCACCTCTAGCAGAGGTATGGGGAAGGCAATGGCACCCCACCCCAGTACTCTTGCCTGGAAAATCCAATGGGCGGAGTAGCCTGGTAGAATGAAGCAGGGCAAAGACTAATAGAGTTTTGCCAAGAAAATGCACTGGTCATAGCAAACACCCTCTTCCAGCAACACAAGAGAAGACTCTACACATGGACATCACCAGATGGTCAACACCGAAATCAGATTGATTATATTCTTTGCAGCCAAAGATGGAGAAGCTCTATACAGTCAACAAAAACAAGACCAGGAGCTGACTGTGGCTCAGATCATGAACTCCTTATTGCCAAATTCAGACTTAAATTGAAGAAAGTAGGGAAATTATTCTCTTACTGGATATTTATTACTTTCCAAGTAGATAGGTTAAAATTTAGATAGCAACCTTTACATTATAAGAGATCAGTATGTTTTTATAAAGAATTTTATGTGAATGGTGATCATAAATAGATAGATCAACAGATAGATTAATATAGACTTAAAGAATTTAAGATTTATAAAATTCTATTTTTCTAAATTTCATGAGAGTGACTGAACTGAAAGAAATTAAGAGGAAACTGGATATATGTATTTTGAAGTCCTAACATATTGTTGTTTCTAAAATCCTTCATTATGTCCAGACCTTTCTCCAGAGCTCTAGGAAATTTTTTCTTGAAAGCTCACCTATTATATTCATCATTTTTTTTTCACCTTCTAGTGCAGCTTGCAAACTTGAACCATATATAACTTTCTGAAGTTTTAGCAGATAGAATCCTTTTTTGGGTCATGCCTTTCTGCCACCATATCTGTTACCATCTCAGATAGGTTACTTTGCCATCTTTAAGTTAGTATTGCAAGTGTGTGCATCTATATTTGATAGTCTTTTTCCAGGTAGAAGACTCTTGAGAGTCCCTTGGACTGCAAGGAGATCCAACCAGTCCATTCTGAAGGAGATCAACCCTGGGATTTCTTTGGAAGGAATGATGCTAAAGCTGAAACTCCAGTACTTTGGCCACCTCATGTGAAGAGTTGACTCATTGGAAAAGACTCTGATGCTGGGAGGGATTGGGGGCAGGAGGAGAAGGGGACGACCGAGGATGAGATGGCTGGATGGCATCATGGACTCGATGGACGTGAGTCTGAGTGAACTCAGGGAGATGGTGATGGACAGGGAGGCCTGGCGTGCTGCGATTCATGGGGTTGCAAAGAGTTGGAAACAACTGAGCGAATGAACTGAACTGAACTTCCAGGTAGAAAAGGGACCCTGAATATCCACGTTATTGAGCATTTATTTGTTTATATAGTATATGTTAGGAACAGCATATGCATTTTATTTTTTAAAAATCATTCAGTTCAGTCACTCAGTTGTGTCCAACACATTGCGACCCCATGGACTGCAGCATGCCAGGCTTTCCTGTCCATCACCAGCTCCTGGAGCTTGCTCAAACTCATGTCCATCCAGTCGGTGATGCTATCCAACCATCTCATCCTCTGTCATCCCCTTCTACTCCTGCCTTCAATCTTTTCCAGCATAAAGGTCTTGTCTAATGAGTCAGTTCTTAGGCCAAAGTATTGGAGCATCAGCTTTAGCATCAGTCCTTCCAATGAAAATTCAGGACTGATTTCCTTTAGGATTGCCTGGTTGGATCTCCTTGCTGTCTAAGGGACTCTCAAGAGTCTTCCCTAACACTGCAGTTCAAAAACATTAATTCTTCAGTGCTCAGATTTCTTTCTTTATTGTTCAATTCTCGCATCTGTACATGACTACTGGAAAAACCATAGCTTTGACTAGATAGACCTTTGTTGGCAAAGTAATGTCTCTGCTTTTGAATATGTGGTCTAAGTTTGTCATACTTTTTTTCCCAGGAACAAGCGTCTTTTAATTTAATGGCTGCAGTCACCATCTGCAGTGATTTTGGAGCCCCCAAAAATAAAGTCTGTGACTGTTCCATTGTTTCCCCATCTGTTTGCCATGAAGGGATGGGACCAGATGACATGATCTTCGTTTTCTGAATGTTGAGCTTTAAGCCAACTTTTTCACTCTCCTCTTTCACTTTCCTCAAGAGACTCTTTAGTTTCTCTTCACTTTCTGCCATAAGGGTGGTGTCATCTGCATATCTGGGATTATTGATATTTTTCCTGGCAATCTTCATTCCAGCTTGTGCTTCATCCAGGTCAGCATTTTGCAAAATATATATGCATATAAGTTAAGTAAGGAGGGTGATAATATACAGCCTTGACATACTCCTTTCCTAATATGGAACCAGTCCATTGTTCCATGTTTGGTTCTAATTGTTGATCTTGACCTGTATCCAGATTTCTCAGGAGTCAAGTAAGGTTGTCTAGTATTCCCATCTCTTGAAGAATTTTCCACAGTTTGTTGTGATCCACACAAACACTTTAGTGTAGTCAATGAAGCAGAAGTAGATCTTTTTCTGGAATTCTCTTGCTTTTTCTGTGATGCAGCGGATGTTGGCAACTTAATCTCTGATTCCTCTGCCTTTTCTAAATCCAACTTAAACATCTGGAAGTTCTTGGTTCATGTACTGTTGAAGCCTCGCTTAGAGAATTTTGAGCATTACTTAGCTAGCATGTGAGATGAGTGCAATTGTGTGATAGTTTGAACATTCTTTGGCATTGCCTTTCTTTGGGATTGTAAAGAAAACTGACCTTTTCCAGTCCTGTGGCCACTACAGAGTTTTCCAAATTTGCTGGCATATTGAGTGCAGCACTTTTACAACAACATGGTTTAGGATTTGAGATAGCTTAACTGGAATACCATCATCTCCACTAGCTTTGTTTGTCATGATGCTTCCCAAGGCTCATCCGACCTCACACTCTAGGATGTCCAGCACCAGGTGAATGAACACACCATTGTACCTATCTGGGTCATTAAGACCTTACACTTTTACAACAACATGTTTTAGGATTTGAGATAGCTTAACTGGAATACCATCATCTCCACTAGCTTTGTTTGTCATGATGCTTCCCAAGGCTCATCCGACCTCACACTCTAGGATGTCCAGCACCAGGTGAATGAACACACCATTGTACCTATCTGGGTCATTAAGACCTTTTTTGTATAGTTCTTCTGTGTATTATAGCCACCTCTTCTTGATATCATCTGCTTCTGTTTGGTCTACAACATTTCTGTCCTTTATTGTTTATCCCAGCTTTGCATGAAATGTTCCCTTGGTATCTCTAATTTTCTTGAAGGGATCTCTAGTCTTTCCCATTCTATTGCTTTCTGCTGTTTCTTTGCATTGATCACTTAGGAAGGCTTTCTTATCTTTCCTTGCTGTTCTTTCAAACTCTGAATTAAGATGGACATATGTTTCCTTCATTTACTTATTTATGGTTACTTATTTGGCTTATTTATGGCTTGTATGGCTATTTATTTATTTATGTCTGTTTATTTATCAAATCTTAGTTGTGGAGCACGAGATCCCCCTTGCTGCCTGTAGGATTTCTCCTGTGTTATGTAGGCTCTCTCTTGCAATGTGCAGTCTCCAGAGCATGTGGGATCAGCAGTTGTGGTGTAGGGGCTTTTCAGTGTAGCATGTGGGCTCTCTAGTTGAGGCACAGGCTTAGCTACCTCATGGCATGTGGGGCCTTAGTTCCTCAACCAGAGATCCAGTCATGTCCACCATACTGGAAAGCAAATTCTTAACCACTGGACCAGCAGGGACTGTGTTATGTAGGCTCTCTCTTGCAATGTGCAGTCTCCAGAGCATGTGGGATCAGCAGTTGTGGTGTAGGGGCTTTTCAGTGTAGCATGTGGGCTCTCTAGTTGAGGCACAGGCTTAGCTACCTCATGGCATGTGGGGCCTTAGTTCCTCAACCAGAGATCCAGTCATGTCCACCATACTGGAAAGCAAATTCTTAACCACTGGACCAGCAGGGAAATCCAAAGCTGACATATTTTGTACTCAGTATGGTAAGATACATTAATGAATGGATTTATTTGGAATTTGTTTGTGCCCTTGTATGTTTTATCAACAATCCCATGTAATTGTGGTCAGTACATTTAAAATTGATTACAATACTTTACAATACTGGGGTAATGAAATACTCAGGTTGAAGCCAAAAGTAGCCAAATTAAAAGTTACTATCATGAAACCACATGAAAACATGAATTAAATGCCAGTGCTATAAAATGCAAATCAGCTAGTTCTCATTTCCATTGTAAAAATGGTTTAAAAATAAAAACCTGTCCTATACTCAGCCCTACAAATGAAGATTCCCTAGTCTGTAGTTCCACAATATTAACTGGGTTGTGTGTTGTAAACATTTTCTGAGAAAGATGAAAAAGAGAACATAAAGAACCAATTTCCGTTTTCATTTTGACTCTAAAGTTTGTTGCTTTATTTGTTCGTTTTCATCACTGAATGAAATAAAATTATCTGGTAAAGAGGAGCAAAACGATCTAGAAGGATATACCCTCAACCTTATATAGGGAAATGAATTTGTGATTAATGTATCATTCTTTTATGGATTTTGTTAAAAACAAGAATGTTTTCAGAATTTATGTTTATAATTATACTCCTTGGGATCAAAAGTTATGTGATTTTTCCAGGAAAACTTAGTTATATTTCCCAATTTATATACTATGTGTATGGCAAAAATCTAATAAAAATATAGGAGAAGATTTTAATATAAATATTAGTTATCCCTGGAGTGTGCAGTTTTCTACCTGGGGAAGTTTTGTACATTTCTATGTTCTCTTGTGATGTCATCACCTCTAAACCACAATACCAAGAGCCTCAATTTTTCAAAAAAGCCAAATCCAATTAAAATAATCTAGGACTGAAGGACAGACTGAGCGACTTCACTTTCACTTTTCTCTTTCATGCATTGGAGAAGAAAATGGCAACCCACTCCAGTATTCTTGCCTGGAGAATCCCAGGGATGGGGGAGCCTGGTGGGCTGCCGTCTATGGGGTCACGCAGAGTCGGACACGACTGAAGTGACTTAGCAGCAGCAGCAGCAGGACTGAAGGAAATAGGCCCACATTCTAGCCCTTGTTCCTGTCTCCAAACTCTTAGTACTTACTATGCTTTCTAAATTGGTCTACCTTCCTGGCTTTGTAAGCTNTATGGGGTCACGCAGAGTCGGACACGACTGAAGTGTCTTAGCAGCAGCAGCAGCAGGACTGAAGGAAATAGGCCCACATTCTAGCCCTTGTTCCTGTCTCCAAACTCTTAGTACTTACTATGCTTTCTAAATTGGTCTACCTTCCTGGCTTTGTAAGCTGCCCACCAGGATGGGCCTTCATACAACCCTTATGAATTAGCATAACCTATGCTATGACCCTTACAAGATTCTGCCTCCCAGGAAATGAACAAAACCTGACTTCAAATTTTGAACTCATATTACTGAATTTGTATCTCTAGGATTCAAGATGCAGTAACCCTTAGATGTGAACATGGTGTTAATATTTACCTAGTTTTTCCAGTGATAGGCAATAGGAAAAGAACAAGTAAAAAATAGCCAAATTAAAAGTTACTTTCTTGAAAATGTCTATAAAAACTCAACATAAAATAAAAAAAGACTACAAATGCAGAAATATTATATTCTCACTTTGTTTAAAAATTTAATGCTATCCAAATTAATTCAGTCTTATATGTATATGATTGAATACTAATAAAGTATGAATAGAAGTCATCTAATCAAGAGTGAGAGTTGGTGAAATAGCTTTTTTTAATTTTGAAAGTATTTTAGATTTCAGAAATAGTAGAAAAAAATAGTACAAAGTGTTTCTGTGTACTTTTCACCTCACTTCCCCTAGTAGTAAAATCTTTCATAAGTACAATTATTGAAGTCAGGAAATTAACATTTATATAGATTAGTTCCCTGGTGGCTCAGCTGTTAAAGAATCCACCTTCAATGATGCAGGAGACCCCAGTTCTGTTCGTAGGTCAGGAAGATCCTCTGGAGAAGGGTTAGGTTATCCACTTGAGCATTCCTGGGCTACCCTAGTGGCTCAGATGGTAAAGAATCTGCCTGCAAAGTGGGAGACCTGGGTTGGGAAGATCCTCTGGAGGAGGGCATGGCAACCCACTCCATTATTCTTGTCTGGACAGAAGAGCCTTGCAGGCTACAGTCCATGGGGCTGCAAAGAGTCATACATGACTGAGCGACTAATCACATACTAGTACTATCTACACTTTATTTAGCTTTTCTGGTTGGTTCACTAATGTCCACTTTCTGGTCCAGGGCCCAATCCATATCCTATTCTACATTTAGTCTTTGTGTCTCCATAGTCTCCGTACATTGTGATGGCACCTCAATCAATGTTTCGGTTTAATGACCTTGACACTTTTGAAGAGTATTGGCCAGTTATTTTCTAGAATGTTCCTCCATTTGAATTTGCCAAATATGGCTCTGTATCTCCAAAAGGGAAACACTCCCCCAGCTCTTTCTGATTATTATATAAGTGAATTCTTGACCTGAGAACAACCATTACAGTGATCTTCCAGGCTAAGTAACTTGGATTTATTTTGAATAAAATGAATTGGATTATTGAATTAGGGAGATGGTGGGGGAGGTATCAAAGTAGTGAGATAGTGTTTCTTATAGCTTTTCAGTATTTGGGTCTCATTTCCATAGGGAATACTATCCTTGGATTCTACAAGTTTCCCAATTGTAGCCTGAAAAATGCTTTAATTTTTTAAATTAATTTATATTGGAGTATAATTGCTCTGGGCTTCCCAAGTGGCTCTAGCAGTAAAGAACACGCTTACCTGTGCAGGAGACATAATAGACGCAAGTTCAATCCCTAGGTTGGGAAGATACCCTGGAGGAAGGCATGGCAATCTGCTCCAATATTCTTGCCTGGTGAATCCCCATGGACAGAGGTGATAGGGTCACAAAGAATCAGACATGAAGTGACTTAGCACACACACATGATTGCTTTACAATGTTGTGTTTCTTTCTGTACAGCAATGTGAATCAGTTATGCATATACACATATCCACTCTTTTTTAGATTTCCTTCCCATTTAGGTCACCACAGAGGATTGAGAAGAGTTCCCTGTGCTCTATGGTAGGTTCTCATTAGTTACCTTGTTTATCCATCGTGGTATATATATATATATATGTCAGTCCCAATCTCCCAATTCATTCCACTTTTCCTTTCCTGCCTTTTTTTTTTTTTTTTTCCTTTCCTGCCTTCTTAACTATAACTTGGTTCTCTACATTTGGGACTCTATTTCTGCTTTACAAATAAGATCATCTCTACCATGAAAAATGGTTTTTTTTGAGCTAGCATAAAGGAGTCTCAGTTTTCTGCAATGAAAATGGACTTAAAAAAATAGATGATAAATAAACAAGAATTAGGAAAAGCAAGTAAATAAAAAGTATGACATGATCAGTTCAGTTTAGTTCAGTCACTCAGTCACATCCAATTCTCTGCGACCCCATGAACTGCAGCACGCCAGGCCTCCCTGTCCATCACCAGCTCCTGGAGTTCGCCCAAACTCATGTCCATCGACTCGGTGATGCCATCCAGCCATCTCATCCTCTGTCATCCCCTTCTGCTCCTGCCCCCAATCCCTCCCAGCATCAGAGTCTTTCTCAATGAGTCAACTCTTTGCATGAGGTGGCCAAAGTACTGGGGTTTCAGCTTTAGCATCATTCCTTCCAAAGAAATGCCAGGGCTGATCTCCTTCAGAATAGACTGGTTGGATCTCCTTGCAGTCCAACGGACTCTCAAGAGTCCTCTCCAACACCACAGTTCAAAAGCATCAATTCTTCGGTGCTCAGCTTTCTTCACAGTCCAACTCTCACATCCATACATGACCACTGGAAAAACCATAGCCTTGACT
>SJYX01024256.1:50609-67006 GCA_006410675.1 Oreotragus oreotragus | reverse complement strand
GTCCAGTTCTAACTGTTGCTTTCTGAACTGCATATAGGTTTCTCAAGAGGCAGGTCAGGTGGTCTGGTACTTCCATCTCTTTCAGAATTTTCCACAGTTTATTGTGATCCACACACTGTGGCAAAAACTAGGCAGAACTAGATGCCTCTTTAATTTTTTATGCTATCATAGTTTTACTAAGCTTATATGACTGACTGCAAGTTAACCTAGACATTTGCACAGACATTTGCAGAGTGGATTACTATAAGAATATCTAATCACTGAATTTTCTCCATGGTTCCATGGCCTGAAGAAAAGCTCAATTACAACAGTTCTTAATGCAGCATTAACCTTGGTGATCTCAAGTGTTTATTTTTCTCTGTTGCATAGTATATGTTATTCTTTCATTAGTATGACCTTAATCATCTGTAAATTTGTCAGATATTATTAGATACAGCTTTCTAAATAACCTAAGACCCAAGAGCTCCAAGCTGCATGCTTGTTTGGTAGGGCAAACAGTACAAAATTGGAAATTCTTTTTTGTCATTTGTTCCCTTAATTGTAAAAAGAAGTAGTCTTTTTTAAAACACTAATTCAATTCCAATTCCAAATAACTTACTTTTCACAATGAAAGATGATTCTTAATTTTTCATCCTATAAATGTATACTTCTCAGTTAATAATCTTATTATTATTATTGTTATTATAACAATTATTACTTATTATGACTTGTCTTTTTATAAATGAAAAAAACTTGTAGTTTTTTTGTTAGCATTTTAGCGTAGACCTTTCTTTGCTTTTCAGAAAGAATATCTTTGTGTACACACATATATGCACATGCATATACATATATGCATACACATATGCTAAGTCACTTCAGTTGTGCCCGACTCTGTGTGACCCACCCACAGACGGCAGCACACCAGGCTCCGCCGTCCCTGGGATTCTCCAGGCAAGAACACTGGAGTGGGTTGCCATTTCCTTCTCCAATGAATGCATGAACGTGAAAAGTGAAAGTGAAGTTGCTCAGTTGTGTCCAACCCTCAGCGACCGCATGGACTGCAGCCCACCAGGCTCCTCCNGCTCCGCCGTCCCTGGGATTCTCCAGGCAAGAACACTGGAGTGGGTTGCCATTTCCTTCTCCAATGAATGCATGAACGTGAAAAGTGAAAGTGAAGTTGCTCAGTTGTGTCCAACCCTCAGCGACCCCATGGACTGCAGCCTTCCAGGCTTCTCCATCCATGGGATTCTCCAGGCAAGAGTACTGGAGTGGAGTGCCATTGCCTTCTCCAATACATTCCTATATATGTACATACACGCACCCACACCATTTTAAACATTGGTTGTAGATTTTTATACTCATTCTGTCATATTTACAAATGAACCAATGTATGTATTCTATTACTTGTTTCTTGTAACATCCATCCATCAATCCTTTGTGGGCATTATAAATGAAATGAGTGACAGCTCTTTGTAACAAGTTAGAGGTACAGTGTATCATTTTGTTTCAAACTGTGAGTCAAGTACCACTTAATAGTTCATCTTAAAATGTAAGTATTTATAGCATATAATTTTGTTTAGGAATTGATAATCTATTTTGGAAATATGACATAAGGAAATAAATTATGTTATTATCTTATGAAATGCAGGCCAGATTTCCCCCCTAAGTCCTGATGACTACTTCATGATGGAAAATGGGAAACAATACCAAGGAATTGTTCTCAGAACTTTGGCATTGTAAATCCATAAAGATAAAGAATCAGTGAACTCTATGCTTTGGGGATACGTAGCTTAGAATTAGCAATTTACACACACACCCCCAAAAAAAGAGCCAAAAAAGGAGCCAAAGATAAGGAATAACTGAAGGAATGGTTTTATACTATACAAGTTTTTTTTTAATTTGACTTTGAAATGCTTCCATATGACAGCACCTTTAAGAAGTAGGACTAGTATATATAAAACTAACCATGTTAGACCTTTACTCTAAATATTATTAAATATTGTTTCCCTTATTTTTATACACATGGGGTGATATTAAACCTATTATATGTATGAATCCATGTATTCAGCCTTATTAATAATAAATATTCATAATATCGGGGCTTCCTGTAGTTCAAACAGTAAAGCATCTGCCTGTGATGCAGGAGACCAGGGTTTGATCCCTGGGTTGGGAAGTTCCTATGGAGAAGGGAATGGCAATCCATTCCAGTACTCTTGCCTGGAGAATTCCATGGACAGAGAAGCCTGGCGGGCTACAGTCCATGGGATCGCAAAGAGTTGGACATGACCGAGTGACTAATGCACGCATGCATTCATAATATCAATTGTCCTCTGTATATTCTTTCACTTTAGTTGCACCCTACTCCAGTACTCTTGCCTGGAAAATCCCATGGACAGAGGAGCCTGGTAGGCTGCAGTCCATNAATATGCTATCTAGGTTGGTCATAACTTTTCTTCCAAGGAGTAAGCATCTTTTTATTTCATGGCTTCAGTCACCACCTGCAGTGATTTTGGAGCCCCCCAAAAATAAAGACTTCCACTGTTTCCACTGTTTTTCCATCTATTTGCCATGAAGTGATGGGACAGGATGCCATGATCTTTGTTTAGTAAATGCAATGGGATAAATGCAATGAGAGAGGAAAAATTGGGGGAACAGAGAGGGCTATGACTCTCTGGAAAAGAGAGAGGCAGGGTGAAAGCAAGAGGAGATGAGTTCAGATAATATATATGTATGAGGTGGGGGAGGTTGAAGAACATATCTGTATGGGTATAGGCAAGTACAGGCAAGAGATATAGAGCTGCAGGCCATCATAAGGACTCTGACTTATACTCAGAGAGAGATAGAGAGCCATTAACAATATTTGGGCAAAATCCTGCTATGGTCTGATTTACATTTTAAAACATTCATGCTGACTGTGTGATTGAGAATAGAGAGTAAGAAGTAAGGGTTAAAGTAAAGAGACCAATGAAAACTACTACAGTAATCCAAGCAAGAGTATATACAGTGACTCGTACCAAGGAGACAGCAGCTGAGGGGTGAGTGAGCGTCAAGCTCTGAATGTTTTGAAAGTTGAGTCACCAGGTGTTGTTGGGATGTGCTAGAAAGAGAAGGATGATACAATGATTTTGACCTGAGAGATTGCAAGACAAGAGATGCCATTAGTTGAGATGGGGATATCCAACCTAAAGGTTCAGTTTTGCCCCTATCGGGTTTTCAGTGTTGATCAAACATTCACATAGAGAAGTCCAGTAGGCAGTCAAATGTGTAAGTCTAGGATTTGAGATGGCTGCGCTGGAGATACAATCCCTTGGGACTGGATGAGTAACCAAAGAAATGAGTGCAGATATGAGATGAGAGGGTCCTAGGGCTCAGTCCTATGGCATGACAACACTTAGCAATCAGGGAGAAGAGACAGAGTCAGCACAGAAGATCGGGGAAGGAAATATTGATGTGTTGCGAGAAAACCAATAGTTTGTGATGTCCTAAAACTCAAGGACTGAAAGTATGTCAAGGAGTAAGAAGTAATCAACTGTGGAAAATACAGCTGATAGACAAAGTAAACTGAGTTCTGGATACTAACCATTGGATTTAGCAATGTGAGGGGATCAGTCAACATGAGAGAAGCTCAGCTTCTGTGAGTGTAAGAGAAATCCTGACTAGGGTAAGGCAGGGAGAATCAAAGGACAGAATTAGGAAATATAAACTCCTCTTCTGAAGGATTTTACTGAAAAGAATTTCACTGAAAGAAAAGGGTGGTAAATCGTTTGGGGGGAATTCCCTGGTAGAGAATCCACCAGCCAGGGCAAGAGAGGTGGGTTCCACCCCTGGGTTGGGGAAGGAAACAGTCCACTCCAAAATTCCTCCCTGGGAAAACCCATGAACAGAGGAGCCTGGAGGTCTACAGTCTCTGGGGTCACAAAAGAGCTGGACACAACTTAGTGACTAATTGACAACAAAATGGTTGGGAAGAAGTGTCAAAAGAAGTATTTTTTCTTGTAAAATGTTTGTGGTTTAAGAGGAATGAGTCAGTGGAGAGCAAAATATTGGTGATATAGAAAGAGAAGAGGGAGATGCCGGCTTGATGCCCTAGTTTGATGTTCTTGATGAGGCAGTGGGGGTGGATGTGGTGTAAAAGCGGTGGGGCTAGGTCCAATTACGGTCATGGATATTCTCCTATGTAGCATGCAGTAAGGCAGACATATGGCTTCAGATGCAGAAAGGTAAGTGTATATGGTGAGGGGAGTCCATAAGGTTTTATACTATACAAGTTTTTTTTTAATTTGACTTTGAAATGCTTCCATATGACAGCACCTTTAAGAAGTAGGACTAGTATATATAAAACTAACCATGTTAGACCTTTACTCTAAATATTATTAAATATTGTTTCCCTTATTTTTATACACATGGGGTGATATTAAACCTATTATATGTATGAATCCATGTATTCAGCCTTATTAATAATAAATATTCATAATATCGGGGCTTCCTGTAGCTCAAACAGTAAAGCATCTGCCTGTGATGCAGGAGACCAGGGTTTGATCCCTGGGTTGGGAAGTTCCTATGGAGAAGGGAATGGCAATCCATTCCAGTACTCTTGCCTGGAGAATTCCATGGACAGAGAAGCCTGGCGGGCTACAGTCCATGGGATCGCAAAGAGTTGGACATGACCGAGTGACTAATGCACGCATGCATTCATAATATCAATTGTCCTCTGTATATTCTTTCACTTTAGTTGCACCCTACTCCAGTACTCTTGCCTGGAAAATCCCATGGACAGAGGAGCCTGGTAGGCTGCAGTCCATGCGGTCGCTAAGAGTCAGACACGACTGAGCGACTTCACTTTCACTTTTCACTTTCATGCATTGGAGAAGGAAATGGCAACCCACTCCAGTGTTCTTGCCTGGAGAATCCCAGGGATGGGGGAGCCTGATGGGCTGCCGTCTATGGGGTCACACAGAGTAAGACACGACTGAAGCGACTTAGCAGCAGCAAAAGGCACTCAGTAGATACCTGTCAAATGGATTTTTCTTTTTAATAGCCAAATTCTCCAGTAGCTTGGGGAATTTGATAAAAACTGTCTGGATAGTTATTCTCATTAGTCTAAAATAAGTATTGTTTATGCTATATTAAACAGAATGCTTAAATTCATACCTGAATTGGCTAAGGTCTCTGGAACCAAAGTACAGGGTTTTTAAATCCTGTATGATTGTTAAGATAAAATGAGTCAGTGCATGGAAAGTCCATCAGTACCTGGACATAGTAAATACTCAGTAACATTCCTATTACCATTTGGAAAGAGAAATTTCTTAAGGTGCTTCACAATTTGGTGTTATATGTTACTACTCCAAGTATATTATGTTAATCCATTACTAATCCAAGAATTATTAAACCAGGTCATAGCCTAGATTTTATATAGTTAAAAAAAATACTTGAAAAATATCTTTAGTATTTAGGGAAAGCTCCAATAATAGAAACCATAAAGGAAATCACTGAGAATTTATCAAATAAAATTTTAAAAAACATGTGTTAAAGAGACTGTTCAACAAACTTAAACTCTTAAAAATATGCAAGCAACATGTGATAAAGGATTGTTACTCTTCATAAATTTAAAAAAACTATTATGTACTGATTTATAAAAGCAAGAAATGTACAAAAGGAAAAAAAAAGTCCAAGAATGAAGAAATAAAAATTAATGCAACTATGACCTGCTACTTAAAAACAATTCGGTTGATTTTTAAATAATAATGTATAATATTTTACCTGCATATCCAGATTTCAAAAGTTCTAAAAATTGCCTTTTATAAACTCATATGGCAACAAAAGGTAACCTGATCTGGGCATGCTGCAGGAAACTAGTGGTAACTGACTTGAAAGGGTCCTTTTCTGTGCCTCTTAGTGAGAATCACATGATTTGGGCTGCCTGAATATTCATGGCTTTAAAAAAATTTAAGTGCTTTCTCAGACTCTGCTTGGATTGTTATAGAATAGAAGGCATTTGCATCATGTTATCCTTCTAAAATCAGAAAAATTATGAATTTCAAAACTGCTCTGTCCAAAAATTTTTGGATAAGGAATTGTGGACCTGTATTTAATTTGGTAGTACAGAGAACCAAAGTCACTCACAAATTCCCAATGAAGTCATAAATTGGTTTCTTTTGTGAACGGGATAGTAAAATGTAGATATAGATATAGAGATTTATCAAAAGTCATAAAAAGTAATGCCCTTTAACCAGAACTCTCTAGGAATTTATCATGGCTAAGTTACTGGGAAAATGATGAAAGACTTAAGCCTTAGTAAGTCCAGTACATGTGACATATAACTGAAAAGTCCCAAATGTTCAATGACAGAAGACTGGTGGGATTACAATCATAAATGGGACTTTTGTGAACGGAATAGTAAAATGTGGATATAGATATAGAGATTTATCAAAAGTCATAAAAAGTAATGCCCTTTAACCAGAACTCTCTAGAAATTTATCATGGCTAAGTTACTGGGAAAATGATGAAAGACTTAAGCCTTAGTAAGTCCAGTACAGGTGACATATAACTGAAAAGTCCCAAATGTTCAATGACAGAAGACTGGTGGGATTACACAAGGTTCTAACCACACCTCACACAACAACTGTGCCACTTTCAAAGTGATATTGTGCAGTAACACTCATTCATGTTGAAGATGCTCTCGATATTTGTTAGGTAGAAATACCAGGCTGTAAAGATAATATGACTGTATTATCTAATTTCTCTAAAAATTATTTGTCTCTGGATGGCAGAATTGCAGGTGATTCTAATTTTCTTTTTATAACTGTGCTTGTCTATGATGAAAATGTGTTACTACTTATAATAATAAAACCTTTAAGTGTCATTTAAACATAGTATTAAGAGTTTGTCAATACATCTTAGTTTCAAGTTTTATGTATATTATTAATATGTGTGAGGAAAATATAATATTCTTCATATTTATAGGAATTAATTATAATGACTTGGTATATTTGAAAACAGTATCATGACACATAGCCTAGTTTTCAAATAGCATGTTTTTCCTTAAAGAAACCTTCATTGTATTATTGATATTTTAATGTGTATTATTAAAATTTGCTGTGGAGAATTGAAAATATAAACCATGTTGTCAAGGAAAGCATGTTCAGAATTTTAGACTTTATACAAAAATATACCCAGAGAGTTTATTGGCAGCATTCAAATTCTGACCCATGGAGAGAGAACAGTAAGCTAACCGTCTCAAATAGTGGGATATCAATTGAGAATGTGTAATTTCTTTGTTTCAGTCATCAGAAACAATTTGCTATTCTCAGAAATATATTTTGAAATTATAATCTTTATCCTGAAATGCTCCTTTTAACAATACAAATAAATGAGAAAGCTGTGTGCTCTTTCAGGAAAGTGATTTGCCTTCTGCATTGCCTTGAGTGGTGATAACATGATGATGTGCCAGTCTACTGCTTGGCATGGGATAAACAGCTAGACCCAGCAGTATATCTACAGAGAAGAGAGTTGTGTTTCAAGTGCTAATTTCAGGGCTTCTTATAGTTCCTACAATATGCATTTGAAATTTGGTGCTGACTCTGAATACTTTATTCCAGTTTGTTAGACTGTTTCCATAATATATGTACAATTAAATTATATTACTTGTTAAAAATAGTGTTATCTGTTACTTACTTACTGAAAGAAACAACTCTTTATTTTTCAGAGCTTCCATATGGCTGGGAAAAAATCGATGATCCCATATATGGCACTTATTATGTTGAGTAAGTCTCTAAATTTGATATTAACTTGTTATTAATGTGTTGTGAAATTATGTTAGTATTCCATTTATTGTGCCTGTGTGGCTAACAGTCCTTTTATTCCCCTTTCATCTTACTTTGAAGTACCCACAAAGACTCTAGCAGCATTAGCTAGCTGTCTCTTGCCTCTCCAGCTGGCTAATTTGTCATACTTTCCCTTTGACTCATGATTCTAAAACACCAATTGGAAAAGTGTCTTTCACACTGTCCTCTAAATGAGTGATAATTAAAGATATCAAAGTAAATGCCCTTCATTTTGCAATCAGAATGTTGGGAGCTGACTAGTTGTGCAATAGAGATGTTCTATTAGACCAGATTTCAAAGTCAGTTAAATGAAGCAACCATATTTTTCAGTTGAGGGATGAAATAAAATTTAGATTTCTTTGTCTTTTAAGGCCTCATTTTAAATCAGGAGGGTTTTTCTGTAAATTGGACTTTTATCTATTGGAGTTTGCAGCATAATGAGTTACCACTCTATGCATCCTTTTATTCAGGATAAGGCCCCTATTAAGGATTCAATTATATACACATCTTTCCTTAGGAAAATCAAGTAATATTCAATAAGTTTCAGTAGTTATGTACAAGAGTTACTTTTTCCAGAACCCCTTTTCTGATAGACAGTTTTTTTTTTATTTTACTTATTGCATCATGTTGTTAATGTTATTGGGGTGAATAACAAAACCTACATACCCAAGAAACACAGAGGCTGAAACACTAAAGATGTTCTCCCTCTCCATCAAGATCTAAATCTGTGTCCTCCAATCATATTCTGTTAACAATAATAATCTAGATGGTAAATAGTTACAAACTAATGACATCATTGCTAAATTGTTTTTATAGCCATGGTCAAACCGTTACTCGGAGAAGGCAATGGCGCCTCACTCCAGTACTCTTGCCGGGAAAATCCCTTGGACAGAGGAGCCTGGTAGGCGGCAATCCATGGGGTCGCTGAGAGTTGGACACGACTCAGTGACTTCACTTTCACTTTTCACTTTCATGCATTGGAGAAGGAAATGGCAACCCACTCCAGTGTTCTTGCCTGGAGAATCCCAGGAACGGGGGAGCCTGGTGGGCTGCTGTCTATGGGGTCACACAGAGTCGGACACGACTGAAGCGATGCAGCAGCAGCAGCAGCAGCAAACCATTACTGAGCTTTTACTAAATGTCGAGCCCTTCTCTCCACTGGGGAGGTGCTGATGAGGACAGCCTGTGTGCTCACGCCCTTGAGCATCTCCTTCATGAACACTTGTCTTGAACTATCATCTCGAGTGAATTTTGGCACCACAGTCATTTCCAGTGAAGGTGAAATTTACTTAATTTGCCAAATGCAGTTTTCTAACATAATATCTAAGGTCATGTAGACATTCAATAGATGCAAAAATTAAGATAAATACTTGGCTGCTACTGCTAAGTTGCTTCAGTCAGGTCTGACTCTGTGTGACCACATAGATGGCAACTCACCAGGCTCCGCCGTCCCTGGGATTCTCCAGGCAAGAACACTGGAGTGGGTTGCCATTTCCTTCTCCAATGCAGAAACGTGAAAAGTGAAAGTGAACTTACTCAGTCGTCTTCGACTCTTCGCAACCCCATGGACTGTAGCCCACCAGGCTCCTCCGTCCATGGGATTTTCCAGGCAAGAGTACTGGAGTGGGGTGCCATCGCCTTCATCACTAATTGCAAAAATAAAGGAAAATCACTTCTAGATAGTTCTAAGGCTTCTAGTCCCATTACATTGCTCATCAATTAAAATACATATATATTTTAATGATACTATAGCTGCAGCTCCTGGTTAATTTTGTCAATGTTAAAAGATTTTCAATAAGTGTTCAGTTCAGTTTAGTCGCTCAGTTATGTCTGACTCTTTACTATCCCATGGACTGCAGCACGGCAATAAGTGTTATCTTGTCTTAATTGTTGAATCAGACTATCCCTTGCTTAAACCTATGACATCTGAAATTCAAGGTAGCTCAATGGAAGGAAAGAAAACAGAAGTATGTGACACACTAGATCTCATCTGTAATACACTTCCTTACATAATTTATCAAACAAGAACACTTTCCTAAGTTTAGATATTGGGAAACTCTATAAAAAGCCATATAGCAAATATTTTAGGGGGCCAAATGGCATCTGTTACAGCTATTCAATTCTGCTGTTGTTGAAAACAACCATAGATGACACTTCAAATGAATGGGTTTCACTATGTTTCAATAAAACTTTATTAGCAAAAATAGACGGCTGGACAAACTTGGCCAGTGGGGATGTGATTTTCTGACCCTTTTCCCATTTGAAATCTTCCGATTCTTCTTCCACGTCTTCAACTGCTTTCATGCTGATTTCCAATGTACAAAACAGTATTTAACTCAAACCTTCCTGCTCTGCTTAAATATCTATCAAAGAGGTGAGAGACTCACACATCAGAAAGCAATGCTTCCTACCTTCTTAATCATTGAGGTGTCTATTCTTCAAGGAAAGATCTGATGCTGGTAGTTAAATTATTGAACTGGACATTAGCTATAACCCTAAAAGGAAATGGTTCTCGGTATCATTACACTTCATATGGTTTACTTTGAATTTGTTTTTGCTTAAACTACCTTTCCATTGGCTTCCCTAGTAGCTCAGCTGGTAAAGAATTCACCTGCAATGCAGGAGAGCCCAGTTCAATTCCTGGGTTGGGAAAATCCCCTGGAGAAGGGATAGGCTACCCCCTCCAGTATTCTTGGGCTTCCCTGGTGACTCAGACGGTAAAAAATCTGCTTGCAGTGTGGGAGACCTGGGTTTGATCCTTGGGTTGTGACGATCCCCTGAAGGAGGGCATGGCAACCCACCCATTATTCTTGCCTGAAGAATCCCTATGAACAGAGGAGCCTAGCGGGCTACCGTCCATAGGGTCACAAAGAGTCAGACACGACAGCCACTAAGCACAGCACAACACATTTCTTTCTACATTTCTCCACTTCATTTTTCATGTATAAACACCAAAGTCAGAAAATTACTCATAATTTAGTTAGTTATATCTTACATAATTAGATCAGACTAACTTTTAATACCTTTAGATTTCAAGTGATTGTGAGGTCTGAAATGCAGTCATCGTCGTTGTTTAGTTCCTAAGTCGGGTCCAGCTCTTTTGCAACCTGTAGCAACCTGACTGTAGCCCGCCAGCCTCCTCTGTCCATGGGATTCTTCAGGCAAGAATACTGGAGTGTGATTTCCTTCTCCAGGGGATCTTCCCGACCCAGGGATCGAACCCACATCTCCTGCAATGGCAGGCAAATTCTTAACCACTGAGCTACCAGGGAAGCCTCTGGGTACAGTCATAGTGAGTCTAATAGTTTAACTTCCTTCAGATTGCATCCAATTCTACTATATGTCATGGCTTTTTCCCCATTACATGATTCCATAAGTATACCAATACCAAAAATTAGGCATGTGTGTATGTATCAGACCAGTAAAAAAACTAAGGTAATTCAGACCTCCAGATAATTTTAAATAGAACTGTATGCCAATATTTCTTAGAAATGTCTTTTGGAAAAAAAATCATCAAAATAATTGAAATACCTCAACTTGTAAACATTGTGTGTTTACATTATATAATGGGTTCTCTGGAGAGCTATCATTTTTGGTATTTAATTGCATACCCCATTACACAATTAGAGGACTGGTTACAAAATATGGAAAACATTCCATCCTCTGACCAAGTGGTAAAAAACCTATGCAAGGACTCTAGAAGTCTAACTCAGCAGTTACTCTTCAGACAGACCAACAACTAGGAGGAGAAGTTATAGAGCAGACATCAGCAGTGACTGTCAGGTTGAAAGAAACCCTGTGCCTCTGGCACAGTTGCACAAACACTCACTCCTGCCAGCCACAGATAAGCCAATAGGACTCCAGCAGTCAACAGCAGGAAAGTGTTTATACAACTTGACACTAGAAAACCTGGGCTGAATAAATGTTAACCACTATTGGTAACTTTAACTTGCTGTGTCATAATTTTATCCTGGGCAAATCCAGTTTTAAGATTACAGATTTAATATATTTAAAACTCAGAAAAAAATATCTTTATTATCATGTAAGTATCATTGCCTCATGGCATCTGGTCCCATCAAATCATGGCAGATGGGAAAAAATGGAAACAGTGAAAGACTTTATTTTCTTGAGCTCCAAAATCACTATGGACAGTGACTGCAGCCGTGAAATTAAAAGACATCTTGGGGAAAAAGCTATGACAGACTTAGAGGGCATGTTTAAAAGCAGAGACATCATTTTGCCAACAAAGGTCTGTATAGCCAAAGTGATGGTTTTTCCAGTAGTTGTGTAGGGATGTGAGAGTTGTACCATAAAGGCTGAGTGCTGAAGAATTGATGCTTTTGAACTGTGGTGTTGGAGAAGACTCTTGAGAGTCCCTTGGACTGCAAGGAGATCCAACCAGTCAATCCTAAAGGAAATATACCCTGAATGTTCTTTGGAAGGACTGATGCTGAAGCTGAAGCTCCAATACTTTGGCCACATGATGCAAAGAGCTGACTCATTGGAAAAGACCCTGATGCTGGGAAAGATTGAAGGCAGGAGGAGAAGGGGCTAACAGAGGATGAGATGGTTGGGTGGCATCATCGACTCAACAGACATGAGTCTGAGCAAGTTCTAGGAGATAGTGAAGGACAGGGAAGCCTGGCTTACTGCAGTCCATAGCGTGGCAAAGAGTCAGACATGACTGAGCAATTAAACAACAATAGTATAATGAGGTAAATTGTCTTAAGTTGACATATGGGGAAACTCTGTCTGAAGAAGTTCAGTAACTTACCCAGCATCACATTATTGACAGGAATGGGCTCAGGCACCGTGACTGTAGAGCCCAGAGTCCAAACTCTTGCTTGAAATGCACCCCATAAATGTAGTGTCCATAATCCTCATGTGATGGTCTGAACAAGCTTCTGCAACTCATCACTGGAAAGGAATAGAGAATCCCCAGAGAACATCTCTTCCCTGGCTCCCCTCTAGTGGTATCACAGGAGGGTGAAAAAGAGTGGTGGTCATCTTGCACACAGCCTCACCAGGCTGACTTCTGACTCACTCATCCTGAGCCACCAACTCCATCACTCACGGCTTGAGAGCGGTCCCAGACACTCTGGCCCCTAAGAGCGAGACTGGAAAGTCCTGAACAAAGAGGATTGCATCTTGTGAGGGCCCCAGCATAGAGATGTTGGCCCTTATTTGGAGCTACAGAAGCAGCCACACAGCTCTGTATTTTGGAGAACAGTGAGACTCACTCAGCATATTTTCTTATTTCATCTGCAGACAGGACAGACAGACCACATTTCTGCTCAGTTTAGCCACAGAAAGAGGTTAGCCCTATTTTTCTTGACACTAAATCCATGATAGTACAGGACTTAGCAATGTATTAAAAAGTCCTAAAGTTGCTAACTAGAAATGTAACTGTCACTGTTCATAAAGAAAGGGAATTTTTTAATGAAAAAAGTACAAAATGTAGAGTTGAACAGCTGTGACTTTTGTACAAATGTGGTTTTTTTCCTCCTCTTTTGTGAAATTATGTCTGCTGGGTGCATTTTGGTTTCAATGGCAGTTACACAATTTGCTTAACTAGCTCGCCCAGAAGACACAATTTCCTGGAACAGTCTTCATGCAAAGCTGCCTTCTCTGGCACAGACGGAGAAGCAAACCATACAACTACAGTTAAGATAATAGTGGAGACTGACAGATGTGATTTTCATGTAAAGGTTTTACAAGTTTTCATGTGGTGTCACACATCTGCTATTATGAAATGTTACTTGTGTGCAGTTCCAGAATGTATGAAAGATATCATATAATATCTCCAATATAACATTGAATGTGAAAGGAGAATTGCATTCATTTCATGGTTAATGATGAGTATTTGTCATGATGTAGCAAGTTGCAAAGTGGTTAGAGGGGATTTTAACTCAACAGCATTATCTTAACAATGTTTTTCTCCTTCATGCCTTTGAGTAGTTCTCTAAATATTCCAAGAAAACACTTTTTAAGTTCAGAATTTTTGAAAAGTCAGCATATATGTAAAACACATCCAATTAGAAATCAACACAGAAGTATATCCTTTGAAAATCTTGCCTTTTCGTAGAGAAGTTTTTTCCTGTATTGAAAGATAATTTTTTCAAACTTTCAATGTTTTTTTCAATCTTCAAAAATTAGCACACTGTTCTGATGCTTTTAAACAGCTATTTAAAAAAGAATCCTTTCACCAGCTTAACAAACTTGTGTAATAGAAGATATTAAACTAAAATGCACTGTTGAAGTTGCTCAGTTACGTTCTAAAGGGAGCTTTAAATCTTGTCAGTAGCATTTGGTCGTATCAGTTATCACTTAGTGGCCAAGAACACGGGTGGCAGCATTTCACAGTATACCACAGGAAGAAAGGGAGGAGGATGGGGATCAGAATGGAGAGAGGGAACAGGAAAGGAAGAAATTGTATTATACATCTACTACATGCCAGTCAGTATTCTAAGTACTATACATATTACTAACTCATTTAATCAAAACAAAACAGTGAAGTCTATGTTACCATCCCAATTTTATAGATAATGAAATAGAAAATAAAGATAAAAAGATAAAAATAACTGATATATAGCTATTTCTGCTGCTAAGTCACTTCAGTCGTGTCCGACTCTGTGTGACCCCATAGAAGGCAGCCCACCAGGCTCCCCCATCCCTGGGATTCTCCAGGCAAGAACACTGGAGTGGGTTGCCATTTCCTTCTCCAACGCATGAAAGAGAAAAGTGAAAGAGAAGTCGCTCAGTCTGTCCGACTGTTAGCGACCCCATGGACTGCAGCCCACCAGGCTACTCCGTCCATTGGATTTTCCAGGCAAGAGTACTGGGGTGGGGTGCCATTGCCTTCCCCGAGCTATTTCTACAAGTACTAAATAATAAAGCTGGAATTTGAATCTAAGCAGTCTCATTACACAGCTGGTGAAAGTGAAAATATTCATTGCTCAGTCATATCTGACTTTTTGTGACCCCATGTACTGTCTATGGAAACCTCCAGGCAAGAGTACTGGAGTGGGTTACCATTTTCTTCTCCAGGGGATCTTCCTGACCCAGGGATCTGACCTGGGTCTCCTGCACTGCAGGCAGATGCTTTACCATCTGAGCCACTAGGGAAGCCTTCGCACCTAACGCAGGTATGTAGGAAGTGCTGAACAAATGTTAATTGTAGTTTATCTTATGTATCCCAGGGACATGGCGAAGGACTCTCCTTTTGGCATTACCTGCTTTGTCAGTTCTTTCTTGATACAGTAGCCGTGCTGGTCATTCAGTCCTGTCTGACTCTTTGTGACCCATGGACTGTAGCCCGCCAGGCTCTGTCTGTCCATGGAATTCTCCAGGCAAGAATATTGAAGTGGGTAGCCATTCCCTTCTCTAGGGGATCTTCCCAGCCCAGGGACAGAACCCAGGTCGTTTGCATTGCAAGCAGATTTTTTACTGTCTAAGCTACCAGGGAAGCTTTTCATGATACAATGCACCCCCAAAAGTGAATGATTCTAAGGATGATTGTTTGATTTGTAAGAAACATATAACTAAATCTCATGGTTAGAGTGTGCCACATTGAATAAAAAATACCATTTCTGGTATTTTTTCCATAAGCCCACTGAAAATGATGAAGTAAGGACCGCAGCGTGTGATATTTTGGTATCTTCCAGAGGGACTGAGGTTTCAGGGTAATTTCCAAAGAAAATATTTGTGATGAAACGATTTAATAACACAGTGATGTTTAAGACACTATTTTTACTTTCAACTACTTTCATATCCATTGTCCCAGAGAATGAGGGAACAAATCTCTGAGGAGTTAAGTGAGTTCTCAGTGAGCAGACTCCTAGTAAGGCTACAGCTATCTGATGCATGGGGAGCTAAGAAAGACCTTTCAATAGACTAGCTATGGTTTACATTAACATTAACTTTATAATTTATAAAGTGTTTCTCATGTTTATTAAATAAGCATAAATCAATTAATTTCACAGTTCAGTGAAGAGAATAAGAATATTGGAATAAACATAAGATATTCTATTTCTAACCAAACAATATCACAGTTATCCAAGTCTATGCCCCAACCAGTAATGCTGAAGAAGCTGAAGTTGAACGGTTTTATGATGACCTACAAGACCTTTTAGAACTAACACCCAAAAAAGATGTCCTTTTCATTATAGGGGACTGGAATGCTAAAGTAGGTAGTCAAGAAACACCTGGAGTAACAGGCAAATTTGGCATTGGAATGCAGAATGAAGCAGGGCAAAGACAAATAGACTTTTGCCAAGAAAATGCACTGGCCATAGCAAACACCCTCTTCCAGCAACACAAGAGAAGACTCTACACATGGACATCACCAGATGGTCAACACCGAAATCAGACTGATTATATTCTTTGCAGCCAAAGATGGAGAAGCTCTATACAGTCAACAAAAACAAGACCAGGAGCTGACTGTGGCTCAGATCATGAACTCCTTATTACCAAATTCAGACTCAAATTGAAGAAAGTAGGGAAAACCGCTAGACCATTCAGGTATGACCTAAATCAAATCCCTTATGATTATACAGTGGAAGTGAGAAATAGATTTAAGGGCCTAGATCTGATAGA
>SJYX01024256.1:35508-47540 GCA_006410675.1 Oreotragus oreotragus | reverse complement strand
ATTCATGGGGTCACAAAGAGTCGGACACGACTGAGCGACTGAACTGAACTGAAGGCCTCCTCAGATAAGCACTTTGCCTTCTTGCTTTTCTTTGGGATGGCTTTGTTCACTGCCTCTTGTACAATATTACACACCTCTGATCATAGTTCTTCAGGCACACTGTTTACTAGATCTAATCTCTTGAATCTATTCATAACCTCTACTACCTATTCTGAAGGAGAGCAACCCTGGGATTTCTTTGGAAGGAATGATGCTAAAGCTGAAACTCCAGTACTCTGGCCATCTCATGAGAAGAACTGACTCACTGGAAAAGACTCTGATGCTGGGGGTGACTGGGGGCAGGAGAAGGGGACGACCGAGGATGAGATAGCTGGATGGCATCATGGACTTGATGGACGTGAGTCTGAGTGAACTCTGGGAGATGGTGATGGACAGGGAGGCCTGGCATGCTGTGATTCATGGGTTGCAAAGAGTCGGACACGACTGGGCGACTGAACTGAACTGAACTGAACTACATATTCATAGGGGATTTAAGTCAAACCTGGTTGGCGTAGTGGTTTTCCCCACTTTCTTTAGTTTAAGCCTGAATTTTGCTATGAGAAGCTGATTATCTCAACTACAGTCAGCTCCAGGTCTTGTTTTTGCTGCGTGTATACAGCTTTTCCATCTTCGGCTACAAGGAATGTAATCAATTTGACTGTGGTACTGACCATCTGGTGATGTTTTTGTAAATCATCTTGTGTTGATGAAAAAGAATGTTTGCTATGACCAGTACATTTTCTTGGCAGAATTCAGTTAGCCTTTACCCTGCTTCATTTTGTTGTCCAAGGCCAAACCTGCCTATTACTCCAGGTATCTCTTGACTTCCTACTTTTGCATTCCAATCCCAACGATGAGTATAACATCTATTTTTGATGTGAGTTCTAGGAGGTCTTCTAGGTCTTCACAGAACTTCTCAATTGATCAACTAATCAGCTTCTTCGGAATCGGTGGTAGGGGCACAGACTTGAATTACTATTATATTGAATGGCTTGCCTTGGATGTGAACCAAGATCATGTTCATTTGCTTTAAAATGAAGGCTATGTTCAAACATATGTCCATACATTTAAAAACTTCATTTAGTCTGCCTAATTCCTAAATGGTGTAGTTGAGAAACTTTTTGTTCTAGAAACAACAGGAAGCCTGAATTGTTCTATACTTGTTCTCCCAGAAGGAAAATTTCAGGGCAAATCTTTCAAGGTATATAATACTCCATCTCTTCCTGTAATACATAAGTAAAGGCAGTAACTCTTATGTAGACAGTAAAACTTGGACATGAAGACAGTGACAGTATAAGAAAGGGAGTAAAAACCTTTATGACCTCTTGACAGGCAAACATAAAGAAGTGTGGGTAATTATAAAATCTTTTCTACTGGTAATGGGACAGTAACTTGATACTGTCACTTCAGCAAATAATTCATCACAAAATCACACAAAAGCCAAAGATGTAGCATATCCATTCCAAGGTATACACCCTATAGCAAATTTTTTCAAAGTGTGGCCAATTCAGCATGGTGGGCTATGACTCAATTTTAAAAACAAGAGGGTGGAAGGGAATACACAGTAAGAGTTAGCACTGTTTCATGAAAACATTTGTTTCCTAACAGTATTAAATCACTAGGTAAAATGTTCCCCTCCTCTCATAAACTCACATACATAAAATCTAACATTCATTAAAAGAAAACTCACTGTGCTCACTGCATATGTCACATAAATCATAGTCTAAAAACCAGACGCAGTTTTACATCTAAAGACTGGAAACTTGCATCTTAAATTCAGTATAATGCTTAAAACCAAAGCATTATACTGAATTATCCTCAACAGCAACAGGCTGATTAATGATTAGACATATAACACCAGTTATCCAATAGGAGGAGACTGGTAACCTAAAAGTGAAAGTGAAAGTGAAGTTGCTCAGTCGTGTCCGACTCTTTGCGACCCTGTGGACTGTAGCCTACCAGGCTCCTCCATCCATGGGATTCTCTAGGCAAGAATACTGGAGTGGGTTGCCATTTCCTTCTCCAGGGGATCTTCCCGACTCAGGGATCAAACCCGGGTCTCCCACATTGGAGGCAGACGCTTTAACCTCTGAGCCACCAGGGAAGCCTAACCTAAACTGTATTTATATACAGGAGAATGAGAAGTTTTATATTACTAAAACCATATCCCCAAACTGCATGGCCTTGGTAATGTTTACAGTCTTCAAAGGAAAGAAAACCTGGTTTACAGTTATGGATGCACTGCTGATATCATTCAGGTAGTAGCTGTCAGAACTCGAGTCTCAGGAACTTTTAACATAGTTTTTTAAAAAGAGAAAATGTGATTAAATATAAAAATTAAAATTTTGATGTAAAATTATCCCTGAAAAAAAGTGATGCTTAGAAAAATGTAAATAAGAATAAATGTAACTGCTTGTGTAGTTAGGAACAAATAAACTGCACAAGCACAGAAAAGGGAAATTTTGGTCTACAGCCTTGAAACCTTCAAAAAGGCTCTGGGTTGTAGCTGACCATCTGGTAACTGGGATGAGCCAGCCTGAAGAGGCAGCTAGGAACGCATCTCAGGTTCTGTATTAACAGAGGAGTCCTGATCAAAGCCAAGCTGCCATTGCCACCTCCACCACCATCATATTTACTAAGACCACTGCAATCTCTTGCATCTATGCCCACTTCCAGTTCAGTACACAAAGGTACAGTAATCTCTGAAAATGAAACCTGGATATCAGCCCTTTGCTTAACATCCTATAATGGCTTCTCACTTGACAATCTCCTGGACCAAACTTTAGACAGGGTTCCTCTTAGCCTTCTTTTAGGCATTAGCTAGGCCCTGTCCTTGGCCTGGGAAACCAGTCTAAGCAAAAAATCCTGCTAAGACACCTATTACCACCACCCCTCTATCATCTCACCCTACCCCCCAAATCTGATTACCCTTGATATCGACTCCAGCTCCTCATCCGTCACTCTTGATGTCTTCTTGGTCTGCCTTAAGTAACATTCTTTTTAGGGCAGTTTAGAGAGAATTCCCCTACCCTGATGTCTCCTCTTAGTAATTTTCCACCCAGTGACCACCCCAATCTCTTTGGTTATAAATCCCTGTTTGTTCTTATTGTATTTGGAGTTGAGTACAATATCCTTCCACCCCCAACCGTTATTCTATCCTCTTTCATAGGCTCCAGTTGTTTTTCCTTCATAGTGTTTCCTGAAGTAACTATATATTTGTGTCTTCATTTAATTCCTAACCAAGCTGTAAGTTCCATGAGTTCTACATCTGTTATATGCATTATGATATACCTATATACTAGCACATACTAGGTGTTCAATATATATTTGTCAAATAAACATCTTGCTGTTGCTGCTAAGTTGCTTCAGTCGTGTCCGACTCTGTGCGACCCTGTAGACGGCAGCCCACCAGGCTCCCCATCCCTGGGATTCTCTAGGCAAGAATACTTAGGAATTTATTATTTCAAATAGCCAGGCAGCTCCCTGTCATTGCAAGGGTGTTAAGGAGAGACATGTTTGGTGCCAATGTCATCCAACTGGTTCTGTATTGCATGAAAGGCAATGTAGCTAACCCTAGGGCGTATATCTACACTGATTCCTCCAAGTCATTCCACCCACCCTGGCTTGTATATTTCACCTACATCCCCATCTATCAGCAATCAAGTCTTGTTGATTCTCCATTGGATTCTCTTATTATCTTTCCTTTCTATTTCAATTCCACACCCCTCTTTTTCAGCTTATCTCACAAATGAACTATTCTAATAACATAATTTATTTCCCCTTCTGGACTCTTCTCCTAATGAATCTTGCATAGTATTTTAAAATTAATCTTTCTAAAATGCTAGTCTTCAAATGTTTCCTGCTGAAAAACATCCAGTGGTTCATTCGTAGAGTAGATGAAACCTTAGGTTCAATTTAACTTTGCAGGCTTTATTTCCTTTCTGTCCTACATGAATGAATAACAAGGCCAACTAACTTACATATAGCTAGAATAAACACTGCTATTTGTTGCTCTTATGTCCAATGCTGTTTCCCCACCTAGACTATCTTCTCAAGTCTCTGATTTTGCCTTTAACTTACTATATGATTTGAGGAAGTTAATCTCTGCAGACGCTGGTTTCCAATTGTAAAATAATGTTGATTAAATGATTTCTAAGGTTTTTTCCCCCCACAACTTTGCCAGTTTTCTATTTAGGGTAAATAATGTAAAAGAAACTAACTCATATGTGTGGATTATAAAAATGTGTTTTTTAAGTATTCAGACTTGACTATGAACTACATGAGGGTAGGGACTCTGTGTTATACTTTTTGTCCTGCATATAGCACTTAACACACTGCAGAGAAATGACACTTACATCTGTTTAAGTAAAACCAAACTTAAAGAATTAAAACCAAACATACTTACTCTCCCATAGTCCATGGTGGACAGCAACACAAAGGAGGGAAATGTTTCTGCTGATCTTTGGCTTCAATGATTAATACCAGATTTGGATAGCGGTTAGTTAGATAATTGGTAAGGAATCCCATGAAGTTGTAAATGACATAAGCTTCATAACATTCTCTGCAGGTATCCACATATATTGCAATGCTGGGATATTTCAAAGCTATCCACTATGAAGAAGCACAGTTGTTTTAATAGTTGTTAAAAACAAAGGAATTACCACTGAAATTCATGGCACTCGCAATAGGCCTATTTTAAAACTTGAGTTGTCTTGTCACATACTTATATCAAACTTACTAAATTTTATCATTATGAGGGATACCAGGCAATAGGTGAAATGAAATTTTAAAAGCAATAAACATCTTGCATATTGGTAAACAAAAACATTTGTGTTGGGGGTAAACAATGAATATGAAGAGAAAAGTTATATTATGTACTTGAGTTCTTCAATATGAATATAATCCAAAACTTCTTGACATGACCATAGAAAATGATGTTAAAGACATTTTCTTTATATTTAATCACATTAAAGCAGTTATTTGTAACAATTACATATACCAGGATCCACTGGAGAAGATTTCTGTTTTGGTCCAAATAAATATCATAAATAAAAAGGATGATAAAGTAATTTTAAGTATCTTTAGAGGAATAAGAACTCATTTGAAATTTTAAAACATTTACCTTTTCTATGGTTATACTTTATCTTCTTTATTAACATTAAAAACACTTATTAACCTAACTCCTTACTGCCAAATAACATTACTTTTATTACCTTAATTATAGTTACTATCATAAAACAAGTTTTTAGTTAATGAGTTAAAATGAAGCATACTTACACTATCCAAACTGTATATGGGTACCATCCAAAGAATCCTATTTTAACATTTACCTTTTCTATGGTTATACTTTATCTTCTTTATTAACATTAAAAACACTTATTAACCTAACTCCTTACTGCCAAATAACATTACTTTTATTACCTTAATTATAGTTACTATCATAAAACAAGTTTTTAGTTAATGAGTTAAAATGAAGCATACTTACACTATCCAAACTGTATATGGGTACCATCCAAAGAATCCTATTTAGAAAGCAAAAAACATAAATTTAAAACATTTTACAAGGTTAAAAAAATTTTACATTTTATATAACATTTACATTTTATGAGATAAGCCAACACAACATTGGAGAATCAACATGTAAGGACTTACCTTATTATGGGTTTCTGTAGTTCAGGTTGTGTATAATGCACTAAATGTTGCAGTATCACCCAAAGCGAGATAGGTATAGTCAACAGCAAAAAGATTCCAGCAATAAACCAAGNATTTACATTTTATGAGATAAGCCAACACAACATTGGAGAATCAACATGTAAGGACTTACCTTATTATGGGTTTCTGTAGTTCAGGTTGTGTATAATGCACTAAATGTTGCAGTATCACCCAAAGCGAGATAGGTATAGTCAACAGCAAAAAGATTCCAGCAATAAACCAAGCCTTGGTGTGTATTCCAACCTTTAAGAAGCAAAGAACATATTAGTATAATTCTCTGATATTAAAACTAAACAGGTAAATATGATTTCTGTATTTTTTTAAATTTTAGTTTATTTATTACTGAGGCTCAGTATTTTCCAAATAACTAGCGGCTATTTTTATTTCTTCTTCAATAACAGCCTATTTGTGCTTTTATTGAAGGAGGGGGTGGATTTTTCCTCATACAGTCTTTAGTTATATAGCACTGCATACATTAAGCATATTAATCCCATGTCATTTCCCTCAGATTGTTATTGGTCTTTTATATTTTTCTGATTAAGGATGTACAGAAATTTTAGAATTTTCTGTAAGTCAAATCTAAAAAATCTTCTGGTTTATTCCTCTGCTTTTATGTTGGGATAAAATTTACCGAAGTTTTCTGCAAATTTTACTGTTACTCAAAATATGAACAGAACACTTACTGAGTGCTGTTTGCCTGGTAACTTTGCTAAGTTCTTTACATGAATCATGTCTTTTAATTCTCCCACTGGCTAATAAGCACTGCCAGTGTCCCAGGGACCTGTCCAGAGGACCCATGCTAATACAGATTGCCCCTGTACGAGCACACAGGGCTTCCCCGGTGGCTCAGTGGTAAAGAATCTGCCTGCCAATACAGGAGATGCATGATATGCAGGTTTGATGCCTGAATAGGGAGAATCCCCTAGAGGAGGAAATGACAACCCACTCCAGCAGTCTTGCTTGGAAAATTCCATGGACAGAGGAGCCTGGCATGCTACAGTCCATGGGGTCGCAGAGTTGGACATGACCAAGCACACGTGCATGTCTCTTATACACAATATTATCAACTCAGGACAAGACATTTTCAAAAGATCTAATTTATTTTTAAGGTCAATATCTGATCAATATTTCTTTCCTTTAAAAGCTCAATGTCTAAAAATATAATCTGAAATGCTTCATCCTAAGGCAGAGCTAAAGTAATCCCCTCATTTTCTGGTAAAAAAAAATTTACTGGAACCCCTGTTCTGAGGAGCCCTCCAGAATAAATTTTATTCCTTGTACTCCTGAATGTGAATCCTTTTAATTAAAAAAAAAAAAGCAAATGCTAGCTTTTAAAGCAAAAAAGCTGGGAATTTATTTTTAGTATTTAAGGAGTTTGAGCAGTTAATGGAAATAGAACTGAAGTCCACAACTTCTATCTTTTGCTGTTTTGAACAAGATTTTTTTTTTCATCAAGAGTCAAAGATTACAGAAGTAGAAAACAAAAATATAGAGAACAAATATATTTTTATAACAATGAATTTCTACATTCAACTGAATGGAAAACTTGAAAAGCAGATTAAAAAGTCTTGCTGAATGCTGGAAATTATTTAAGTAGTAAGTCAAAAGTGAATATGCAGAGGTGAAGATTCTAAAAAGAATGTCTGAGCAATAATTTTCCAGAGATTTTTGCTTGGCTCAATTTCATTTAAAATTCAGTACTGGGCTTCCCCTGGTGGCTCAGTGGTAAAGAATCTGCCTGCCAATGCAGGAGACTTGTATTCGATCCCTGAGTCAAGGAGACACCCTGGAGAAGGAAATGGCAACTCACTCCAGTATTCTTCCTTGGGAAATCCCAAGGACAGAGGAGACTGGAGAGCTACAGTCCATGGGGTCACAGAAGAGTTGGATATGACTTAGCGATTAAACAACAACTCATTTTAATGATGGCAATAATAGTAATATACCCTAGATTTTCTTTATTATAAGGTGATCATTAAGAACAGTATTGCCAAGTACTTTTAATGCCTACATTTGTTTTTATGACTGCTTTTGTGCTAAAAGGTAGAACTTGGTGGGAGACTTGAGAGAAAACTGATGTGCTCATGACTAAAGAAAGCCAAGCATCCTCAGTATGCTGTAAAGAAGAAAGTTCTTTTGCAAATGATCATAAAAACAAGTGACTGGAGAACTGACTCATTTCAGTATGGTGATTCCAAATTTTAGAAATCTTGCATAGGAGAGTTAGTACTAGTTTTACATTGCAAGTGGTAATTTCGGTTTAGAAAAGCATCATCCATCCACATTAATGATACTAATGTGAATCACTGGTCTTACAACTGTTTTGGTTTTTGAGCTATTTAAAAAGCTGTATGCCTAAGAAATTGAACCTATCATATGTGTGTACATGTTTATATAATATTATAATAAAATATATATGTTCTACTAAAGTAATATTATAAAATAAGATCTTACTCTAGGTATTTGCACAAATTATTAATGATTACTACATTTAATTTACACTTCTCTCTAAATAAATTATTCACATTTGAGACACTGATAGAAGGATGTGATTAATATTAAACTTATCAGCCACTTTTGGGCTCAGAAAAAAGGAGACAAGTAGTGTAGATTTTTTTCCTAAGGTAATTTGAAGAAAGCAGAGAGGAAAGAAAAAACCATTAAAGATCAGCATCCAGCAGTGAGTCAGCTGTCCCTCAGCCAGCAGCCTTTGGAGCAGAGAGTAGAGGGACACAGGAGGGTGTTTTCTGGGCTCACTTCTCAGGGAGAAGCAGGGAGCACTGCCAGAGAGTGGCTACTCGGACACAGGACGGGCAGGGCAGTGCGGTGTCCCGGGGGCATGTCCCTTGCGTGACCTCTATATATGTAAATACACGCTCAACCCAGCAAGAGTGCAACAGATGGCAGCAGGTGGTGGCCTGGCCACTCCAGTCCTGAGTATATTCCTCATGGGCATGGGACAGGCTAGCCGAACCCCCAGTTTTCTACAACCTCAGTCCCCACTGACTTCTCACAGCGTGAGCATTGTACACTGTAGTGTTTAAAAGTATTTTTTTTTTCATACAATACTGGCTCTAAACATGTCAACTACTTTTTCCAGTGCTTAATCAGCTGCAAATAACTTTGCTTTATGTGCTCAGTTGTGAACCTAACTCCAATGAAAATGCTATCCAAAAACGTTATCACACTGCTGCCCCACTATAACAATAACAACAGCAAATAAATATCAAATAAACAGCAAAAACAACAGTGCGAAGCATTTTAAAGACATAAACTCATCCAGTAAATAATGAGTGATGATAAGTACTTAGCACAGTGTCACTTTAGCCACTTATTAATCTTAGTTTTCTCATCTGTAAAATGGGGATAATTCCTGTTTCAGGGCTTTAAAGAAGATTAAAGAAAATTACACCTTATCTTAGGGACATGCTGTAGTTAAGTGTTTCTAATATCTTAACAGCAAAACACAATGGCAGGGGAAAGTGAAAGTGAAGTTGCTCAGTCCTGTCCGACTCTTTGAGACCCCATGGACAGTAGTAGCCTGCCCCTTAATCCACACTCCTTTCTATCTACTGTGCCATTCATTCCCCTGAGTAAAAAAAAATACTCAAAACAAACAAAATGAACAAAAACCTGTCTTCATATACTGATACCACTTCTTCACTCCACATTTATTTTTAGCTTTTGCCTGGATGCCTCCGGGGTTTCCCTCATAGCTTAGTCGGTAAAGAATCTGCCTGCAATGCAAGAGACCAGGTTCAATCTTTGGGTTGGGAAGATCCCCTGAGAAGGAGGTGTCAATGCACTCCAGTATTCTTGCCTGGAGAATCCCATGGACAGAGGAGGCTGGCAGGCTACAGTCCACAGGGATCGCAAGAGTTGGACATGACTTAGCAGCTAAACTACGACCACCACCACCGATGCTTCTGTCGAAACCAGGACAAGGCTCACAAAGGACCCTCTTACTTGTGAAAACCAATGGACAGTGCAGCAGCACCAGACTTCTCACTGTTTTGTCCTTCTGGAGGCGGGCACGCCAACCCACTCCAGTATTCTTGCCTGAGAACCCCCATGGACAGAGAAGACTGGCAGGCTGCAGCCCATGGGGTCGCACAGAGCCAGACACGACTGAAACGACTTAGCACATGCAGATCTGACGAGCCCATGTGGCTGTTTCTCACATACCTTGAACTATGTGTCCCAAGCAGAACTCAAGTGCTCTCAAACCTGAGTTTCCATCTCGGGAACTGGCATCACCATTTACCTTGCTGTTCAAGACCGCAACCTCAGAGTGGTTCTTGACGTCCCCTTTCTCTCACTGCCTCTCTTCCCCAATCATATCCCCTGTCAAGCTGTTTTTTCAATTTCCACGATGCTTAAAATTCACTTTTTCATCTCTGTTTCTGCTATCCTGACTTGGGCCATAAGTCATCATAGCCTGGGCACCCACTACCTCTGAACCACCTTGAAGAGCTTTCTAACTTCTTTCCACTTCCACTTAATTTTCCACAGGCTGGTAGAGTTGTTTTTGGACGATGCAAAACAATGCTGCACCGCTTGTTCTCTTTTTAGATATTTTTAAACTTCCTCATAGCATTTCACATCATTTATTGATCTGTTTGTGTTGGCTGTGTTTGCCTCTATCACTAAGTTCCAAAAAACCAGGACCCATGTTTCTCTCTCTAACCATACAGAATACAGCAGGACTGGGACTCAAACAATCATTTATTAAGTATCAGACATTTGGGCAAAAGGAGAAAACAAGTAAAATATAAATCGTGTTAGATGCTGGTGAGTCCTAAGAAATATAAAGACGGGAAGAGGATGTGAAGAGCTGAGAAAAAGAAGCTTGTTAATTTTTAAACAGGGGAGCTGGGTAACACTGAAGTAAAAACCTGAAGGACACAAAGGAAAATACCAGCTAGGGAAAGGCATATTATGACATGCCAAGGCCCTAAGGGGGGAGCATGCCCTACACGTTTGAGAAAAGCAAGTGTGGAGGAGGCTCAGGAACTAAGGAGAGAAAGTCAGATGAGATGGTGTGGGGGTGGGTTCAGGTCATGCTGGGGCTTGGCGCCACAGTCAGGGACATACTGGCTTCTAATCCAGGACTAGCAGTGACTGGAAAACTTCACGAGGACACACATAGCGTGACTTATGTTTTCACTAGGTAGTTTGGCTGGTGTGCTCAGGGTAGTCCAGGCAATACATGATGAGAATCTGGCTTAGGGTGTTAGCAGTGGAGATTGTAGATGAAGATATTCCTTCAAAGCTGGTACAGAAAAAAGTAGAGTTGACATCAATGATGAAATAAAAATTTACATTTTAAAGCAAAACAAGAAACACTTGCACACAGAACTTTTTCTCTGCCTTCTGGCATCCCCCCACCCCTCTGGGGTGCATTGTGCGTCTGCACTGTGTTAGCCAGACCTCTCTAGCGGCAGCAGTACCTCCTCAAACATAAAGATCACTTGCTCTCCTTCTGGCCTCTACTTAGAAGACAGCATTCCTTTCTTGATTCTGAAAGGGGTCATGATGGCCCAGCACCTGACTTGTAAGTGCAGACATCTCTGGTGAGCTTTACTGTAGTTGATAAGTCGCCAAGTCGTGTCCGACTCTTCGCGACCCCGTGAACTGCAGCACACCAGGCCTCCCTGTCTCTCACCATCTTCTGAAGTTTGCCCAAGTTCACGTCCACTGCTGAGCTTTATGTACAATGCCAACGTTATCACTCCCCTTAAAGTTGGTGACTGGTGCTGAAGAGTGGTCAGACCTGGGGAGATGTTGGGCTGTGACGAAGTTCAAACTTAAATACTTAGCTTCTAACCTTAGTAACGTTACTAACTATATCACTTGCATTCATGCCTGTTTATGGTTATTGGTTCTGGCACTACCAAACGTGTCCGAAATCTCCGATAAAACTAATGATTAAGCCACTTGAAATGACTGACCCAATATATAGTTATATAAGATCCATGACTGTAACAGTGTAACTTTTTCTCCTGGGAAGAAGCAACAAGAGGGAACCATTTCCTGGACATAAAACAGAGGCCCAGAGGCTTTTGGTTACTATTGACAGGACTTAGTTCAGTAACAGTACATTGAATGGCTTAACTTGAAAATCCTCATTTGACCTGAGAATAAGCATTCTCAGTCCCGTGGGACAAACTGGTCGCAAAATGCCTCCCAAACTTTGGTCTAAATTAAGAGAGAAAGGGAAAGGACTGTAAAATAACAAATACCGCCCATCCAGTTGTTTGAGAATTAAGTCACTAGCCACT
>SJYX01024256.1:22491-34690 GCA_006410675.1 Oreotragus oreotragus | reverse complement strand
ATAATAAAATATATATGTTCTACTAAAGTAATATTATAAAATAAGATCTTACTCTAGGTATTTGCACAAATTATTAATGATTACTACATTTAATTTACACTTCTCTCTAAATAAATTATTCACATTTGAGACACTGATAGAAGGATGTGATTAATATTAAACTTATCAGCCACTTTTGGGCTCAGAAAAAAGGAGACAAGTAGTGTAGATTTTTTTCCTAAGGTAATTTGAAGAAAGCAGAGAGGAAAGAAAAAACCATTAAAGATCAGCATCCAGCAGTGAGTCAGCTGTCCCTCAGCCAGCAGCCTTTGGAGCAGAGAGTAGAGGGACACAGGAGGGTGTTTTCTGGGCTCACTTCTCAGGGAGAAGCAGGGAGCACTGCCAGAGAGTGGCTACTCGGACACAGGACGGGCAGGGCAGTGCGGTGTCCCGGGGGCATGTCCCTTGCGTGACCTCTATATATGTAAATACACGCTCAACCCAGCAAGAGTGCAACAGATGGCAGCAGGTGGTGGCCTGGCCACTCCAGTCCTGAGTATATTCCTCATGGGCATGGGACAGGCTAGCCGAACCCCCAGTTTTCTACAACCTCAGTCCCCACTGACTTCTCACAGCGTGAGCATTGTACACTGTAGTGTTTAAAAGTATTTTTTTTTTCATACAATACTGGCTCTAAACATGTCAACTACTTTTTCCAGTGCTTAATCAGCTGCAAATAACTTTGCTTTATGTGCTCAGTTGTGAACCTAATTCCAATGAAAATGCTATCCAAAAACGTTATCACACTGCTGCCCCACTATAACAATAACAACAGCAAATAAATATCAAATAAACAGCAAAAACAACAGTGCGAAGCATTTTAAAGACATAAACTCATCCAGTAAATAATGAGTGATGACTAAGTACTTAGCACAGTGTCACTTTAGCCACTTATTAATCTTAGTTTTCCCATCTGTAAAATGGGGATAATTCCTGTTTCAGGGCTTTAAAGAAGATTAAAGAAAATTACACCTTATCTTAGGGACATGCTGTAGTTAAGTGTTTCTAATATCTTAACAGCAAAACACAATGGCAGGGGAAAGTGAAAGTGAAGTTGCTCAGTCCTGTCCGACTCTTTGAGACCCCATGGACAGTTGTAGCCTGCCCCTTAATCCACACTCCTTTCTATCTACTGTGCCATTCATTCCCCTGAGTAAAAAAAAAATACTCAAAACAAACAAAATGAACAAAAACCTGTCTTCATATACTGATACCACTTCTTCACTCCACATTTATTTTTAGCTTTTGCCTGGATGCCTCCGGGGTTTCCCTCATAGCTTAGTCGGTAAAGAATCTGCCTGCAATGCAAGAGACCAGGTTCAATCTTTGGGTTGGGAAGATCCCCTGAGAAGGAGGTGTCAATGCACTCCAGTATTCTTGCCTGGAGAATCCCATGGACAGAGGAGGCTGGCAGGCTACAGTCCACAGGGATCGCAAGAGTTGGACATGACTTAGCAGCTAAACTACGACCACCACCACCGATGCTTCTGTCGAAACCAGGACAAGGCTCACAAAGGACCCTCTTACTTGTGAAAACCAATGGACAGTGCAGCAGCACCAGACTTCTCACTGTTTTGTCCTTCTGGAGGCGGGCACGCCAACCCACTCCAGTATTCTTGCCTGAGAACCCCCATGGACAGAGAAGACTGGCAGGCTGCAGCCCATGGGGTCGCAGAGCCAGACACGACTGAAACGACTTAGCACATGCAGATCTGACGAGCCCATGTGGCTGTTTCTCACATACCTTGAACTATGTGTCCCAAGCAGAACTCAAGTGCTCTCAAACCTGAGTTTCCATCTCAGGAACTGGCATCACCATTTACCTTGCTGTTCAAGACCGCAACCTCAGAGTGGTTCTTGACGTCCCCTTTCTCTCACTGCCTCTCTTCCCCAATCATATCCCCTGTCAAGCTCTGTTTTTTCAATTTCCACGATGCTTAAAATTCACTTTTTCATCTCTGTTTCTGCTATCCTGACTTGGGCCATAAGTCATCATAGCCTGGGCACCCGCTACCTCTGAACCACCTTGAAGAGCTTTCTAACTTCTTTCCACTTCCACTTAATTTTCCACAGGCTGGTAGAGTTGTTTTTGGACGACGCAAAACAATGCTGCACCGCTTGTTCTCTTTTTAGATATTTTTAAACTTCCTCATAGCATTTCACATCATTTATTGATCTGTTTGTGTTGGCTGTGTTTGCCTCTATCACTAAGTTCCAAAAAAGCAGGACCCATGTTTCTCTCTCTAACCATACAGAATACAGCAGGACTGGGACTCAAACAATCATTTATTAAGTATCAGACATTTGGGCAAAAGGAGAAAACAAGTAAAATATAAATCGTGTTAGACGCTGGTGAGTCCTAAGAAATATAAAGACGGGAAGAGGATGTGAAGAGCTGAGAAAAAGAAGCTTGTAAACAGGGGAGCTGGGTAACACTGAAGTAAAAACCTGAAGGACACAAAGGAAAATACCAGCTAGGGAAAGGCATATTATGACATGCCAAGGCCCTAAGGAGGGAGCATGCCCTACACGTTTGAGAAAAGCAAGTGTGGAGGAGGCTCAGGAACTAAGGAGAGAAAGTCAGATGAGATGGTGTGGGGGTGGGTTCAGGTCATGCTGGGGCTTGGCGCCACAGTCAGGGACATACTGGCTTCTAATCCAGGACTAGCAGTGACTGGAAAACTTCACGAGGACACACATAGCGTGACTTATGTTTTCACTAGGTAGTTTGGCTGGTGTGCTCAGGGTAGTCCAGGCAATACATGACGAGAATCTGGCTTAGGGTGTTAGCAGTGGAGATTGTAGATTAAGATATTCCTTCAAAGCTGGTACAGAAAAAAGTAGAGTTGACATCAATGATGAAATAAAAATTTACATTTTAAAGCAAAACAAGAAACACTTGCACACAGAACTTTTTCTCTGCCTTCTGGCATCCCCCCGCCCCTCTGGGGTGCATTGTGCGTCTGCACTGTGTTAGCCAGACCTCTCTAGCGGCAGCAGTACCTCCTCAAACATAAAGATCACTTGCTCTCCTTCTGGCCTCTACTTAGAAGACAGCATTCCTTTCTTGATTCTGAAAGGGGTCATGATGGCCCAGCACCTGACTTGTAAGTGCAGACATCTCTGGTGAGCTTTACTGTAGTTGATAAGTCGCCAAGTCGTGTCCGACTCTTCGCGACCCCGTGAACTGCAGCACACCAGGCCTCCCTGTCTCTCACCATCTTCTGAAGTTTGCCCAAGTTCACGTCCACTGCTGAGCTTTATGTACAATGCCAACGTTATCACTCCCCTTAAAGTTGGTGACTGGTGCTGAAGAGTGGTCAGACCTGGGGAGATGTTGGGCTGTGACGAAGTTCAAACTTAAATACTTAGCTTCTAACCTTAGTAACGTTACTAACTATATCACTTGCATTCATGCCTGTTTATGGTTATTGGTTCTGGCACTACCAAACGTGTCCGAAATCTCCGATAAAACTAATGATTAAGCCACTTGAAATGACTGACCCAATATATAGTTATATAAGATCCATGACTGTAACAGTGTAACTTTTTCTCCTGGGAAGAAGCAACAAGAGGGAACCATTTCCTGGACATAAAACAGAGGCCCAGAGGCTTTTGGTTACTATTGACAGGACTTAGTTCAGTAACAGTACATTGAATGGCTTAACTTGAAAATCCTCATTTGACCTGAGAATAAGCATTCTCAGTCCCGTGGGACAAACTGGTCGCAAAATGCCTCCCAAACTTTGGTCTAAATTAAGAGAGAAAGGGAAAGGACTGTAAAATAACAAATACCGCCCATCCAGTTGTTTGAGAATTAAGTCACTAGCCACTGTGGGCGCTGACCTACAATACACCCTGGAAGGAATTCGGGGTGGGGGGGGAGCGGGGCAGACTCTGAAAATTGGCAAAACTGGCCTTCAGACAGTCGGCTGTTTCCAGGAGAAATTTTTTACGAACCTGGATTCTTGCATCTTTTCATACTTAGAAACTCACTAAATTCACACCTGTTCCTTGTGACTAGCGATCTTCTATTGAGTACTTGACTGCATCTGCCTCCTTAGCCAGAATCACATATACACTGGCTTCCCCTGTACCTCTTCAGGACAGTGCTTCAGAGCTCTCTGAGAGGCTCTCTCCCAGGCTATAATTCTCAGTGTGTCTTGAATAAAATTTTCCATCTCTTTCTTAGATTGACTACTATTTGTCAGATTGACTACTATTTGTCACTGACACTAACAATTAAGAGAAGTCTTGAATTAGGTTATGAGATACACAGAATTAATCTTTAAAATAGTTCCTATATTTCAGAGTAGAAATACTCTAGAGAAATACTTAAAAGTAAGGAATCTCTATTAGTATTAAGATGTCTATACGTGAAGTTTGGTAGACAAACTATGGAAATAACCTAAATTTCTAACGGATGAGAAATACTTAATGTAGTGTAATATTCTAGTAACACTAAAAATAACTATGGACTATGCTAGTATGGGAAAGTGAACAAAAAAATTGAGTGAACAGACAGAAAACAAACATATACTGAATACAATTTGTTTAATTATATAAAAATATTTCCACATAAAAGGCCCCAAATTGCCATGGTCTTGTCGTAACTCTTGTGAAACAGTTGTTTCTAAGTAAAAATAGTCCTTTGGGTTTTATTAACGTCAAACTTGAAGGTTCATTTCAACTTTTTTACAAAGTGCTTAGTTAAGTATTTACTTTGGGGTCTTTCAGCTTATAGTACTTTCCTGATGTCATAATAAGAATATGACATCAAAAAACATACAAGGCATTTTCCCTGAAAACTCTGTTGGCTGAGAGTTCAATTTTAAAGTAAGAACAAAGTCGAACCAACTCAATCCTTTAATTCAGGAAGCTGCTGCTAAGTCGCTTCAGTCGTGGACTCTGTGCGACCCCATAGATGGCAGCCCACTAGGCTCTCCCGTCCTTGGGATTCTCCAGGCATGAATACTGGAGTGGGATGCCATTTCCTTCTCCAATGCATCAAAGTGAAAAGTGAAAGTGAAGTCGCTCCAGTCGTGTCCGACTCTTAGCGACCCCATGGACTGCAGCCTACCAGGCTTCTCCGTCCATGGGATTTTCCAGGCAAGAGTGGGTTGCCATTGCCTTCTCCAATTCAGGAAGCTAGTTAAATGCTAATAAAATTCTACACCTGGTCCTTAAGGTAGATCTAACTAAGTTCAGTATTTGAACAGATCAGATTTCAGGAATAAAGTTACTGCTTTCCGGAAATGGATGACTGCCCGCAAAACAGTGCTCTCCGAAGCTGCTATAGTAATATATTTTATTTTCTCAGTCCTACCTCCACCAGTAGTATGCTCTGAAAAACCGTGAACAACCAGAAGCCAGACATCGGTTCTGCTATGGGTTCATTACATGACATTTTTCAGGATACCAAGCCTGGAGCATCCGGATAAAAACAGGCTACCTTAGATGGACAGGACGGTAGAAGAAAGGGTATGGGGTTGATGGTGCGGGGCCCTCTTACCTCCAGTTTCTGTAGTTCCCACACGCAGAGGGGAACCGCAACCACTATGGACAACAGGTAGAGAACCACCGCTAAAGGTCGAATCCACTGNGTATAATGCACTGAATGTTGCAGTATCACCCAAAGCGAGATAGGTATAGTCAACAGCAAAAAGATTCCAGCAATAAACCAAGCCTTGGTGTGTATTCCAACCTCCAGTTTCTGTAGTTCCCACACGCAGAGGGGAACCGCAACCACTACGGACAACAGGTAGAGAACCACTGCTAAAGGTTGAATCCACTGTCTCCAGTTCCTCCAGGTACAAGTGCAAGGCATGTTTCCGCATAAATCAGCTCCGTGTAGGAAGGAAAAGAAGCTTGAAGTAGATGGTAACGCGGCGCCCTGTTCTTGGGCTGTTTTTTCATCTCGCATATTACGGAAAAAGAGACGACAAGCGACTCTACCAGCAGCTTGAACTGCCTCCTCGGCCCACGCTGTGCTTACTGTTGCTGCTGCCACAAACGCGGCCGCTCACGGGGCTACCAGGGAGCAGTGCGGGCAACATTCTTTCTTCCCCACAAAGCATCGACCCAGTTCTTCCGCGGTGGAATCCGCGGCAGAGCCGCTGCCCTCACCTGGGGATTGCCCAGAGCTCCGCCGGCACCATGGCCTCGAGGGGAGCGGCGCCGAACGGGACCAGCCTGTAAAGACTCTAGCTGCAATTCATGGGGTCGCAAAGAGTCGGACACGACTGAGTGACTGAACTGAACTGAACTATAAAAAAACGGAGAAGCCAATGGCAACCCACTCCAGTACTCTTGCCTGGAAAATCTTATGGATGGAGGAGCCTGGTAGGCTTCAGTCCATGGGGTTGCTGGAAGTCAGACACGACTGAGCGACTTCACTTTCACTTTTCACTTTCATGCCTTGGAGCAGGAAATGGCAACCCACTCCAGTGTTCTTGCCTGGAGAATCCCAGGGACAGGGGAGCCTGGTGGGCTGCCGTCTATGGGGTCGCACAGAGTCGGACACAACTGAAACGACTTCGCAGCAGCAGCAGCATAGGACACATTGCAAGTTGATTATTGTAATCCTACAGAGTGATCTCATCAGTGAACAAATTAAGGGAGCTCTCTCTGCTGAGGGATCTGAATAAGCATTTTCATTTACTCCCTGCTGGGTCATTGACAAATGGAGGTTTTATCTGGGGACATTTAACAGCATATACAATAAACAAACCTATAGCTTGCCTGGCTTGAGTTATTTACCAGATCTGTGCTATTTTAGAAAGAAGGATGCCATCCTGCCTAGTATAGCAGTCAACTGATTGCTATCCTGTACCCCTGAACGAGTGTTATATGCAGATGGTAGTGGAGGGCCGGGGAAGGCAATGGCACCCCACCCCAGTACTCTTGCCTGGAAAATCCAATGGACGGAGTAGCCTGGTGGGCTGCAGTCCATGGGGTCGCTAACAGTCGGATACGACTGAGCGACTTCACTTTCACTTTTCTCTTTCATGCATTGGAGAAGGAAATGGCAACCCACTCCAGTATTCTTGCCTGGAGAATCCCAGGGATCGGGGAGCCTGGTGGGCTGCCGTCTATGGGGTCACACAGAGTCGGACATGACTGAAGTGACTTAGCAGCAGCAGCAGCAGCAGTGGAGGGCAGGAGGGTTAGAGAGAGAGAGAGTGAGCTGGCTCTGTCCTGTGAAAAAACATCTATTAAATTCTTTCTCCTCTTTCTCTTTCCCTTGGTTCAAATGCAGACATTCAGTATTCACTTTCTGTCTAATGCCCCTCCTAGAGGTTCCAATAAATCTGAATGGTTATATATAATCTTAATGGTTATAGCTTAAGCAGTTGCCTAGTTTGGGAAATCCTAGTTGGCAGTTGTGATTGGTTGTTCTTAGATTTCATTTTCTTGGATTTGAGTGCATTGACCCTGGCTTAGGGTTTGACTTTCTTATATAGACTAGTAAGGCATTAGAGACATCCCATCCAAATGGCTTTCTTGTTAAAATACTTTAATACCAGCATATTCTCTGTAGCTTTAAGTGCAAATATAATGCAGAGAGACAAAAACAGCCTTACTCAGTCGAGTCTGTTGGGGATACTTCTAACCTGACCTGTAATAGTACATAAAGGGAGGTTTCCTGATGTTCAGCTATCTTTCTTGTTTAATTATTGGATAGTTTATTTAGGAATTAATTTTACCCTAACAGCAATACAGTTGACTAGGAATGATAGAATTCCGTAACAAGATACTTTATTGTGTTAATTAAGCTCAGTTGCTCAATTGTGTCTGACTCTCTGCCACCCCATGGACTATTTAGACCACCAGACTCCTCTGTCCATGGAATTTTCTTAACTCCATGGCTGTGAACGTGCTTTAAGGCACCATTTCTTTACCCCCTACCCCCACATCTTATTTTTCTGATGGCATAGCAATACTTTTAATAACTCTTGCTTCAGTTCTTTCAATGATATAAATTTATTTAAGCCACACCATTTATTTGGAAGAACTCTTTCTACCTTTTCCAACTCTTTTCCACCAGGATAAATGCAAATCCTACCCCAAGACAAGAAGCCTAGATATCAACTTCTTTTCTATTAATTACATAAAGCTGAAAGTTATAAGGATTTTGTTTTTACTTGCTGGCAAATAAAAACAAGACTCATAATATCTGTGTTCACCAGAGTCACACACTTAAGATGCACTCAGTGATTACATAATGACTGACAAGGAAAAGTGCTGACTAATAAAGGGAATGGACACCATTCATTTTGCCTTATTTTTATAGGAAAAAGTATGGTATTCAACATAAGTCCTATTACAGGAAGTGTGCTAAGTTTAGATCTACCTATTAGCTGAAATCAGAATTCCTAGGCTGATAATCAGTTACTCAATATGTTAAAAAATTCAATTGAATGCATGTATCGAGCTTCCCTGGTGGCGCAGAGGTTAAAGAGTCTGCCTCTAATGCGGGAGACCCGGGTTCTATCCCTCGGTCAGGAAGATCCCCTGGAGAAGGAAATGAACCCACTCCTGTATTCTTGCCTGGAGAATCCCATGGATGGAGAAGCCTGGTAGGCTACAGTCCACAGGGTCGCAAAGAGTTGGACATGACTGAACGACTTCACTTCATGCATGTGTCAGTACCTAATTAAGAAGGTCATCAGGTGAAGAACTGAGACGTGTGCATCTTCAGTGTATTATTAAGAAGTTCTCAAAGAGCTGCTCTTCAGTCTTCAGCTTTCCACTGAATCTTTTCTTAGATACAGTTCTTAATCCAAGATTAACTTATTCTAACTTTACCTTTTTGTAATGCCTATCGACCTCAAGCAGGCTCTAGTGGGACTACCAGAACTCAGGGATTCTACAATGTCAAAATGTGACAATATTAGATGTTAATATGAAAACATTTGTATTTTATTGGAACATGTTAAAAAATCTCCATATATATTTTGGTTTACCAAATCTTTAGTGAAATAATTGTCTCCTAAAAAATCAATTTGCCACAAAAGTTTTGTCTGTTAAGGGCTTTCTTTGTGGCTCAGCTGGTAAAAAATCTGCCTGCAATGCTGGAGACCTGGGTTAAGTCCCTGGATTGTGAAGATCCCCTGGAGAAAGGAAAGGCTACCCACTCCATTCTTCTGGACTGGAGAAGTCCATGGACTGTCTAGTCCTTGGGGTCAAAAAGAGCTGGATGGGATTGAGGGACTTTTGAGCCTTCCCTGGTGGCTCAGAGGTTAAAGCATGTGACTGCAATCCAGGAGACCCGGGTTCAATAACTGGGTTGGGAAGATCCCCTGGAGAAGGAAATGGAAACCCACTCCAGTATTCTTGCCTGGAAAATCCCATGGACAGATGAGCCTGGTGGGCTACAGTCCATCAGTTTCACTTTCACTTTGCCCATTACACACTACACAATATATTAAGTAATAAGAATTTTAACTTATGCAGGTTGCTTCTTTTGAGAAATTCCCAATATTGTTTATAAATCTGTGAACATTTTCTAACAGTTACAATAGAATAATTATTTTATCTGAGCTCCACTAATGTTATAGTGGGGAGAATGAAGATCTTTATGAAGGCTAAGGGAATGTTTCTTAGAGGTAGAATTTGAACCTGCCTGACAATGCAGGTGGAGAAGGAAATGGCAACCCACTCCAGTGTTCTTGCCTGGAGAATCCCAGGGATGGGGGAGCCTGGTGGGCTGCCATCTATCGGGTCGCACAGAGTCGGGCACAACTAAAGCGACTTAGCAGCTGCAGCAGCCAATCCAGGAGGCACAAATGAGGCGAGTTTGATCCCTGGGTTGGGAAGATCCCCTGGAGAAGGAAATGGCAGCCCACTCCAATAGTCTTGCCTGGAGAATTTCACGGATGGAGGAGCCTGGTGGGCTACCGTATCTGGGGTCACAAAGAGTTGGACATGACTGAAGCAACTGAGCACAAAGATTGGTAAACAGCATTTTGTAAGGCAAATGGAATGAGAGCAAATAAAGACTGAATACAAGTATGAAGGTTTCTGTACCTTATCATCACTCACTGGAAGAGACACATAACTGAGGTGGGTGATACAGAAAAGTAAAATTCAGACAGATATTTTAAAAACAGTTTTTTACTGGGAATAAATTCATACAAATAAAACTTGTGTCAATCGTGTACTGTATGTGTGGAAATTTCTTCCGAAACTCCAAAATGTAATCTACTTGCCAGTTTTAACTATCATCATTCCTCTTCTATAATTTGGAAACCAAAATAACAATGTAAGACTTTAAAGAGAACATAATCAAAAAAGTTTATACTGGTGATAAGATCCACCATTACAGGAAGAGATCCCAAGGTAGGCAAAAAAGAAGCAGATGAAGTAGGGGGAATATTAGGATGCAGGAATTGCAGGCAAATAAGAGGGAAACATATCTTCTCTGCCTGTTTTTTGCTTGCATGAGAATGCACACAAATGTTTTTACCTGCACTGTTATTTTTATTTCACAGTTCTTAATAGACAAGCTAACCTATAATTATCAGAGAATGAATAGAGTAGTTTTTCAGATAGCAGGACACTGGAAACCCATTTACACTTAACAGGAGGTGATTAGTTGGTAGAATGTGTTAGAAAAGCTGCAAATCCCATACAACAAGTATCAGTCCATTGATTCAAGCATTGTTTTTCCTCACTGTCTGAAAATACAGTCAATACATTAAACTCTGCTTAAGGTTTTTAAATTGTTCCAAGGGAGTTATCATGTGTGTTTCTGTAATACCACATACCATGGATTGGAGGAGACACAAAAATATTTCTACATTGTTGTTGTTCAGTCACTAAGTTATATCCAACTCTTTGTAACCCATGGACAAGGTCCTCTGTACTCTGCTGTCGCCTGGACTTTGCTCAAATTCGGTCCATTGAGTTTGTGATGCAATCTAACCATCTAATCATCTGCTGCCCTCTTCTCCTTTTGCCCTCAATTTTGGCCAGCATCAAGGTCTTTTCCAATGAGTTGGCTCNGGACAAGGTCCTCTGTACTCTACTGTCGCCTGGACTTTGCTCAAATTCGGTCCATTGAGTTTGTGATGCAATCTAACCATCTAATCGTCTGCTGCCCTCTTCTCCTTTTGCCCTCAATTTTGGCCAGCATCAAGGTCTTTTCCAATGAGTTGGCTCTTCCCATCAGGTGCCCAGAGTATTGGAGCTTTGACTTCAGCAACAGTCCTTCCAGTGGATATTCCGGATTGATTTCCTTTAGGATTGATTGGTTTGATCTTCTTGCAGGCCAAGGGACTCTCAAGAGTCTTCTCCAGCATCATAATTCAAAAGCATCAATTCTTAGGTGCTCAGCCTTCTTTATGGTCCAATTCTCATACGTGCACATGACTACTAGGAAAACCATAGCTTTGACTATACAGACTTTTGTCAGCAAAGTGATGTCTCTGCTTTTTCATATGCTAAGCTTGTCTCAGCTTTCCTTCCAAGGAGCAAACGTCTTTTAATTTCACGGATGAAGTCATTGTCTACAGTGATTTTCAAGCCTAACAAAACAAAATTTCTCACCACTTCCACTTTTCCCCTTCTATTTGCCATGAAGTGATAAACAGAATGCCATGGTCTTAGCTTTATGAATGTTGAGTTTCAACCCAACTTTTTCACTCTCCTATTTCACCCTCATCAAGAAGCTCTTTAGTTCCTCTTCACTTTCTGCATAAGCGTGATTTTATGTACATATCTGAAGTTGTTATTTGTCCCAGAAATCTTGAATCCAGCTGGTGACTGATCCAGACCAGCATTTTGCATGATGTACTACTCTGCATAACTTAAATAAGCAGGGTGGCAATATACAGCTTTGATATACTCCTTTCCGAATTTGGATCCAGTCAGTTGTTTCATGCACAGTTTTAACTGTTGCTTCTTGACACGCATACAGGTTTCTCGGGAAACATGTCAAAAATATGTGGTCAAAAATAATTGAAAAGAAATACAAAAAAGCAAAATGGCTGTCTGAGGAGGCCTTACAAATAGCTGTGAAAAGAAGAGAAGTGAAAAGCAAAGGTGAAAAGGAAGGATATTCCCATTTGAATGCAGATTTCCAAAGAATAGGAAAGAGAGATAAGAAAGTCTTCCTCAGTGATCAATGCAAAGAAATAGAGGGAAACAACAGAATGGG
>SJYX01024252.1:42599-60752 GCA_006410675.1 Oreotragus oreotragus | reverse complement strand
GGGGGGGGGGGGGTGGGGGGGGGGGGGGGGGGGGGGGGGGGGGGGGCCTTCTCATTAGATTATGGAGAGTGCTTAGCACAGCACTTAGGGTGTAGTCAGCTTGGTAGCAGTTCACTTCCTTTCTTCATTTCTCTGTTCCTATTTCTTTCTTTTTTTGACCGAAACAGTCTACTCTCTGTATAGGAAAGAATCATGGGGGTCATGGATCTAAGGAGGTTTTGAGGGGGACTTTTAGCATTTTTAAAAAAACCTAGTAGGAGAACAGTTGTCTTAGAAGGCTGTGTTAGTTTCCAGTTGTTCAGTTGCTCAGTTGTGTCCCAGTCTTTGTGACCCCAAGAACTGCAGCATGCCAGGTTTTCCTGTCCATCACCAACTCTTTGAGGAGCTTGCTCACACTCAGGTCCATTGAGTTGGTGATGCCATCCGACTATCTCATCCTCTGTTGTCCCCTTCTCCTCCTTTCTTAAATCTTTCCCAGCATCAGGGTCTTTTCTAATGAGTTGGCTCTTCGAATCATGTGGCCAAAGGATTGGAGCTTCAGCTTCAGCATCAGTCCTTCCAGTGAATATTCAGGACTGATCTCCTTTAGGATGGACTGGTTGGATCTCCTTGCAGTCCAAGGGACTCTCAAGAGTCTTCTCCAACACCGCAGTTCAAAAGCATTGTTTCTTTGGCACTCAACTTTGTTTAGAGTCCACCTCTCACATCCATACATGACTACTGGAAAAACCATAACTGACTAGATGGACCTTTGTTGTCAAAGTAATGTCTCTGCTTTTTAATATGCTGTCTAGGTTGGTCATAGTTTTTCTTCCAAGGAACAAGTGTCTTTTAGTTTCGTGGCTGCACTAACCATCTGCAGTGATTTTAGAGCCCAAGAAAATGAAGTCTGTCACTATTTCCACTGTGTCCCCATCTATTTGCCATGAAATGATGGGACTGGAAGCCATAACCTGAGGTTTTTGAATGTTGAGTTTTAAGCCAGTTTTTTCACTCCCTCTTTCACTTTCATCAAGAGGCTTTTTAGTTCCTCTTCACTTTCTGCCATAAGGGTGGTGTCATCTGCATATCTGAGGTTGTTGATATTTCTCCTGGCAATCTTGATTCCAGCTTATGCTTCATCCAGCCCTGCATGATGTATTCTGCATATACACCAGGTGGACTTCCCTGGTGGCTCAGACAGTAAAGCATCTGCCTGCAATGTGGGAGACCCGGGTTCAATCCCTGGGTCGGGAAGATCCCCTGGAGAAGGAAATGGCAACCCACTCCAGTACTCTTGCCTGGAAAATTCCATGGACAGAGGAACCTCGTAGGATACAGTCCATGGTGTCGCAAAGAGTTGGACACGACTGAGCGACGTCACTCACTTCACTCATTCTGCATATACGTTAAATAAGCAGAGTGACAATATATAGCCTTGATGTACTCCTTTCCTGATTTGGAACCAGTCCATTGTTCCATGTCTGATTCTAACTGTTGCTTCTTGACCTACATTCTGGTATTCCCATCTCTTGAAGAATTTTCCACAGATTGTTGTAATCCACACAGTCAAAGGCTTTAGCATAGTCAATAAAGAAGAAGGAGATGTTCTTCTGGAATTCTCTTTTTCTATGATACAACAGATGTTGGCAATTTGCTCTCTGGTTCATCTGCCTTTTAAAAATCCAGCTTGAGCTTCCAGCTTGAACATCTGGAAGTTCTTGATTCATGTGCTGTTGAAGACTAGCTTGGAGAGGTTTGAGATTTCCTTTGCTAGCTTGTAGAATGAGTACAACTGTGTGGTAGTTTGAACGTTCTTTGTCATTGCCTTTCTTTTGGATTGGAATGAAAACTGTGTTAGTCTCTACTGTACAGCAAAGTGAATCAGGCGCATGTATGTATGTATGTATATATATATATATATCTCCTCTCTTTTTTGGATTTCCTTCCCATTTGAGTTACCATAGAACACTGAGTAGAGTTCCCTGAGCTGTACAGTAGGTTATCAGTTATCCATTTTTTTCATAGTAATGTGTATATGTCAATCCCAATCTCCCAATTCATCCCTCCACCAGCATGTTTTTAATGCTGCTGCTGCTGCTGCTGCTAAGTCACTTCAGTCGTGTCCGACTCTGTGTGACCCCACAGACGTCAGCCCACCAGGATCCCCCATCCCTGGGATTCTCCAGGCAAGAGTTTTAATGTTGACATTTACCTAATAAAGGCTTCCCTGGTGGTTCAGATTGTAAAGAATCTGCCTGTAATGTGGGAGACCTAGGTTTGATCCCTGTGTTGGGAAGATCTCCTGGAGAAGGAAATGGCTACCCACTCTAGTATCCTGGCCTGGAGAATTCCATGGACAGAGGAGCCTGTCAGGCTACAGTTCATGGGGCTGAAAAGAGATGGACACAGCTGAGCAACCTTCACTTTCCATTATTAAGTAAATGACTCCATAGTTTTTAAAAAAAATGATTGATTTTTTGGTTGTACTGGGCCTTGCTGCTGGGCATGGGCTTCTCTAGATTTGGCGAGTGGGGGCTACTCCTCACTGTGGCTTCTCATTGCGGTGACTTCGCTTGCTGCTGAGCACAGCTCTAGGGCGCATGGGCTTCAGCTGTTGCAGCTCACAGGCTCTAGAGTGCCAGCTTGGTAAGTGTGGTGTGGCATGTGGACTCAGGACCAGGGATCAAGCCGTGGTCCACGCATCAGCATGTGGACTCTCAACCATAAGACCATCAGGGAAGTCCAACTCTGGAGTTTTTTTCTTCTTTTAATGTGAAAATGAATATGCTGCCACTGTAATTCTTTAATGGTAATCAGGTATGTTGCCATGAAAATGGACATAGCAAATGATGAGCTATTATCTTCTCAAGCAAAGTGACATATTCTGAACATACATAGCTAACGAAGCCCTCTGTGTTTTAGTCTTACCCTCCTAGTGTGTAATGTTCATGGATTATGAAGAAGGAATCATTGCCATCAAATGTCATGAAAGAAAGCAGTATTTATTCAGTAGCCTCTATGAGCTAGAGACTGCGTGCTATGTGCTTTCTGCCTTCACATATAGTTTTTAAATTTCCCTAATAAAATTAGGTTGTTAAACCTCAATGTCGAGAGAAGAACGAGAATTTGCTGTTGCCTTTGCAAGTTTTTCTGTTTCATCACTAGTATCTTTAGCAGTGGTGGGAAATCTTTCCAAAAAACCAGGCATAACAATTGGTAATGCTTCACACATAATGGGCCTGTTTGCAGATGAGGTTACAATTTGCTTCTCACACTCATTCTGAGAAATGCGAACTTTACATTGCTTGTTTATTCTCCTGAACTTCAACTTCCATGTTCATTACACAAAATCTGAATTTGTAACAATTTCTAAAAAAACACACAAAATACCATACTTTTGCAAGTTACATTTCAACGTCATTTTCTACATTCCTACAAGTAAGGCAAATTCAATGAATTTAGCTTTCGCTAAAGAGTAAAGCTTCTGCTCTTGTCACTCAAAGATTCTTCTAAAGTCATCTACATCTCTCCATTTTCTCTTCGACAGTTCTGATCACTATTATTTCTCGCTGCATTGCTACAATAGCGGGTGATGTTTTGAGTGTTTATTGGGTGTATTAGACACGCTTTTGAGTGCTTGATATATATGGTTGCATTTGATCTTGGTAACAACCTGGGAAGTAGGAAATATTTGTGAACCTAGCCTCAGTTATAGAAACTGAGGCAACAAAAATTTCCACATTTTGTCCACAACTGGTAAGTGACAGAGCCAGGAGTCAAATCCAGGCAGTCTGACTCTAGAGCGCATGTCTTGGTCCGCTGCCCACTTTAATCACCCAACATTTATGCAAGAGTTTCCTAACTGGTTTCACTGTATCCACTCTTGACCTTCTAAGAATCTTTATCCTGCAGTTTGTTCAACACTCAGTCTGATCATGTCATCATCTTGCTGAAAACTCCCAATGGCTTTCCTTTGCCTCATCATGGCCCATAAGACTCATGGTCTGGCCTTGCTCACCCTCTAGCCTCCTCTTGCCATGTGGTCAATCTTATTCTTTTTAGGTCCATCAGCTCTCTGATTCTACAGTAGATTATGTAGTTCTCTGCTCTCTCACAAGGACCCTTGTGAAAGTAATCTTCAACCTTGACTTTTAACTTGTATTCTTGTTTTCTGAGTTTCAGATCTTATTGCTAATGGGCTCTCTCCTAGTCTTGGACATCAATGTCACCTCCCTTGGTTTTCTTCCTCCCTCCTTGACTTTTCCTTTCCAATCTCCTTGTAGGCTTCTTTCCCACTTCCCTTTCTGCTTCATGGACCTACCATCAGTTCCTGTTCCCCTCCAACCACTTTCACTCATTCTCTACTTATGAACTCTTTCTTGATTAAGCAGACCTATGCCTCCAACTAATGCCGCTGTGAATTATTGCCAAATACTATTCTCAGACTCCACACTGGGCTTTAGATTCTTGTATGCAACTGATTTCTAGACCTCTCTCCTAGAAATGTGCACAAGGACTTCATATTCAGTGTGTCCAAAAATGCTGTGTCCGTTACCTTCTCATGTAAACAATCAGTGCTCCAGCATTTCAGCAGTAAGTGTTTTTCCCTCCACTCAGTCATCTATCCCAGAAACCTCAGGACCATCCTTACTATTTCCCTTTTGTTTGCCAGGTTTTTGAGTCCTGTCAAATCAGTCATTAAAGCCTCCATTGAATGTGCTTTGTCTTCTCCACTCCTATTATCTTTGATCTGCTTTAGACACATATCATCTCATACCTAAAACATTGTAAAACCATCCAAATGGTTTACCTTCTCATTCATTCTCTCTACTACCCCTCATAGGAGGAATCACATCAAAGGACTCACATGAGTGTGGTCAGTATCTCTGAGAGACACGAGCACTCCACTACACTTGAAGTGGATTTGATGGACTACCAGTGACTTGCTAATATAAATCCCCTCACCCAGTTTTGGGTGCTTCAGAGAATCCTACCATTTCTATGCTGAAAATGAAAACAATAGTGGGAAAAAAGCAGGGAGAGTTGCTGCTGCCTCAACCTTCCTATAAGAGAGTGTCCCAATACCTATGGCACTGTAACTAAAAACTGGGCCCAACTCAGACTTTATATACCTCTCATTTAATCTATGCAATTATCTTGCAAGTGACTTTCCATGGAATAGTGGATTAAAAACAGTCCATCCCCTTTCATCAAGATTTTCTCTGAAACCCAGTCTCACTGGTGTGTAGTATTGTGGAGTTGTAAATCAGCTGTCTTGCTCTCAAGCAAGAACAATGTATTATCTATGGATACTTTAAATCTTAAGGAATTACATAAGAATGGAGAAATTTTGAGCGCTCATTTGTTTTTTGGTGGCACTTGATTTAGACAGTTTACTTGTCTTTTCAATGAGACCCTAAATGCCACGCTGATTCCTGTCTTGATGTAAGTTCTGTTTCTAAATCTGGTTATCCAGTCTCTAGCCTTTTATCCATTCTGTGAGCTGCCTAAATATCTTAGAATGAATTCATCCTCATGTTTCTTCTTCCTTCTTCTTCTCCTCTTCTTCTTCTTTCTCTTACTTTGACTTAAATTAGCTAAAGTGAATTTCAGTGACAAGCAACCAGAGAACCCCAACTAATGCTGAAATCATCTCGTGGAAACTTTTTGTTTTACAGATAGGCAAACTGAGGACTCTTTGTGACTTGTCTCAGAGTAGATGGGGAGTTAATGACAGAATCTGGACTAAAAGCATATTTCATCATTCCTAGTCTAGTATTCTTTATAGCATAGTGATTCAAGAACAATTCCTCAGTCCGGAGTTTGAAAATTTTTCCACTACATAGTTATCTGTGTGATATTGGATAAGTCACTTAATCTCTTTCTGCCTCAGTTTTCTCTGCTGTGAAATGGGAATAATAATAGCATGAACCCTATAGGTTTGTGACATAGACTATATTGTGTAATAACTGCATCTGTACTGTCTGAATGTGCAGTACCTGGTGCATTGTTAAGACAGAAATGTGAGTAATTACTACTGTTGTTGTTTCCACTGCACCCATCGGTCACTTAAGAATATTGCTGTTGTTTCATTTGGCTTGTTTTTACAACACTGGTAAAGGATACTTTAACTAAATTATGTAAGTTTTTATAAGTTAAAGAAGTCTAATTCAGATACCCAAAGTTCTCTCTCAGCTAGGAAGGGTGCTTGTGTCTGGTAGCTGATAGCTTATTCTCCCTTTTTACACTGAAAAAAATTATTAAAAAGGATTTATTTTCTTCTTCTTTTTTTTTTTTTTTTCTAACCAGTGAAATGGACATCAAAGCACAGAGTGTTTGACAAGAGGACCAGTTGGTTTCGTTCAAGGGCACGTTATGAATTGTTCATTTTTGACAGGGGGAACAATTCGTTACATTTTGTTTATGTAGCACCTCCTGAGGGTCCATTGCTAAGTGGTTCACAAGAGGCTTGTTCTCTCTGGAACACTCTTGTCCTTCAGGGTTCCCAGGACTGAAGATCATGTGTGCAAATAAAATAAACTCACCCTGAAGGCCAGTAATTTAGATTAATAAAGAGCTATGTTTATACAACTCCATGACCAAAATTCTACATGGCAAGTTGAACCCAGTTTTCTCAGGCTGTGCCACCATTTCTAAACAAGACCTGATGAAGAATGGCTAATTTGCTGGTACACAAAATAGGGAGAAAGTCTTTTTTCTCATAGTCCTCGGACCCTGGAGATGATTTCTGTGACCCTTAGTTTCTCAGGAGAACATTCAGAGGCTGAAACATCTTGAATTTGTAAGATTCTGTATCTGTAAGTATTAACTCAGACCCCTCCATCCATCCTCCCATCTGCCACTTATTTGTGTGTTTATTTAAAAGTCTCTCAGGTACATGTGAGTTCTAGCATCCCAACTCTTTAGCTTACGACTATCTCCTCCAATAGGAGAAGTAGGTAAGGAAATAGAGATACCTATATTATAAAACAGCTTTCAGCTGAATCCTNCATCTGCCACTTATTTGTGTGTTTATTTAAAAGTCTCTCAGGTACATGTGAGTTCTAGCATCCCAACTCTTTAGCTTACGACTATCTCCTCCAATAGGAGAAGTAGGTAAGGAAATAGAGATACCTATATTATAAAACAGCTTTCAGCTGAATCCTTAGTACAACCAAGACAGTTAGCACTTAGTTTAATTCTATGTTCTAAAAGAATGGAGACCTGGAGCAGTTATTAGATTTGACCAAAGGAAAGGGAGCTCATTTGTAATTTTATTGCATTGTCTAGAGAACAGTGTGAAATGTGTGTGTGTTTCCGTTTGATGCAGAAGCAGAGGCACAGAAAACGTACAGAACTGCTGATGTGAGTAGGAGGCGAGAGGCTGAAGCATCTGTGGTCTTCCTATGGCCTCATGCTGCCTCCCCAGAGACCCCCCTAGGGTGAAGACCACCCCCTCCCAACCCCAGGCCCTCTGTGACATCTTGGCTTTCTTCCCCTTTTTCTTCCCAAGTTTCAATAAGAAGGGTCAGAAAGGAAAACCACAGCCTCAACACAAATAGCTGAGGAAGGGCTGGTGTGGGAGAAGGGTCCGTGGGAGTGTGTGGTCACATGAAGATAACATTTTCCACCAGGGCTGGGGAGCCAGGGGACATACGCTCTCCCTGATCCCCCGCCCCCGCCTCCACCCCAGGCTGCCTTTCCCACGGGTGTTTCCTGACAAGTGGTTGATGAACCTTTTGCTCCGTGTTTGTACTCTTGACTCACCAATGATGGAGCTGTCTCTTCTGAAAGGTCTTCTCAGACTCCTCCTGGAAACTGTTGTCTTGTGACTCCTGTACTGGCCCGCAGTATTTCCTTTCCTTTCTGGGTGCTTGCCTCTCTTGCCTTCAATCCCCATCTTTAAGTGACCCCAGATCTGTACCTCCAGCCCAGGCCTATGTTAAATACCACCCCTCCCTGATGGAGATACCTGATGAACCCTGCATCTGGAGGTTCCTACCAAAACACTCTATTCTTAATGAACTGTGTGGCCCAGGGAACTCTACTTCATGCACTGTAGTGACCTGAATGGGAAGCAAGTCCAAAAGGGAGAAGGTATATGTATGGCCAATTCATTTGGCTGTATAGCAGAAATAAACACAATATTATAGAGCAACTGTATCCCAATAAAATTAATTAAAAAGTAATAATTCCCCATACCTACTCTTGCATCCTCTATTCTAGATAAGAAGATAACTGCAATTTTCCATATCTGAAAAGTTATGACCAACCTAGATAGCATATTCAAAAGCAGAGACATTACTTTGCCAGCTAAGGTCTGTTTAGTCAAGGCTATGGTTTTTCCTGTGGTCATGTATGGATGTGAGAGTTGGACTATGAAGAAGGCTGAGCACCGAAGAATTGATGCTTTTGAACTGTGGTGTTGGAGAAGACTCTTGAGAGTCCCTTGGACTGCAAGGAGATCCAACCAGTCCATTTTGAAGGAGATCAGCCCCGGGATTTCTTTGGAAGGAATGATGCTAAAGCCGAAACTCCAGTACTTTGGCCATCTCATGTGAAGAGNTCCTTCTGAACTGTGGTGCTGGAGAAGACTCTTGAGAGTCCCTTGGACTGCAAGGAGATCCAACCAGTCCATTCTGAAGGAGATCAGCCCTGGGATTTCTTTGGAAGGAATGATGCTAAAGCTGAAACTCCAGTACTTTGGCCACCTTATGTGAAGAGTTGACTCATTGGAAAAGACTCTGATGCTGGGAGGGATTGGGGGCAGAAGGAAAAGGGGCCGACAGAGGATGAGATGGCTGGATGGCATCACTGACTCGATGGACGTGAATCGGAGTGAACTTGGGGAGTTGGTGATGGGCAGGGAAGTCTGGCATGTTGCGATTCATGGGGTCACAAAGAGTCGGACACGACTGAGCGACTGAACCTAACTGAACTGAAGATCAGTGAACTTCTAATTCACATATTATTGCTGAGTGCTCTGTCCTAAAATATGGTCCATGCAACACTCAAAGAGTGGTAAATACAACTTGCTTATCTAAAAGAATGATAGTTTAAGGATGACATCTTTCTCCTGACATGTGCTAATTAGCTTGCCACAGGAAAGACTAGTCCTTTACCTCTGCAGGTAAGAGTACTCTGTATTTCAATTTCAGTCTGTGGATCAAGTTTCAGTTTTGCGTATCAAGTTATAAAAATGTAATTAATTAGGTGATCTGACAAAGCCCTCCAGAAGGCACTTGATTGTTGCTCACTGGTTCACAGTTGGGAAAAAATCCAGTTGGGGGCCCAATCCTTCTGAGAACTTCAATCACCTCTCCAGATTAGCTGTCACAGGGACTCTTCTAGAGGAAACCAAGAGCCAGTGGCAGCGAAGAGAGAAAGAGACCAGAGCAGGAAGAGGAGGACAAGAGCTGAAATCATAGGGAAGGCAGACATGGATCATCCCAGGAGAAACAGTGTCGGCCAGGATAGGTGAAGTAGAGTGACAGAGAGGCTGAGCATGGATCAAGAAAGGTGTGTTCAGGGTCAGCCTCCAGGGCTGCCAGCCCGGCCCCCCAAAACACACACACCCCAAACCCCCTGGCCACTCCACACACACACACATCAGAGATGCGGCTTGGCTCTGACTGAAATCAGGACTTGGACACTGACACCCTTGGTCTTTTCTAAACTTCCTCTATCCCCCTTTCCAAGGAGGTTTTAATGAATGCCTTGAAACCAGGTAAGGTTTACCAAGAGGCTGAAACAATGTCCATTCTGAGTGCTTTGTGCAGATGGGGCACTATGGGAGAGGTTGACAGTCTTAACAGGGACTGAATACCTACTGAGGCGTTTCGTCCCCAGACAATAGCCCTATTCTTGACTATCTTCTGGGCCTATACGTTTCTCTATTATACCCAGCTCGTTGTGTAACAAGTGCAAAATTTTAATTAAAAGATGCAACGGGTGAGAGAAAATCAGGATCGAATCTACTTTTCCTCTACTTCTCCAACATAAATTGATAGCGATATATCCAAAACAGGGGCAATTATAAGGACTTGACATAAAAAGGGAGTTTAGAAATGTTAGCGCACCTAGACTCTTTAAAAACAAAAGTTTCTTAAGTCTAGGAAAGGGGTACTACATAGGAGAGAGTTTAATAAGGAAACTCACAAAGAGAGAAAACCACAATACTACTGGTATAAAATATTTTTTCATGGGCAACTTTTGATAGGTTTGGGGTAGCGACTTATCACAACCCCATATATTCTCTTAAATTGGCACAATTGATCTTTAGGTTATATAACCTTGTGATGTACTTAGGCTGAAGTGTAAGCAGATTAGGAGAGTAAAGCAACATGCAGAGTATTTGAAATCAGTGCTAGTGTGAAAAAATACTTCTAATTCACTCTTTAGAAGAGAGTAGAAATCTTTTCATTGTCTTTTATCAGTTTTTTACTCTTAACCACATTGTTTTAGTATTATGGTGATCAACTTCCCTCAAAAACTTGCATGGGAAAGGCAATGAGAGTCTCCAGCCCTACCTCAGGCAAAAGCTAAGTTCAATCAGTGTCCTAGAGCAACATTCAATATCTCTTACATTAATGAGATTCAGATCTGTGCTCTGGCCATAAGAGGGGTGAGCAAAGAGCACCGAGAGTTAGCCATTTGGTAATAATTACCCAAAGCCATGGCCTCTTTTATGCATACCTTATGGCCATACCACGTGCGCATCCATAATCAAATGCCATTAATTTTTAATGCGTGAGTTTTCTATTTGAGGATCAAAAGAGTTCAGAATTGTGTTTGAAATAAGAAGGAAGAAAAATGAGAGGAAAAAAAAAATCTCCCAGTGAACCATAGACTTGAGTTGCCTTCTCACATCAGATTTTTTTTTTTTAAGTTTGCCAGAATGAGCTGGAATTTGTTTATAGCTTTAGAGCCATCTGCAGCTCATGTTCAGGGCAGGCATCACCTCTCAGTCTTTCGGCAAATGTACAATTTCTTCCTATGCGCCCACGAATGGACTGGTGTGCCATTGCCCCACCCTCTATAACAGTTCTGAAATTTCTGGCAGAAAAGAGATCTGTCAAAACAGGTTACTTGTATTTTTATTGGTTCCTCCAGACCATGACGACATTTCCTGAAAGGCAGTGCCAGGAAACTATTAACGTCTGTGAAGAAGTGAAAGTTCTTATGAGCATAAACTGGTGGCCCAGGAGACTGCAGCCTGAGGGAGCCACTGGTCTTAGACTATGACACTGATTCAACTGGCTGATATACTGGAACTCCAAAATGCAACCATCAGAGTAGAAGAGGAAAGAGTCCTTCCAAAAAGAGAGGCCTGGGAGACACAACAGGCTATTTCCCCTCTTTCTCTTAACCACTTGCTTACTTAGAGCATCTGCTGCTGCTAAGTCACTTCAGTCGTGTCTGACTCTTAGCGACCCCATGGACTGCAGCCCACCAGGCTCCTCCGTCCATGGGGTTTTCCAGGCAAGAGTACTGGAGTGGGGTGCCACTGCCTTCTCCGGTAGAGTATCTGAGCAGGCAGCTAATAATGACTGGCTCAGTCAAGGCTGAAACACCAATCAGTTATTTCATTCAAGTAGTTAATGGATCCTTTCCCAAGCAGGAGGTGTAATAAGGCCTACACCTGGAGGAGAGCGTGGCCTTCTCCACAAATGGGAAGAGAGAATCCATTCTAACATCCAGGTGCAGAACCAGGATTGTACCTTTTTATAGGACCTCAGCAATCTGGTTAAGGCTAGAGTCACAATGCTGTGAACACTTCACATGGCTGATCTTAAAGGGAGAAGGAACTTTACAGAAGACTGGAAACTAAACAGAACTTGTTTGAGGCACTAGACCTTTAGGAGACTTTCAAGTATTTCAACTGATATGTTAAGTGCCAAAATCATGTGGGTACTTGCTAAGGTTGCAACTGGGTTTGTGGAGCAGAAAGGCAGCTTACTGCACTGTCATATCCCTCTATTTCACAGCGCCACCTGCTGGGCAAGGGTGGAAAGAGCTGAACTTTGTTTCTTGGATTGATAACCTGTGAATTCAGGAGAAGGGGACGGCAGAGAATGAGATGGTTGGATGGCATCACCGACTCATTGACAAGAGTTTGAGTAAACTCTGGGAGCTGGTGACGGACAGGAAGGCCTGGCGTGCTGCAGTCCATGGGGATGCAAAAAGCTGGACACGACCAAGCGACTGAACTGAACTGACTGATAATGAATTCAAAGAAAGAAGAAAAGTCTTCACCTTTTCCACGGTATACAAAACATTGAGAAAGTGTTCTCCATAGTGGCAAGTTCACAAAGAAGGGGACAGCTCTGCTCATCTTTGCTGCTGTCCTAGCCACCCACAGTCCAGTGATGAGTGTTTTCTTTTGAAGTGTCCAAACAGGAAATAGGAGCATTAAGACCAAGAACATACATAATGAGCTTTTGCATGTTGACTAAACAGCCAAGTCTTCTGAATCATGACATTTAATATAGGAATGGTTTTTTCATTATCTTTAATAGAGCATTGTAAGTGTCCTTTCCAGATGAAGTTAATTTTATTCTCATAATTAACCCTCTTTGCTTCCCTGATAGCTCAATTGAAAGAATCTGGCTGCAAGGCCGGAGACCAGACTTTGATCCCTGGGTCAGGAAGATCCCCTGGAGAAGGACTTCCCTGGAAGCCCATGGATAGAAGAACCTGGTGGGCTATAGTCCATGGGTCGCAAGAGTCAGACACGACTTAGTGGCTAAACCACCACTAACCCTCTTTAGGAGAATATTTAATATCCAGCCTGAACATATGAATAGTGAACACCTAAACTCAGGAAACTAAGAAAAAACTGTGGCTAGAGAAACATTCACTGTCACAGAAAGCACTGGGTTCCATACATGGAATGTTAAAAATAAGTTAATCCATATCTGAAGCACTATTGTTCAACTTTGAATATGTCGATTTCTCCTTGCTGAAGAAGCTATAGGCTCCAAATGCCTCATCAGAAACTCCTAGACCAAAAAATTTCAGAAATTTTTAGATTTTAGAAAGGTAAAATAGTATATACATTATTATATAACACTTCCAGCAGGTACTTGGGCAAAACTCACTAATCAAATAATATTCCTGCAGGAAGATAAACGAATATTCACAGCCAATGATTAGAGACTGTAAACAGAATTGTGACAGTTCAGATCAGGTTTCGTTTTCAAATGAGTCTGTATAAAACTTAACAAGTTGCACTTTGGGGGACTTCTTGAATTCCAGAATTAAGGATAAAGGATTATGGACCTGTGCAAGTCAGTCTTGATGTTAATGAAAAAGAGGCAAAGCAGCAGAAAAGAATTCTTTAGAAGCCTGAAACCCAGGTGTTAATCTTGGTTATTTGATTCTGTGGCCCTTACTTACTGCTTTGAGCCTTAGTTTTCTTGCTGGTGGGATTGTGGCAGGGATGGAGGAGGGAGTGGCAGTGGATGGGGGTTCCAAGAGAGGCAGGAGAGAACCAGCATCCATCCAAAGACTACAAAATGTCAGTCCTGTGTTAACGGCTTCTAGTGCTTCAATAGTATAAACAGTAGTGTGATAAGCAGTAGCTAAATATTTATACATGTCCCTTATGACTTCTTTGGGATAAATACCTTAAAATGTAATTACTGGATCAAAAGACTAACTGCCTAATTGTTGTCCGTTCATCCATCAATCCGGGTTTATGCTGACATTGCAAAACTGCCTTTAAGGTAACAACACTAACAGCAGTGTGCAAGAGCATCTATTTCCTGTACCTTCGTCAGTGCCAGGAATGACAGTAACAAAATTCCACCCATTTGAAATGTGCAAAAGGGTATTTCTTTGATTAAACATGCATTTCTCTGATAGTCCTGCATTTCTACATGGGCTCCATGTAATCTTCCATAATTTTACGAAGCAGTTATTCTGAACTTTCCATCATTAGCAGTAGATCCAGGTCTGTTTGACTTCAGAGCTTAACCTTCTTCCAGACCCTCCGTGAATTTTAAGTTGCATTGCGGAGGGGCTTGAAAGGGGCCCTGGAGGTGAACTGGGTCTTTGGAACACAAGGGCACGAGTGAGTTGTGGGGCCAGCTTTGAATGTATCTGTGTACTGCGTTGTGCTTCTATACGGGGCTTCTCTACTGTACTACTGTACTAAGCCTAGGGGTTCCCAGGTGGTCAACAAAACCTCTTTGAAATGGCAGCCCTCATGGCTTAAGGCTTGGGGAGAGACCCTGGGGAATCTATTTTATATTACCATTCACCAGCAGTCAGAGCAAAGTACATAGTTTTAAAACTTGCTAATCATTAGTTTATTAACCAAAACTAGTATGCCACTGACTTGTTGGATAGCCTAGATAATCTTATTAGTTCTAGACATTCCTCCCTCCCCATATGGGTTTATATTGGCATTAAATAAACCTATAAAACAATACCACATCTGCAAAGCTCAGATGATATGACTGCATTTTAGATAAAGTGACTGAGGCCAGACTTTACCTGCAAATCACACACTATCCTCAGTCATACACACCCATGGAAAAATGGGATGAACCGGACACAGGGATTCAACAGCATTCCAAAGCCATCATCTTTCTTAATTATAAAGCCCTCAGCAGGGTATTAGCTGCTAGCTTTGCAATGTATGAGTGTCACATTCTTTCTATACTCTGACCTGCTCCACAGGAGAGACATAAATAACTTGTGAAAATGCTGAGAAAGGGCAAGAAGGTAAAGCGTCAGTGTAAATCAGTCTGAATAAGAATCTCCCACGTGAGGCCAACTATGAGCACTGGCAGTTTCTCTATTTCATAAATGCAGGCAGGGCGAGAGCGGGGCAAAGTTCCTGTAACTTATGGGACCGGGAGTGTGCAACTTGGTGCCCCTATACTGGATAACCCAATCACAGTCCAGGCTTGCTTTTCTGTATACAAAGCACACCTGAGTGGAAATCTGTGTGGCATATACATTTTCAGGTGTCTCTCTGAAGAAGACAAACAGATTTCTCTTGAAATATAATATCCTGAGAAAAAATAAGCAATGACTGGCTGTAAATATATCAAACAAAAATCTTTAACTGTGACCCAGGATTTCAGATGTTGGTCTGGTCTCAGGCTATTTAGGGAGCACAGCCTTCTGCATTATCTTTGCTTTAATTCTCACTGTCCATGACGTCACCATCCAGACCATTTATTTAGTCTGTTTTCAAGCTCACCACATGGCAAACGACTGCCTACACCAACAAAACAATTCAGTTCTATTAGAATTCTTTGCAATTGAGACCCCTGGAGAGAGAAGGAAAAAAGTGTAATTGTCATCTAAAATATGTTAAAATTTCTGTAACTGGTTTTGTAAATAAGTGACTGACTCTCATTTAAAAGAGGAAGGAAAAAGCCCCGCAAACTGCTGCAGAAGGCATTTCTGAATCTCGTAGACACAGTAAAGAAAAATTGGTAAAGCAAAATCATAATACCTCCATGAGCTCTTAGTTATCAGAAATCCCAAGTTGAATTTAGCCATTCACAGGTGGGCAAGGTAACACAGATAATATCTTTCTCAGTGAAGACTAGGTCTCTAACTTCTCATACCCCTTACGATGCATGTGTGTGCATGCGCTAAGTTCTGAGAGTTTTTATCTAACTCTTTGTGACCTCGTGGACTGTAGCCTGCCAGGCTCCTTTGTCCATGGGCTTCTCTGGGCAAGAATACTGGAGTGGGTTGCCATGCCCTCTTCCAGGGATAGAACCCGACACAGGGATAGAACCCACGTCTTCTGCACTGGTAGGCAGGTTCTTTACCACTAGCACCATCTGGGAAGCCCAACCAAGAAAGAACTCTTCAAGAGAATGTTTTTCATGGTTTTCAAACTTTAGTATGCGTCAGAATCATCTGGAAGAATTTTAAGAACAGGCTACTGGGCCCCACCCCCAGTTCCTGATAGACGGCCCAGGTAAGGCCCAATATGTGCACAGGTAACAAGTTCCCAGGTGATCCTGCTGGTCCAGGGACCACATTTTGAGCACCACTGCCTTATAATGCAGAGCACACCATTAGGCAAATAGTAGGTGGAATATATATATATAAACGTATGCTGATCAAATAGAATTCATCTTCAAAAATAAGGTTTTCTTCCTCATCCCAAATCTAATTTGTACTAACATGCTGGTGCACCTATCAGGCACAAGGATGTAGTTGTTGGGTATATCAACGGATCATCTGATGATTACGTGGCCAGAAAAACAAACCTAAAGTGTCCTCTGCACCTTGGCCTCACGGTGACGACAGCTATGGGGCACTGCGGCAGTGGCAAAGTTATTAAAGTCAGTGCTTCCTATGTAGGCAGAAAGAGTAACACCGCAAGTGGAAAACCAAGAAAGAACTTCCAGAGAATGTTTTTCATGGTTGACACTTTCTAGGATGAGACAGCAGGCGGTGGCATGAGGACTACAGACTGCGTGACACAGATATGGTTCAAGAGAATCACAGCTGTATTAACAATATTAATACTGTCGATACTGTAACAGTAATATCAGCTGTTACTTTTAGCAAAATTAACCTGACACTCCCATTTCCCCTCACCTGTGATTTGGATGATAATAACTACCAAGAGAATTAGAGTAGCCTGGGGAACTAAGGCTTAGAACAATGGTCCTCAAATTTTAGAGGGCAAAACAATTACCTGGAGAATCTTGTTAAAACATAAAAACTTTTAAAATACAGATTACTGGGCTGCCCCCTAGTCAGAGAGTCGGAACCTGCAGATCTAGAGTGGGCCTGAGAATCTGCATCTCCGATGCTGATGCAGCCAGCTCTCAGACTACACTTGGGAGTGGCACTGGGGCGGCAATCCACTCCCAGCGCCACAAACATCACACCAAGCAGATTTCTCAATGGTATATCTCAATTAGATCACTTTCCACATTCTATTTCATCAATTGGGCTCATGGGTTTCAACCCTATCAGACTTACCCTAAAGCAAGAGTTGCATCTTGTTCTTCCCTATATCAAACACAATGTCTAGAATAGTGTTTTGCTGTGCACACACAGGGGTGAGTGTGTGACATATGCTAGGGTTGATATATCCTGCATACATGGGTAAGCAACAAGAATAAACAAACAAGAATATTGTTTGCTTATTTAGGTTTCTTTTTGCTCAAATATGCCCTCTATCAATCTGTTTACTGAATACAAATCTAACCGCTGAACTTCTTAAAAAATTAGTTACTTGGAAAAATCAGCCTTGTGTGGTAGATGGCAACACGGAACTTATTAAAAGCATTCTTATGAGTGTGATTTGCCAACATGCCCTCAATGAATCTGAGGCTAAAGAAAACCAGCAAGTGGAAATCACAAGTTCCATTAGAACTGTAAACATTTTCCAAGCCCTCTGCCAGAGTCTCCCTCCCTCCATTTCAAGGCTTTCTGTCCCCTAGAGAAGCAAGGGGTCTTTAAGTCAGTTTTCTGCATTTAATACTGGGCTGCATATGTTAAAACATAAAGAATGAAAACTGGCTTATACCAGTGGAGTGGCTCTAATGTTAAAGTCGCCTCTAGAGGGGCTTTAATGTTAAAAAGAAAAAAGTGTGTGTGTGTTGGGGGGGGGGGCAGTGTGTGTTGGGGGCGTCAGACGCGTGAGTAGTTGAAAAAAGACAGGCAGTGGTGTGGGAAGCTGGTGACAAATCTGTTCCTTAAGATATACAGGAAATAGTCTGAGGTTTTATCTACTTAGTAAGTAAATTGCAAAGCAGAAGCTCATATAATGTTTACTTTGGTATATCCTCTGTCTTCCCAGTCCACTACATTGCAAATACATTTTCAGAAGAATATCTTGTAACTCCAGAAGAAAAGAGGCCTAGAAGGTTTAAAGCAGACTGAAACCCACTTTCAAAATCTCCCTTCCTAAAAAAAGTTTTTTTTAAATAATAAAATAAAATTCCATTCTTCTGGGGTCTCTGACATTAGAAATAATAAAACAAATCCCAAAGAAAACAAAAAACAAGTAACAACAATGACAAAACCAAGGGCTCTACCACCTGATTCTAGAAGGTCCAGAAGTTGAGTTTCAGAGGAGGACTAGAAGCAACTTTTCCAGTCTTTGGTGTGAGCATTCAGTACCAGCAATGGTTATGATTGATAGTTTGATTTGCAATGATCTTGGAGGTTGGTGTGCAT
>SJYX01024252.1:0-42320 GCA_006410675.1 Oreotragus oreotragus | reverse complement strand
CAGGGGGGAAGGGGGGGAACATGTGGAGAGATTTTTAACATTTGATTAGGTTTCATCTCCATACTTCAAATAACAGGACAGACCAGCATCTCTCTTCAACTGGAACCCTCTTTACAGATAGAAGGAATAAGATGCTTTTAAAAATTACTTTTCCCACTGTGCCCCAAAGCCCAGAGTTTTAATGAGATTTTTTGCAGATTGACTTTTCTTATGACCATGTAAACTAGAAAAAAAAAACAACTAGCTAATCAAGTGTTTTAAAATGAAAAGTAAAACCCTCAAGTTAAAATGATCCTTAAAATAACTTCTAAAGACTGTCAAACTCCGGACAAGAAAGTATTCATCTCTGCACATTAGCTGCTAGTTGTTCAGGGTACAGTAGGAGCTCAAGAGTTTGTAAATTTGGCTTATAAAGTTGCTTAAAAAATTAAACTATATATATGTGTGTGTATACACCAACACCCCCCCAAATTCACCCAGAGAAAATTAAAGCTGTCATCTGAATGATGATGATCCAGTTGCTAAGTTGTATCCAACTCTTGCGACCACATGGACTGTAGCCTGCCAGGCTCCTCTGTCCATGGGATTCTCCAGGCAAGAATACTGGAGTGGGTTGCCATTTCTTTTTCCTCTTTAAATTATAGTAGTAAGCCATTTGGATAAGACAATAATAAAAATAATAACACAGTAACAATAATTATGTTCATAGTAATAATACAACTATTCAGATATATAGTAATAAGATTTAGATTTGTACTGGTTGACTGAAATCATTATTAAGGATGAAGTTAATTTTAAAATTTTCTGTTGAATTCCTCTTTAAATTATAGTAGTAAGCCATTTGGATAAGACAATAATAAAAATAATAACACAGTAACAATAATTATGTTCATAGTAATAATACAACTATTCAGATATATAGTAATAAGATTTAGATTTGTACTGGTTGACTGAAATCATTATTAAGGATGAAGTTAATTTTAAAATTTTCTGTTGAAAAATTTTTGCTTTAAACTGGGAAGACAGGGGAAAAGGAGAAGAAATAGCAGGGGTTATTTGAGAATAAACAGGACAGAGACGGCATCTTGGGGTAACAAGGTTTTCAGTGACCAACACACAGGTGAGGGCACTGGTATTTCAGCAGTAAAGAAAACAGGGTACTCTATCATGTAAGAAACGAGTCGCCAGTCTAGGTTTGATACAGGATACAGGATGCTTGGGGCTGGTGCACTGGGATGACCCAGAGGGATGATATGGGGAGGGCGGTGGGAGGGGGGTTCAGGATTGGGAACTCATGTACACCCATGGCAGATTCATGTCAATGTATGGCAAAACCAATACAGTATTGTAAAGTAAAAAGTAAATCAATAAATAAATAAATAAAATTAAAAAAAAAAAGAAAAGAAAACAGGGTACTAAGTGGCACAATAACTACAAAGAAAATTTAATCTGGCTTGAAGTTCTTTTGACTTTGGCAGCAATGCCCTCCAAACTCCATCTTGAAGATGCTTGAGAACTCCTAGAATCATAGTCTCATGACTCAAAAGGAAACATCTATCTCTATGCTCCTCTCTTGTTGAACAAACTGCCTACTGGCTCAGAGAGATTAAATGAGCTGCTCAAGCTCATAGAACTAGAACCAGGCTTTAAGATGTCGAGTCTGTCCGAGCAACTGAGAACTGGGAGGCCGGTTATGACAGTAATCTAGAGTGGAGGGATGAGGCTTGGATCAGAGTGGAGGTAGGCAGAACGCTGAGGAACCAGAGCAAAGCTACTTCAAGTGATATCTTGGCCTGGAAGAAGACTAGGTTTCCTCAAACCTAAGATACATGGCTTTTAAACTTCTATAGTTTAAGAAATTTTGAGATCAGGATGCAGCTTACAGTTAATTCAAAGAGAGGCTGGAGAGGTAGTGCAGCTGTCAATACCTGTGCAGGTGCCAACACAATTTTCCAGGAAGAGGTGTGTGTGAGAGGGCTCAGTCGTGTCTGATTCTGGGCAACCCCATGGACTGTAGCCCGCCAGGCTCCTCTGTCCATGGGAATCTCCAGGCTAGAATACTGGAGTGGGTTGCCATTTCTTACTCCAGGAGATTTTCTTGACCCAGGGGTCGAACCCTTGTCTCCAGCGTCTCCTGAATTGCAGGTGGATTCTTTACCACCAGTGCGACCTGGGAAGCCCTAGGAAGAGATAGGGGCGTTTTTAAGCTTGGAGGGGCTTGTATGACTCTGTGAGGGATTGACTGTAATGCATACAGTGGCTCAGAGGGCAAGTGGGGGAGGAATGGATGCTAATACTGGTAAGTATTAAATCCTCTGTATTAAAAGAAGACAGTTTTACCACAGAGAGTGGTGGACTGTTTCAGATCTCTAATTATCATTAGGGAGGCAAAAGAGATGGTTAAAGTGAAGTAAAGCAGAATGAAATAAGGATAAATAAAATAAGGGTCTCAGAAAATTAATACCATGCATGATCCGATCTGGAATAACCAACAACTGCCTACATCAACTGGACATTTAGATTTCAACCGCCAAGCAAAATTGTGTAGGGTCCTGAACCAGCTATGAAGATGTTTACAAGTCCATAAGCCTGGACCCATCCGAGCTAACCAACACCAAGGGTCCAAGGTGGGGCACGGGGAATGGTCCCCTGATGTACGGAAGAGCCCGTCATCTCACAAACATACTCTGTACTCAGCGATGACTCATCTTTGGCCCTTTGGGATCATCTGCAAGACTGCTATATATTGTAACATTGAAAAATGTGTGCCCTCCCCTTTTATAATGGCACTTTTCTGTATTCTACGTGCACATCTATTGGTCACTTAAGTAAGCAAACTTTGCAATAAATGTTAGATGGTTTCCGACCATGGCTATTGCTGAGCGAGTCCTGATCAGCTAGTATACCTAATTAGAATGCAGGTCTGCACCTTCCCGTGCCCATTTTAGAGCCATGCAGGTCTTGCTTATTACATAGATCTGTGTCTCAAAGAGATGCCCCATTTATTTTTTAAACCGTGTTCCCCCTCACCCCTCTCTTAGGGAGAGGCGGTGGCTGCAGTCTGTCTTTCTTCCCTTGGTGCGGGTACCATTCTAATTTGATCTGATTTCATTTTCCTGCTCTGGTTTAGGGCACTGGCATACTTTAAAGGTATCTTGCTAGAGGGTGGCTTCCTCTCTTAGAAGGACATTCGGTGGACAGTTTGGGGATGTGTGCAGAGAGGTGGAAGGGGAAGTGGAGTGGAAAACAGGAAAAGCCTGACGGCAGGAGTCTGCTGATGGTTTCTTCTTGCATGCTGCTTTACCCCTTACTCTCCGACGGCTTTCGCTTTCTAAATTAGCAGATCAACACATCCTCAGTGGCTCCCTGGGACCTAGGAAGGCGAGTCCAGTGTCCTCAGCCTGGCACCGGAGGCCTTGCACCACCACATGGCCTCAGTGGGTCTCCACACCCTTCAAACACACCCTCCAGTTTCCTCACACCCCTTACCTGCCTGGTGCAGCCCCCGAGGCCCATCTTTCCCCCCTCTCCTTGGTCCTTCTTCTCCTTTCTCTGAACTTCTCCAGCAGGCGCTGTCTGTGTCACTCATTAGGGCTTAGTCATAGTAGCCACATTTTAAATTAATGATTTCATACATGTATGATTTATCTCACTAACCAGACCAGAGCTCCCCGAACTGGAGGCCCATGGGTTGAATTCAGCCCACCAACATGTTTTGTTTGGCCCACACAATGTTTTTGAAGAATCTGAATTAGTTGCCAGAATTTTTTAAAAATCAGGAGATGGCATATCACAAAAATTTGATTTTGTGACTTCTCGTGACAAGCCAGAGGCTCTGACAATGCTGGGCTGGCATTCTAGGATGGCTCCAATCAGCTGGAGCTGCTGACTGGAGTAATGATGGTCCCTTCAGAGTGATGCATCCTTTCCACCTTGCAGGGTCCGAATCGCGCCTCTGACCCGCGCCGGCCCCTTCCTGATCCTACAGACTTTCCTGTCTCCTGCAGTCATTTAAACTTGCAACCTCTGAACTACACCCTCTGTCCTTGGAGGACATGGTCTTTGTCTTCATTTCCTCACCTCCTCAGTGTCTGAACACTGCTATTTACATAACAGGTGCTGAAAAAATACTTCCTGAATGGAAGGAAGAAAGGCCAGAATTGAAGAAGCAGATGAAAGTGATAGGGAGATGAGGGTTAAAGGTGGCCAAGGCTAAGGACACATGATGAAGTGTTTTCCAGTGCCTCAAAAAGGATGTGAAACCAAGACTTTAGAAACTCTACAAATATGATTAAAAACTAAACTGTTTTGCTTTAAATCTTTTTCAATATATCAAAAGTCCTGCTTTAGTGACATATTAGTCCCACCAGAAAATAACCCCAACACCCTCTTTATAGCTTCAAATGGCAGTGATTTATAAAGCTCTTTTAGAAAATAAAAAGAGGTATTTTGTTTTTAAAATGATAATTTCCCAGAAGCGGGACAAGAGAAACTCAGATTATCTAGTGAGGCTCTTCAACTCTGAGTGTACTTTACTGTGTCAATAGTGAAATGAGTCAGTCTATGTCCTTTTAAAAAGAAAAACCACAAAACTTTAAGCCTTACTTTGTACTGCTGACTAGGTAAGAGAAATTACCCCAAACGCTGCCTTCAGTTCACATCTGTCTACAAAATCTCAAAAGAAATACATTGTTTAAGAGATGCATGTTACCAAGGACATTTTCCTGAACTTGCACCAAATTCCTCCTGGGTGTCATCTAAGCTGCCCCTTTCCACTCAAGTGAGAGTGAAGTTCAGAAGATTAGGAAGAGCAGGGCTCTAGAATACTAGACACATCATTCAATGACTGAACTTTAAGTTAAACTTCACAGATCAAACTGTGATTCCAGAGGAAAAATTGGGCCTTAACTCAGTGTTCTAACACTGGAGGTTTTACAGCCTTCCTTTTCTCTAAAAATCCGCTGAACTCTGCTGTGAAGGGAACAGGAGGGAGAAACTGGTCTTACTGATGCCTCGACACCTCTAGGTTTGAGGGCATGAAGTGAATGGAGTTGGCACTGAGTGCTGGGGAGAGATGAAGTGGAGAGACTTCAACTCATCCACAGTGAGAGTTTGTGTTTGAGCTGGAAGTTTGAGGAACTAAAGCTGAGCAAAGCTTTAGGTCTGGGATGTGAGTATTTCAAGCTGCTGGGATAGAGAGGAACTCACTAATGGGAGATGTGTAGAGGCATCCAAGAACAGACATCTGCCTCATTTGACTCTTAGTCAGTTTTTTTCTTCAGTCTGCCTGCTGAGGTGACCTAATTTTTTCACTTCAGGAAATTATAACTTAAAACCCATACCCACTTATAAGCATCAGACTGTGGAGAGTTTCGTTCGGTAGGCAGGGGCTTATCATAGTCTTCTAAAATCCTTGTGTCCTGAGAGACAGGAGAGTGTGGCGGTAACAGCACGGGTTCTGGGGTCAGGCAAGACTTAGGGTGGAGTCCTAACTCTGCCAGTCAGAGGATCTGCAGCCCTAGGAAAGTCAGGTAACTTCTTCCAGCCACACTTTTCTCAGCCCCCAAAAGGAGAATAAAAATAGTACGATTGCATGGGATTACTCTGAGGTGTGAGTGAGAGTGCATGCAGATGACTTATCACAGCACCCGCAGGGAGCTGGCCACCCCAAACACGCTGTTTTCATCAGGGTCTCTCACAGTACAGGAAAATTCAGATGGTCAGTTGGGTGAAAGGTCATCAGGATCTTCGAGGAGTTCATAACTTGGCTGGGCATATTGCTCATAGTTCGTAATTCTAAACAAGGCTGAGGTCAGTTACTCCTGTCAGAACTTGGGCTGGAAATGATTTTTCCAGTAGGAAGGAGATTATGCTGAGCTGGCCATGCTCACACCTCTGCCCTCTGTGATCAGATATATGCATTTCTGAACCAGCTGGGCAAGGGGAAGCTGCTCTGCAGAAGCTAACTGTCCCACACGGGGCCTGTCCCACAGCCTTGAGTTTTATCTAGCGGAGTTAACTGGTAACAGATAACCAAAGGCATGCTCCCGACTTGCAGAAGACCAGCAAACTTTTACAGGGACATAGCATGAACACTTTAATAAGATGCAGAACACAGAATGCATTTCAGTAATACCCAAGAACATGTAATGTTTCAGAGTTTGGAAAAAACACAGCTACTCTGTCCATTCCAATTTATAAGTAGATTCTACAGCCTGAGAGGTCTGGGCTTTCACTGGCCTGTTTCCCTGATGATGTAATGAGTATCTGAAACTGACAAATCTAAGGCTGGACAAGAAACTCAGAACTAGAGATCACGTCATCTTTCCTTAAAGTAACATCTCACTGCCTGCTTGCTTTCCTGAAGAAAGACTGGACTGAGACTCCCCACAGCAACCAGTCATGTCACACTTTCAGCCAGTAATAATTCTTGGTACCCTAACATTTTCTATTTAAAATGCACCTAAATGGCTTTCCTCTCTATTCCCTTGCCTTTTCTCTTTAAACCCCACTTAAGATCTTGGTCCATCATAGCTGACACTACCATGCATCTAGTTCTACATACTACCTTTCTCAAGTATGAATCTTCTTATATCTACAACCAGATTAGTCAGGAATCCCTTTCTTGAATACTGTCTTCATTTAGACTGCTTGAATAGAACACGGTAGAGTGAGTGGCTGATAAACAACAGAGTTTTATTTCTCACAGTTCTAAAGGCTGGAAGTCCCAGACTGGGGTGTCAGCTCGGTCATGTCCTGGTATGGGCTCTTGTCTGGACTGGAGATTGCTGACTTTTCATATCTTTCCACAGTGAAGAGCAGAGAGAGGAAGCAATGTCTCTCATGATTCTTTCAAGGGCACTAATCTCATTTCTGAGGACTCTGCCCTCATAACCTCGTCTAATCTTTATCACTTTCCAAAGGTCCTTCCTCCTAATATCATTACATTCAGGGAGAGGGTAGGGGTTCAACATGCAAATTTGGGGAGGGGAGCACAGTTCGGTTTATAACAGAGGTCTAAGTCTAAGCCAGGACTCTACACACATGAGTTGGCCATGATACAATCTATCCTATACCAGAAAAAAAGGCAGGACTATACAGATCATCTGTAGAGTCCTTGGCGGTAGTCATGAAAAATCTAGAATCATATTGTGGAAGGCTAATATAATTTAACACAAAACAAGCAAGAATGTATATAATGTTGAGAACATTCTGAAATGGTTAAGGCTAGAATTTTCTTGAGTTACATAACTATTTCTTCTAAATTTTGGGGATAATCATAGAAATTATCCTTCTCTCAAGACTATTTGCCACCCCAGTACTCTTGCCTGGAAAATCCAATGGACGGAGTAGCCTGGTGGGCTGCAGTCCATGGGGTCGCTAACAGTCGGACAGACTGAGCGACTTCACTTTCACTTTTCTCTTTCATGCATTGGAGAAGGAAATGGCAACCCACTCCAGTACTCTTGCCTGGAGAATCCCAGGGGAGCCTGGTGGCCTGCTGTCTATGGGGTCACACAGAGTCGGACACGACTGAAGTGACTTAGTAGCAGCAGCAAGACTATTTGAGTACTAAAGAAGTGGGCAAGGAAGAGATTGAAATGTAAAAGAGATTAAAGTGGAGATGAAATTAAAATAAAAACAAACATGTCAAAATGCTAGTAGTTGTTATTTCTAGGTGCTATGGTTATGGGTAATTTCGATCTTTTCCTTTGCATCTCTGTGTATTTTCCACATCCTCTACAATGAACATGTGACTCTGATTAGCAGAAAGAAACTCCAAGAAGCTGTTAGATAAAGATAAAGATGAGGTCTTCCAAATATTTGATGAAAGACAAATTAGGGTTCTTCTATCATCAGTTGATGATTGCCATAACATGGTAATATACCCTGTGAATTTCTAGGAAGAGTATGTGGTCACAAAAATCATATAATAAATAAAATTTTCCATGGGCTGTAGGGATCGAGCATGCCAATGGTGTTGGGGATAATGGAAAAACTATCTTTCAGTGTTATCGATACTGTTGGGGAAAGCAAGAGAGGCACTGTTCAGGACTCCAGGGTCAGCGTTTTAGGTAATAGGCTTATACTGAAGGGCTGTGAGTACAGAAAGAAACTGGTGACAGGACAGGGAGAACAGGAGACTCTAAAACCAGGATAGCAGCTGCCCAGACATGTTCTATAGGGAAGATACAAGTAAGAGTCTGAGATAAGAGACTTCCAGAAAGACAGTTGTAACGTAAAGTCAAAATACTGTGGGACATGGGGTAAAGAGTGAAGCATGGAAGCAGTATGGATGAGTAAGAAGGGGCAAAGGAGGAGCCACAGGCTAGGAAAGGGAATTTAGAAGTGTCTAGAAGGGCCTGTGCTGTAACTGATGAGGTCCAAACTTGAGGCCGAATTTGAAATTAACTGGAATTTGAAAATTTAAGTTCTTGCATAGGAATTCAACTGTAATATCAGAGATGGTGAGGAAAAAATAAGGGTGGGAAGGCTATGGAATCCAGGGGCCCTGTAAAGGATACTGAAGGGTCCTTGAAGGATATTGGTGGAAATGTACCAAAAGACCGCGCAAAACAGAGGGAGGGAAAACCAGTGATCCACCCTCCTTTGCCCCAGTGTGTTCCATATGGTTTCTTTGAACAACACGAGGAAGAAATGAACGCTGAATTCCTAAGCCTTTGGGTCAGACGGGTAACATAAACAAATGAAGTAGTCCAGTCCAGAGTGGTCTGCAGTGTAGGCGAGAGCCCATCATACTCTGCTTGAAGGGACAGCTGTGGAAATATGGGCCTATGGTTGCCAAGTCTGAGTTTTCAAGAAAAGCCAGATATCTCGATTTCTCTGCTGCTGCTGCTGCTGCTGCTGCTAAGTCACTTCAGTCGTGTCCGACTCTGTGTGACCCCATAGACGGCAGCCCACCAGGCTCCCCCGTCCCTGGGATTCTCCAGGCAAGAATACTGGAGTGGGTTGCCATTTCCTTCTCCAATGAATGAAAGAGAAAAGTGAAAGTGAAGTCGCTTAGTCGTGTCCGACTGTTAGCGACCCCATGGACTGCAGCCCACCAGGCTACTCCGTCCATTGGATTTTCCAGGCAAGAGTACTGGGGTGGGGTGCCATTGCCTTCCCCGCTCGATTTCTCTGAGAAGTGTTATTGTGAGTAACTAATCAAATCTCTAACAAAAATTATCAAGTAAGTCAAAGAAAACATACATGGGGAGGAACATGGGGTTAGGGGCCTGGGCGAGTTTGCGACCCTCTCCTGGACCCCTTCCTCAGTACAACTGCAACTTTGGTTATGGAATAGATTTAAACATGACATGCTATCTAGAAAGCATACAAATATCTGATCTTTGGCCAGTCCTGAGACTACCAGGGACACTCAAGCAGCAAAAGAAATTGGTATAATGGCATCACTGCTTGGGGAGAGAAGTACACAAGTTTAAGCAAGCCTAAAGTCCAGATGTATAAAGCACAAAGTATAGACTCGGGGAATGACTTAAATGTGGGCCAGAGTCAACGCCTGAAAGCACTTGCACGCCATTTCCTAGCAGAAAGCTGCACTTGAACACTGAAGAACAAAACCTGGCCCTGGGGGCAATTTTACAAAATAACACAGACTTGGCATACGCCATGGTAGTGACCAGAGAATTGATTAGTTAGGGTTCCTGTGGCTTTGGATACATTTCCAGGTAAGGGAGATGTTACAGTGAATACAATCATCCATGTCCCGAGTGGATGGAAAGCTCAAGACTGCTCTGTTTCAGGTTGGAAAGTAGAAGCGCTTACATGCAGACCCCCTAAATGCTCAGAGGAGTGACAGAATTAACAAGATTCCTACCACCGACACCGGGTTCACTAGTGTGTGTCCCCTTCTCCCTCCATTCACGGTCACTGCTGCTGCTAAGTCGCTTCAGTCGTGTCCAACTCTGTGTGACCCCATAGACGGCTCAGAACCTCTAAGTCTGACTTCGTTTGGAAATATGGTCTTCCCAGATACAAATACGATGAGTCATCCTGGACGTAGGCGGGCCCTGATCCAATGACTGGTGTTCTTATGAGAAGAGGGAATTTGGACACAGGGACATGTTGAAGGAAGACAACCGTGTTGAAGCAGATTTTGGAGTGCCCCCCACCCCAACCCAAAGAATGCTAAGGACTGCTGGCAACCAGGAGGTTCCACAAGAGGCGAGGAAGGGCTCTTCCTGCAAGCCTCTGCAGGAAGAGGCACGGCCCTGCGGGCACTGTGATTTCCAGCCTCCAGAACAGAGAGAACACGTTGCTATTGTTATAAAACACGCAGTTTGTGATAATGTGTTATAGCAGCCCTAGGAAACGGAGATTTTTTTCAAGCTACTTCTGGAATGAAACGCTTGCTGTGGTGGATTATACAATGGCTTACAATTATGCCCCAAACTAGAGCAATATGGAGGGTACAAGATAAAGGCACAGGAAACACTCTGCCAACAGAGCATGAAAACCCTTGTTTTTGGAAAGAATGGAAATGAGGAATAATGACTAGTAACCAAATAGAGGGCAAGAGAGCTTCCAGTTCCAGTGGTGTTATACACAGCATTTACCCCAGAGTTGAACTAAATCTAATTTCATTTCAGGGAAACTACACATTACAGATTTTAAAAATTCTAGTCATCTTATCCTTTTTCAACTTAGTTTCCTTTCTGTAAAGAAAAAACCAAGCCCTGAAAAATAACTACAAGTAATTTTAGGTTCTTTACATATCTAAAGAACAAGATTAAATATTAAGTTATTTATAACTTTATCCCACTTCATATGCAGAGAGTTTTCCTAATATACACTTACATGATTGTTGAGGGGTGGGGTGCTTTTCATTTGCCTTTGTAAAAATTTAAAGTATAGTTATTTTTAAATCTGGTTATATTAGAAGTAAACATAGGGTTTGCAGTGTTACTTTTTCTTTGGTTTTGTATTTCATGTCTCAGACCTCTTTTCTCATATCAGCTAGTCTAAGCCAAGGAGAAAGGAAGGAGAGGCTTCATTTATCTCACTTGCTGCTGCTGCTGCTAAGTCACTTCAGTCGTGTCCGACTATGTGCAACCCCATAGACGGCAGCCCACTAGGCTCCTCCGTCTCTGGGATTCTCCAGGCAAGAATACTGGAGTGGTTTGCCATTTCCTTCTCCAATGCATGAAAGTGAAAAGTGAAAGTGAAGTCGCTCAATCGTGCCTGACTCTTAGCGACCCCATGGACTGCAGACTACCAGGCTCCTCCGTCCATGGGATTTTCCGGGCAGGAGTACTGGAGTGGGGTGCCATTGCCTTCTCCGTTATCTCACTTAGAGGTTCAACTAATAAAACCACAACAACAATAACACGAACCATGCCATTAAGGCCTATCGTCCAACTAGATGTACTCACCCACATTATCACTACCAACTATAATTACTACCACCACACAGACCTTGGAACAAAAGCCTGTCTTACAATTTGGGTACATGTAAGTGAATTTCTTTTAAAAGTGCTGTTCATTAGGGAACAGTATTGCTCTATATCATATTTGAATGATTTCTAGACTATGGGTGTCTGCTCATGTAAAACTCCAAGGTAGTACATAACTATAACATATGTGTGCCATACTCAGTTACATATCAAGAAAGTTTAAACACATCCATCTATTTACATCATATGATTCTGGCCAGCTCTGTGGGAGCTGACACCTCAGACCACAAGTTATGCCTACTGGTAGCCTAAATAACATGACAGATAATACATATGTCATGATAATATTATAGATCATTTAAGGGTGCATACATAAACTGTGTGTGCTTCCCGTGTGATATATTTGTATTTATTATACATTTATAATATATATATAAATATATAACATATTTGATATTTCATATCATAAAAATGTCATTAAACAAAATATATATTTATACATACATGATATATAAAATACTGGGGCTGACAGAGAATGATATCCATTCAAATTTCTGATTTGTGGAAAGGGTTTCAGTGGTTTCAACAAGTGTCTTTAAAATAAGTAGATTTGTGACAACCTAAAATTAAATTTCCAGTAATAAAATATCACTTATATGTATTCTCTATGTTGAAGGTAAACAGATGACTGTTTGGAGGAAAGAATCTCGCTGCCTAGAACATTTTAAAATGTTATGTGGAGGGCATTCCTGAGCTGCCTTTGGACCAAATTCTGACTCTGAACACTTTCACCCACAAGGAACCACGTCTATGTTCCAAGAAATAAGTCTCAGAGAGGCATCTTCCAAGGTCCTATGTGATAATTAACAAGACCCAGAAGAACAGGCGGAATTTACAGAAAAGAAAATCATGTAAATGTACCTGATCTAATTTGGATTTATCCATAAACGGGTAAACATTCCATTTTAGCATTAAAACATGGCTAAAATCAATTTTAAGAGATTTTATATTTACATACAGAGCACTTCACACAAATCTTATAAAGATATGCCTTTCTCTGAAATTGCCTTAGAGCACTGTCATTATACTCTCCTAATACATTAGAAGGTGCTCAAGGAATGTTCATAAATGAATAAATGGGTAAAAAAAAACCACTGCTCCTGAACACTGCCCTGTGATGCCCTTAATAAATTTATTCCACGGGATGACTCTGGGTGATTAAAATGGTATGCTCCCTTTCACTTAGGCCACTAAGAAGCTTAGAGCTAAATTTGTGATTTACTTCTAAAAAACATAAAGGACCAGAGAGTATATATTTTGGTTTCCCATTCTTATCTCTGGTTTTATATTCCAATTACTGATTCCCTCAACTAATTATCTTATTCTTTTGTATTGCATGTTCTTTAGAAGTGAGGTATAAAATAGACTAATAAAAAGAAGAATCTTTCTTAAAACCATAACACCTTACTAACCTCTCCTATAACACTCAGTGATTTTTTTTTCTTTTAAAAGAGCTCTCCCCAAAGTAATCATTCTGCTTTGTTCTTTGTTGCGCAGTTGTGACTGACTCTTTGTGACTCCACAGACTGCAGCCTGCCAGGCTCCTCTGTCCATGGGGATTCTCCAGGCAAGAATCCTGGAGTGGGCTGCCATAAATTTCTTTTAAAAGTGCTGTTCATTAGGGAACAGTATTGCTCTATATCATATTTGAATGATTTCTAGACTATGGGTGTCTGCTCATGTAAAACTCCAAGGTAGTACATAACTATAACATATGTGTGCCATACTCAGTTACATATCAAGAAAGTTTAAACACATCCATCTATTTACATCATATGATTCTGGCCAGCTCTGTGGGAGCTGACACCTCAGACCACAAGTTATGCCTACTGGTAGCCTAAATAACATGACAGATAATACATATGTCATGATAATATTATAGATCATTTAAGGGTGCATACATAAACTGTGTGTGCTTCCCGTGTGATATATTTGTATTTATTATACATTTATAATATATATATAAATATATAACATATTTGATATTTCATATCATAAAAATGTCATTAAACAAAATATATATTTATACATACATGATATATAAAATACTGGGGCTGACAGAGAATGATATCCATTCAAATTTCTGATTTGTGGAAAGGGTTTCAGTGGTTTCAACAAGTGTCTTTAAAATAAGTAGATTTGTGACAACCTAAAATTAAATTTCCAGTAATAAAATATCACTTATATGTATTCTCTATGTTGAAGGTAAACAGATGACTGTTTGGAGGAAAGAATCTCGCTGCCTAGAACATTTTAAAATGTTATGTGGAGGGCATTCCTGAGCTGCCTTTGGACCAAATTCTGACTCTGAACACTTTCACCCACAAGGAACCACGTCTATGTTCCAAGAAATAAGTCTCAGAGAGGCATCTTCCAAGGTCCTATGTGATAATTAACAAGACCCAGAAGAACAGGCGGAATTTACAGAAAAGAAAATCATGTAAATGTACCTGATCTAATTTGGATTTATCCATAAACGGGTAAACATTCCATTTTAGCATTAAAACATGGCTAAAATCAATTTTAAGAGATTTTATATTTACATACAGAGCACTTCACACAAATCTTATAAAGATATGCCTTTCTCTGAAATTGCCTTAGAGCACTGTCATTATAAGCTCCTAATACATTAGAAGGTGCTCAAGGAATGTTCATAAATGAATAAATGGGTAAAAAAAAACCACTGCTCCTGAACACTGCCCTGTGATGCCCTTAATAAATTTATTCCACGGGATGACTCTGGGTGATTAAAATGGTATGCTCCCTTTCACTTAGGCCACTAAGAAGCTTAGAGCTAAATTTGTGATTTACTTCTAAAAAACATAAAGGACCAGAGAGTATATATTTTGGTTTCCCATTCTTATCTCTGGTTTTATATTCCAATTACTGATTCCCTCAACTAATTATCTTATTCTTTTGTATTGCATGTTCTTTAGAAGTGAGGTATAAAATAGACTAATAAAAAGAAGAATCTTTCTTAAAACCATAACACCTTACTAACCTCTCCTATAACACTCAGTGATTTTTTTTTCTTTTAAAAGAGCTCTCCCCAAAGTAATCATTCTGCTTTGTTCTTTGTTGCGCAGTTGTGACTGACTCTTTGTGACTCCACAGACTGCAGCCTGCCAGGCTCCTCTGTCCATGGGGATTCTCCAGGCAAGAATCCTGGAGTGGGCTGCCATGCCCTCCGGGGATCTTCCCAACCCAGGGACTGAACCCAGTCTGCCACATTGCAGATTCTTTACCGTCTGAGCCACCAAGGAAGCCCGATTAACCATTCTATCTTTGGTAAATTCTAGAAAACCCTGGAGTTTAATGGGAAAGTTAGAAAAGCAATGGCCTAAGCCTCTGATCGTGGTTGGATCTGCTTGTCCCTCAAAAGGGAGGCTGTTCCTCTGAAGCAGTGCTAAACGAAACCAGAGATTGAGCTGTTTGCTCTTGTGGCTTCTATTTGCCACTTTCCTATAGTGTACCGAAGCCATATGTTCCCAAAGGCTTAACTTTAAACACCAGGGTGAGAAGGTAAGAGAGACAAAAGAGGAGAGAGAACTGTCTGTGTCAGAGGCAACTCTCTACAGTTCTTTCCCACTGACTGTAGACATCAACTTAATTTTGGCCTAACAAATTTATGCTTAATTTTTTTTTCTATGTTCTTTTATTCTCTTTAAGATGCAATCCATTTAGGTCTCAAAATAGACTATTGTGTATATGGTAACTTTCATTCCAAGACACAAACAAAAGTGCTTTTCAACAATTGTCCATGTCCATATTTAAGCAATTAGTTTAGACAATCATGTCAAGCCTTATACAATTCTGCACAATGGATTTTCTTTAAAGAGTAAGATACAATTTAAGAAGCTGAAAGTAAGCTTAACTAGGAGAAAAACCCCAGGGGGCTAGACAGGAAATTCTGGAAACCCAGTCTCTATCCATGTATAGGAGTTAAGAAGCATAAAACCCACCTGGACTTGAAGGCTGCCTTCAGCTGGTATGTCAGAAGAGAGGAATGGATTCCTGACTCGGGTTTTGTTTTCCCTGTCTAAATGGTAGTCCAAGAAAGTAGAATAAGAAAAGTGCTGCTTTGGTTCTCTGCAGCCGGCTCCGCTCTCCCTTCCTTCTCTTCTTCCCTGCCCCCCGCCACCCCAACCAATGCTTCAGGCAGCTGCCACACTAAGGTGGTGGCCGTGCCCAAGGCTCTGAAGATGAGGGAAGGGGAGAAACAAGGGGGAGCTCTGAGACTAAGGCGTAACCAGTGCAGGGATGGCTAAGTGAGCTAAGTGTAACCCTGCTGCTAGTCTTCCTGGTAGAATCGAGACCATAGAGAAGGTATGTGGGCCAGCCTTGTCTGTCTCCTTCCATGAGGGCAGCTTAGCAGAGCTTGGGATTCCAGCATTTGAAAGGAGGACAGGACAAGAATGGAGGAAGACGATGGAAACAAAAGTGGACGTGGAGTGTGACTAGGTGCTCCATACATCCCAGTCTGCCTGAGATAGTTCTGGTATTATTAACTGTGTCTCCCTTTTACTCTCCACAGCTCTGACCCAGTGTTTCTTAGGATTGCGTATTTGCGCTGTACGGAGACAATTCTTCCTTTCAGGAGACTGCTTTGCTCAGTGTAGAAGATTTAGCAGACCTACTTCCGTCCACTAAATGCCAACAGCATCCTCCCCCCACCCTATCATTTTTTGCACACCCTGTCATTTTGACAAGCATAAATGTCCTCCCTCTTTTCAAATGCCTTCTGGGGAGAGTAGTAAAGCCCTGGTGAAGTCACTGAATGCTTTCTCAGTGAAGAAATAAGTAAGGTGAGGTTCAGAGAGGTGAAATGATTTAAGGCCATTGCTAGAAAATGACCCAGGAATTAACCGTTTCTTAATTTTACAAACTGTGCTCCTTCCAGGACAAAACTCTACTGTCCCATGACACACCTGTAGCTGAATCACTGTGTGCAGAGGCCCAAACTGCTGGGAAGAATTTACATGTGGTAAAAGCAGTGTTTTATTTGTGACCACTTACTGGTATGTAGTCAGTAGTCAAGCTTCATAATGTTGAAAAATACCATTATTATTAATAACCTTTGAAACTACCAAGGTTACTGACTAGATTTTAAAACACATGACATATGGAGGTAAGTCACAAATGCTTTCCAGAAAAGGTGTAAGGTTGTCATTATTTTTTAAATAAATGAAGCTTAAAGAGGGATTTACTAGTTAACAACAATGGCACCTATAAATATGCTTTTGAAGAATCTTTTCTTCAAGGAACTAAAAATCTTTTTTTCTTCTAAAAATGTTTAAGATTACGGTATTCTCAAAACAAATCAATAACAACACTTACTTCCTATGGTTCTTATTAGTTTGACTTTCTGAATAAGATTTAATCCTGAAAATAACTCTAGGAGGCAGGCTGAGAAAGTATTATTCCCATTCTGTATGCATGCGTGCATGCTCAGTCACTTTAGTTGTGTCCAACTCTGTGCGACCCCATGGACTGTAGCCCCCCAGGCTCCTCTGTCCGTGGAATTCTCCAGGCAGGAATATTGGAGTGGGTTGCCATGCCCTCCTCCAGGGCATCTTCCTGACCCAGGGATTGAACCCACATCTACTGTGTCTCCTGCACTGCAGGCGGATTCTTTACTGCTGAGCCACCAAGGAATTCCACCGACCAAGAAATTGGGGTTGAGAAATTTTAGGGGCTTGCTAGAGGGTCGGACCTCCAGTCCAGCATTCTTATATCTTGGAAACTCAAGTCTGGAGCACTGTGGAGAGTCAACTATTACACTTACCTAAATAATTCCACCTCTTTCTCCAGCATTTAGGAGAAAATATTTTTTTTCTTCACATAATTACTCATGGTCGTTTGTAGTCACTAACAGCAGGACTCCTGAGCCATGGGGAACGGGCAAATTGGGCTGCTGGCACACTCACCACTCACTGAGCACTTACTTTGTCTCAGGCCTTGGCTGAGGCACTGAGGCCACAAAGGCTAATCAGAGCCGGCTTGCCTTTGATGGGTTCAAAACCATCCTGAGAGCACCTTTAATATTTTCAGTCAGAGCTGACTCACTTCTGTTACCCTGAGCTGATATGGCCAAACGGTTCACCATGACTGACTGGCCGTGCCCAAGCCAAGATCCTTCCCTGGGATGCCTAAGTGACCCCTCTTTCGCTCAGCCCTCCCCTCACAAAACCCTCAACAACAACAGACTGTAATATGAACTCCAAACCCTGGGACACAGTCTTTGTGTAGGTAAGTTCTAGAAATAAACCTACGGCATACCAGTTGGACTACTACTGCTACATTAAGAAAAACAAAAAGGTTGTTTATTTGGTTTTGCTGACAACATTGAGAAGCAGATGAAGAATGATCTGACACTTTCGTCTACATTGCCAAAGAACGATGATTTTCAATTTCTCTTTTTTAGACACATTTGCAGTGGGAGGAGAGGTGGAGTGTCTAGAACTAGGCTTCTATACAGCTCTGAAGTAGTTACTGGGATCTAAGCTGCTGTAATATCCTGTGCTGAGCAATTTCAAATATTCTAGAGATTAGAGTCATAGGCTTATCAGTACCCTGGAGATTTGATTCGCTTGTTACTGTGAATACTGGTAACTGTGCAGCTTCGGGCAGGGGCAGGGGGAACCTCCTATGAAACAGTTCCTCACCATCCCCTATTCCCTCTTCTTAATAAATAAAGCAAGCATGTGGCAAATATGTTTCTCCTTTTCCACCAAGAATACAGATGTGAAAGCTTCTTCCCCTCCTTTTCTCTCATCCTCCCTCCTCAGCTCCATCTTTCCCCCTCCCTAACAAATGACCTCATTCCTGCGCAGAAAGGACGCCAGCTGCAGGGAGGGCGCCTGCACCAAGTGGGATCATTATCATCATTAGGAATGCCAAGACGCTCAGACGGCCTCGTCCACACGTGCCGTGTGCTACAGCTCTGCGGTCTCCCAGCGTCCACAGCCAGGCTGCTGTCTGGAACTGGAAAGGCTCGGCCTTCCTGAAAACAGTGTTACTAAAAAACCATTTAGATATTTCTTAACGAATCCATCAGTGACAGGAGCAACAATGAATAGAAACTGCCAGGATGATGAACCTGGTGGCAGCCTTAAAAGTCATTTGGGTGGAAAATTCCCATTTAAGAAAAATGAAGACACATGAATTTTCAGGGTGAGAATTGTTAACAGCTTGTTTGCAAGGGGAGGGCTGCCTAGAAAATAAAAATTAGAAAAAGAAATCTAACATACAGGCAACAATAAAAGGTAATGCTTTGATTTCTCTTTTCATAGGCACATCCCTGTAGATCCAGGTTCATTTCTTCATGGGCTCATTCACTCTTCACACTACTATCTGTTCATTAGTGCTAACACATTCCAGAGAATGAGGCTGTGAGGTTTTATGAGACACAGTGGGAATAGCAATTACCATACACTGAGTGCCTACTATGAACTGGACATAGGGCTATGTGCTAAATGCATGCTTCTCAACATCTTTGCACAGATAGATCATTACTTCCATGTTACAGATGAGACAACAGAGGCTGAGAGAGGCTTCCTACGTCCTCTTTTACAAACAAGCACTCTCTCAGTGGTCTTGTCCACACTCTTAGCTTTAAATGTCATTTATAAGCTATTATCCAATTTAAATCTCTAGTCTAGATATCTCTTCTGAGCTCCAAATCTGTTCTTATAATTAAATACCTGCACGACATCTTCATTAGGATGAATCACAAACATTTTAGATCAAACATGCCTCAAACTGAATGTGGAATCTACTCTTGCCCGCCTCCCCCATCTCACCCCACCCCCAGGCTAGGCTCCACTCCAATGTCAGAAATTGGAAGTCATCAGTGACATCCTCATCTTCCGCAATGCCACCAATCCAGGGAGCCATCAAGTCTGGTAAACTCTATCTCCTAAATCTGTCTTGAATCCATTGATCTTGACATTGACTGCCACCATCATCACTCACCTGGAAAATGTCATTAGCCTCACTGGTTTCCTTTTTGTACTTCCCTAGTCCAGTGTGTGAGATTTTAAAAAAAATCACATATATATGATCATGTTTATCCTCCTCTCATCCCTACAAAAAACCTTTCACTGCTTCAGTTCAGTTCAGTTCAGTCGCTCATTCATGTCTGACTCTTTGTGACCCCATGAATCGCAGCACACCAGGCCTCCCTGTCCATCACCAACTCCCAGAGTTCACTCAGATTCACGTCCATCGAGTCCGTGATGCCATCCAGCCATCTCATCCTCTGTCGTCCCCTTCTCCTCTTGCCCCCAATCCCTCCCAGCATCAGAGTCTTTTCCAATGAGTCAACTCTTTGCATGAGGTGGCCAAAGTACTGGAGTTTCAGCTTTAGCATCATTCCTTCCAAAGAAATCCCAGGGCTGATCTCCTTGCAGTCTGAGGGACTCTCAAGAGTCTTCAACACCACAGTTCAAAAGCATCAATTCTTCGGCGCTCAGCCTTCTTCACAGTCCAACTCTCACATCCATACTTTTCACTGCTTACTCGTTGCTATTAGAAAAGACCTAAAGCCTCATCAGTGCCTACAAGGCCCTCTTTAATACCCTTCCCCCACCCCTCACTTTTGCTTCTGAATCTCTCCACTTTCCTCTCATTCACTGGGCTCTAGTCTAGCTTGTCTTCTCTCAGTCCTTTTTTGCATCCAGTTCCTTCTTGACTCTGGTTTTGGAGGCTTGGCCCTCAGCCTGTGATGCTCTTATGCTGCCTCTTCATCTGGCTAACTCCTACCTATTCTTTAAGTCTCAGCTTAAATATTATTTCACAAAACTGTTTTCCCTGCTCCTCTGACTCAATTAAATACCCTGTGTGTTTCTTATTTTGTATATTTACTATTATTGAAATATTTATTTGAAAACTTATTCTTCTTTGGCTTTCCCAGCTGGAGTATAAACTTAACGAGGTAAAGAAAGACCACGTCTGTCTTGTTGACAACTGCATGCATCATGCCTAATATAATGCCTGGAACACAGAAGATAATCAATATCTGTTAAACGAGTAGAAGAGACAGATAACTTGCTCAGGGTCACAGGATTTGAACCCAAATCTCTCTGTCCTTAAGTGCATTCTCTTTGAAAACCTTGCAAAGCAGAAAGGAGGACTTTATAAATTCAACATATCATAATCAGTTTTAGGGATCTAAATTTCCCAAGTCTCAAAGTACTGACTGACTGAAATGGATGGATGGATGGATGGTTATATGGCTGAAAGGAATGGGGCCTGGGAGTAAGGTAGGATTGGGAGGAAACTACCTCCCACAGTCTATGTGACATAAAAACATCTACCGACCTTCATGAGTAGTCATAATAGAGAAATGAGAGTATGGATGAGAGAGGGGAGATCATTAGAGATCGCTAAGTTGCTACTGCTACTGCTGCTAAGTCACTTCAGTTGTGTCTGACACTGTGTGACTCCATAGATGGCAGCCCACCAGGCTTCCCCGTCCCTGGGATTCTCCAGGCAAGAACACTGGATTGGGTTGCCATTGCCTTCTCCAATGCATGAAAGTGAAAAGTGAAAGTGAAGTCGCTCAGTCATGTCCGACTCTTAGCGACCCCATGGACTACAGCCCACCAGGCTCCTCCGCCCATGAGATTTTCCAGGCAAGAGTACTGGAGTGGGGTGCCATTGAAGCTGCTATAAGTCTAAACAAAAAAGCATTTAAAACCAAGGGAACAACTCTTTAATATGCCTGAAAAGAACAAAGGTAGAAAGATTTTGAATAGACAAAATATCATCTTTTATGAAGGAAGAAAAATTACTGAAGGTTGTTTTTGCATATATCTTCTGTGTGTGTGTGTGTGTGTGTGTGTGTGTGTGTGTGTGTAGGATGTGGTACAGGTAAAGCAGAAGAGGCTGAAGAATGGACTGTTGGGAATGCCTGAAGAAAGCTTCTTTGACCTTTGAGGAATGGGGAATAATTCTTTTCCATCTGAGACCTAGGATATTTGCCTCTGTCAATACTCTCCTAAAAGTGTTTCCTGCTTGGTGAGCTGTCAAGACCAACACAGGGTATTCAGGCCCTTATTCCTTGAGTCTGGTCATACAATCCACTTTTCTTCTAAAAAATGCAAGACTTCACATTTTTCGACAATGAATGTAGACTTCTTACATTTGCCCAAGCTGTCAAGGTCTTGGAACTTTGGCTTTGTTCCTCGACTGCAACCCTTTTATTTTCTTGAACTGTCCAAGCTTCTCCCAAGTTCTCAATTATGAGGAACTTTTTAGGAAAGCTTATTTCTCATGTTGCTGTCCCTTTGTAAGGATGAAATGGTGTGATAACATTAGGTTATCAGCTTTTTGGCAAAAGAAAAAGGTAACAAAAACAAAAACCTGTTCTCCATTTCCTCCTCCAGTTCTCCATAAAAGGTAACAAAACTCTTCAGTAAAGTCAGTGTCATCCAGCATGGTTGAAATTGTTCTGATTAATTACATACTTTGGTTAACAGTGTCTCAGCCACACATGGAGCACCAATTTTCAAAGAATTAAAATAACATATACTTAGGGACAGAGGAGCCTGGTGGGCTGCCGCCTATGGGGTTGCACAGAGTCGGACACGACTGAAGCGACTTAGCAGCAGCAGCAGTAAAATGACACAGGACTCGAAAGTCATCTTTTAATGAATTAGAAGGTGCACAGGATCCTGTAGTTTGAACATTTTCATCATTTTACTGCATGATTGTGCTTAGCAGCTGGCTAATGAAACATTAGATAACAGAGTTTACAGTATCTATTATTGGCTGGTCACAGAGCCAGCTGCATTTGCTACTAGTTGGTTTTCTATTAGAATACAAAAAAATAAATAAAAAAAATGAAGCTATACATTGATTTTGACATTGATAGTACTAAGTTCTGTAATTGGAAAATTCTGTTTGTTTCAAGGTTTTGGGGGCATTTTCTGATTTCAGTGACTAAGTTTTTTTCCTTCAGTGTCATGATTTTTGCCCTTTTCAGCTCCTTTAATATTCGATAATAACTTTAAAGACAAAGGTCTAGCATTTCTATTGGTCTGACAATGTTTTAGGAAAAAATCAAAATCCTGGTCTTATGGCAAGAGAAAAAAGGACACAGAAGGAGATCTATGTTAGAGAAGGACGTGACAAAGAATGCACTTCCCAGGTGGCACAAATGGTAAAGAATCCACCTGCACTGTAAGAGATGCAGGAGATGCGGATCCGACCCGAGTTGGGTGATCCCTGGATTGGGAGGATCCCCTGGAGAAGGAACTGGCAACCCTCTCTAGTTACTTCTTGCCTGGAAAATTCCACGGACATAGGAGCCTGGTGGGCTACAGTCCACGGAGTTGCAAAGAGCTGGACACAACTGAGCACGCCACACGCTAGACAAAGTGACAAAGACAAGGGAACAGAGAGCAGAGGGAGGAAGGGCTCATGCCCTGACAGTTCAAAAGCTGCAGACGGTGCCTTTCTATTGCATCTTCCATGGCCACTGTTTTAAAAATCGCACTGTAGCTGGGGTCTAGGGACATGAGAGACTATCATTTTGAAAGAAGAAAAGGCTGAGAGAAACCAAGGCACAACGTGAATTATACTTTCCCTGAATTTTGTAGTTTAAAAAGGTTCCCAGTGACTTAAAGCCATGCCATGTAGCCATAAAATACTCCACTTCACTCCATAGCTTGGTTGTCTGCACTCATTCCCCACTCCCCAAAATGAATACATACAACAAATTCTATTTTCTTTTTTTGGGGAGGGCAATTGTTGATTAATGAATCATCTTTCCTGTAATTTTTATTTTTTGTAGACTTAGTTTGGCTAGGTTCCCTGGCATTCCTGTTGAGATATGTAATGGAAAATTTGACCTCACACTCTTTGCTTTTTTGTAACATCACAAAACACTGATATAACAGATTCACAAAAAAGTAGCTTGGAAATGAAGGGATGCACTCAAAAAGAGAAAACTCAGTGTGGAAAGGAACAAAGATACATTAAATCATCTGGAAAGTAAATATTTAGCTTCACAGACATGGAGTTACATTTATCTTTAAGAACAGCTCGTTTGTTACAGCCTAGGATGTCACAGTGTTTCCATCATAATTCTGCTTTTCTAAAGAGATTATAAACCAGACATAAAAAGTCATTTTCAAAATTAACTTGGAACACAGGCAGCCCATTTTGTAGATCTTGTAACTTTTTCCCAAAATGGTGATTTAGGGAGGGGCAGACAGAATAAAGGTGTCAGTAAGTGATTTCTCGTTTAGTCATATCTGAGTTGAAATAAAAGCTTGGCAATCCTTCTCTGATCACATCCAAAAGTCTATGGAAAATGTAACAGGTCATACAGAGTCAACTTTGGTACCGTGAAACTTGGGATTTGGCAGTAGAGACACGCTTTAGGACAGGTCTGTCAGCAGAACTCACGGAATGAACAAAATGGCTGTTAAAACTGTCTTTTTACATGTTAATATAATGAGACTATACTACTCAAGATGAGACTATACTCTCTTCCCAAAGTTAAAAGAATCAGTTCTTTAAATGTACAATCCTAAAAATTTTCTAGGTCTATATTTGGTCTCTGGCTTCTCTGATTTACTCACATTGAAGAGGACATTGACCCAGCCCACTGACTATGAGCTGAGAAATCAGTGACTTGTGAGTCCCACATGGCTCCCACCACCAGCCTCTCCAAAGGCCACAGTGCCCTGGTATAGGGCATCCAATGAGGTGTTTCATGATAACAACAAAGGGTGATGTGTGTATTCTCAGCCCACACAAGTCCCCACGGTCGTCAGAATGCATATACAGAGAGTTCAGTTTATCAATCATCTGGACATGCTGAAAAAGGAAGAGAGGAAAGAGCAGACGCAGAGAAGGCTGCACAAATTGCTACTTAGTTGCTTAGGCTGCTGGAAAATGCGCAGATGTTTCTTGATGTTACCCAAGTTGTTTCTAAAACCACTGTCACACCGGTGTAGTCTTGTCTATAAGAATGCAGCATTACTAACTGGAACTATACAAATAATTTTCAGTGGAAAAAGCTTTATTATATACTACTGAGGGACGGGATCACTAATCTTTATTTGAATAATAATGGTTTTTGTTTTTTTTAGAAGAGGGAGTTGTAACAGGAGAACCATGAAGTATGCAAATAAGCCAAAAGAGAAGAGTTTCTCTTTGTTTTTATGTTGTAAGTGGTAACAGATGGCTACCTATTCCAGAGACTGTCTTAGGTTTTACTTCTCACTGATTTTGGCAGACGCAGACAAAAAAAGTATTCGGACAGCTTGGAATAATTGTATTTATCCACTTATAAAATGCAGGTGGACTGATGAAGAAAGCTTTTAACTATAAAGAGAACCATTAGGGAAAAAATTAGTATGTGCCACTTAATATCCTGTTTAAGGGAAGCATGAGATTTTGGTTGAAAAAAATTGGTGATATATTAACATATCAACTCCAGGGAGGATGTTCTTTCAGAGTCTTCTGAATTCCTAAAAAAATTTCTAGGTCTTATTTGGTCTCTGGCTTCTCTGATTTACTTACACTATGGATGTGAGAGTTGGACTGTGAAGAAAGCTGAGCGCCTAAGAATTGATGTTTTTGAACTGTGGTGTTGGAGAGGACGCTTGAGAGTGCCTTGGACTGCAAGGAAATGCAACTAGTCCATTCTAAAGGAGATCAGTCCTGGGTGTTCTTTGGAAGGACTGATGCTAAAGCTGAAACTCCAGTACTGTGGCCACCTTATGCAGAGTTGACTTATTGGAAAAGACTCTGATGCTGGGAGGGATTGGGGGCAGGAGGAGAAGGGGATGACAGAGGATGAGATAGCTGGATGGCATCACCGACTCGATGGTTGTGAATCTGAGTGAACTCCGGGAGTTGGTGATGGACAGGGAGGCCTGCCGGGCTACAATTCATAGGGTCGCAAAGAGTCGGACACGACTGAGCAACTGAACTGAACTGACTGAACCTTACATTAATTTGAAGTAAATTTTACCCTGCACTTCCCATGGGGTATTAAACCAAATTGGTATTTTGGTAGAACCCCTCTTAAATCAGCTTTATACTTTTCAGCTCTTAATATTCCTATGAGTCTTGTGTTCATTCATGGGATGTACTCCTGTGACTAAAAACACTTAAGAAACAAAAACTGATCAGTCTTTTTTGCGATCAAGTTAATACATGAACTGGAATAAGTGAATCAGACAAAAAGCATAATGATTTACATCATTACATTAAAAGAGCTGGACGTTTTTGATAAACTATCATTTTAAGACAGCAATTTTCACAACAATAAAACAGAGGTGAAAAGTACTTCTTATTTTCTTCTATAAGTATTAAATTTAGGAACATCTATTAATGCTATAGGGCTTCCCTGGTGGCTCAGACAGTAAAGAATCTGCCTGCAGTGCAGAAGACTCGGTTCGATCCCTGGATCAGGAAGATCCCCTGGAGAAGGGCATGGCAACCCACTCCAGTATTCTTGCCTGGAGAATTTCATGGACAGAGGAGCCTAGAGGGCCCCCAGTCCATGGGGTTGCAAAAAGTCGGACAGGACCGAGCGACTGACACTTTCACTTTTCTCTCACTAATGCTACTGGGCTTCCCAGGTGGCTCAGTGGTAAAGAATTGGCCTGCCAATGCATGAGATGCAGGAGACATGGGTTTGATCTCTGGGTCAGGAAGATCCCCTGGAGGAGGAAATGGCAACCCATTCCAATATTCTTGACTGGAAAATTCCATGGACAGAAGAGCCCTGAGGGCCCCAGTCCATGGGGCTGCAAAGAGTCAGACACGACTGAGCGACTGGGCACACATTAATGCAGAAATTAATGACCTTGTTCCCCAACATCAAATTCTCATTTCCTTATGCAAACAATTTTGAATGTATGTATCTTTTCAGTGACATTTCATTCATATGCAGACAAACATATATACTGTATATATATATACATATACATATTCTGTCCTTCTTTTATTATATGCAAATGTTAGCACTCAATATACACTGCTCTGTCTGTGCTTTTTGGACTTAACATTATACTTTGGAGATCTTTCCATATCAATACATAAAGACTTTTCCAGTCTTTGTTTATTGTATTCCACCAATATTAAACATCCTTATCAAAGTACATTTATTTCCAATCTTTTGCTACAACAATGTTAATTTTTAAATTAAATCAAACTGTTTATAAGAAAATAGATTTGACTGATGAGTTTTTGCTTGCTGTTACATCCTAACCCAATTCTCTATGAACAGAAAATAAATTAAAAAAAAAAAAAGAGGAAGAGGCAAGATGGAGTCTTGGCTAATCGGTTTTTGGATAACAATGTCTTACTTTTTTTTGTGTGATTAGTAAAGCAATATTTTTAGGATAGCCTTAAAATAACAGACGTGTTATCTCATTACTATTCTTATTATTTCTGTAACAGTTATATTTTAATGAGAAGAAGACAGAAAAAAGGGAAAACTCAAGAAGTTCAGAGCTAGCTCTCTTAAGGCATGGTTTCAAATGACCTGAAAAAAACTACTCAGGTAATTGGGAAAGAAAAATCTGAAGTACAGCCTTAGCTCTGCAAAAGCCTTAATCTGTATTTTGGAGCAAGTTATCAATCACCCTCATTTTCTTCAAAAGCATTTAAGCACAAATACAGAACCAACTCTATGTTGTGAGGAGCTTTGCAAAGCAAGACAGCCAGATACAGTGACTCTTAGTGGAAGAGAGCTAAAAGAAATGCAGCTATACCTCTCTTTACAGATGGGGTTTGGGAAATTGTCTATATTCATTACATTTTAAAAAATCTTATAATTTTAACAGAAAAATTATTAAATTATTTCTGTAGCATATTTGTTGGGAGAAAACATTTTATATTCCCCACCTCATTGTTTAGTATGAATTTCAGATTTCCGTATTCTGAATTAGCTTTATTTAAATTGAAGACAGCTAACTCTCTGTGCTTGTGTGTATGCATATGTATGTAGTTGCTTTGTTTTAGCATTTAAATTTTTTAAATTTTGAATCAACTTCAAACTTGAGAGAAGTTGCAAGAATAGCATAAAAAAACTCTTCCATCTTCTATCCAGATTCACCAAGTGGTAAAAATCTGCTTCTTTTTCTCTTTCCATATATACATTGTTTTCCTAAGCCATCTGAGTTGCAGATATCATGTCCTTTTGCCACTAAATATTTCAATATATATTTCTTAAGAACAAAGGTAATCACTTAGTTTATGATAGCACAATAAAAATAAGGAGACTTACATAGTCACATTATTATTATTTAATTCACAGAACTAACTTGAATTTTACCAACTATCTCAATAATGCAACTTTTTTCCTAGTCCAGGATCCAAACTGGGATCAAACATATGTGTAAATATTCCTTTCTCTTTGGTTTTCTTTAACCTGAAATAGCTCCTCAGCTTTTCTTTGTGTTTCAGGACACTGACACTTTTGTAGAGTATCTTTCACTTTGTGTTTATCTGATATTTCCTTAACATTAATTATGCATTTTTGGAGACAAGGATATCACAGATGTCTTTCTCAATGCATAACATCAAGCGGCACATGATGTCAGTCTGTTTAACTACTGGTGAGTTTAATTTTGATCACTTGGTTAAGGTGTGACTATCAGGCCTCTCTACTTGAATGCTACTATTCCCCATGGATGTTACTAGGTTGGTGCAAAGTAATCGCGGTTTTGCATCGTTGAGCTTGGCATTTGACATTGGAGTACATTCTTAAATGTGGCTGTGTTTACATCATTTTAACATGCATCCCCTCGCTTTATCTTTCTTTGTTTTTTTGCTAATGACTTATTACTTGCTGTTTATTTTATATTTATTTTAGATTATGGAAATGATGTTATACAAAAAGCAAATTATAGCAATTTTAAAATTTGGTTTCAAAATGGGTCATAAAACAGTGGAGACAACTCACAATATCAACAACCTATCTGGCCCAGGAACTGCTAACGAATATACAGTGCAATGGTGGTTCAAGAAGTTGTGCAAAGGAAATAAGAGCCCTGAAAATGAGGAGTGTTGTGGCCTGCCATTGGAAGTTGACTATGACCAACTGAGAGGACCGTCAAAGCTGATCCTCTTAGAATTACATGAGAAATTGCTGAAGAACTCCGTGTCCACCACTCTACGGTCATGTGGCATTTGAAGCAAACTGGAAAGGTGAAAAGGCTTGATAAGTGGGTGCCTCGTGAGCTGACCACAAATCAGAAACATTATCATTCTGAAGTCTCATCTTCTCTTATTCCATGCAACAACAATGAACAATTTCTCGATCGGATTGTGACATGGGACAAAACGTGGATTTTATATGACAATCACTGATGACCAGCTCAGTGGTTGGACTAAGAAGTTCCAAAGTACTTCCTAAAGCCAAACTTGTACCCAAAAAAGGTCATGGTCACTGTCTGGTGGTCTGTCGCTGGTCTGATCCACTATAGCTTTCTGAATCCTGGCTAAACCATCACATCTGAGAAGTATGCTTGGCAAATCAGTGAGATATACTGAAAACTGCAAAGCTTGTAGCCAGTATCAATCAATGTAATGGGCCCAACTCTTTTCCATGAAAACACCCCACCTTATGTCGCACAACCAACACTTCAAGAGTTGAACAATTAGGGCTATGAAATTTTGCCTCATCTGCCATGTTCACCTGGTCTCTTGCCAACCGACTACCACTTTTTTGAGCATCTCAGTGACTTTTTGCAAGGAAAATGCTTCCACAACCACTAGGAGGTAGACAATGCTTTCCAAGAGTTCACTGAATCTTGAAGCACAGATTTTTATGCTACGGGTATAAACAAACATTTCTCCTAGAGTTTGTTCAAACTCATGTCCATTGAGTCAGTGATGCCACCCAACCACCTCATCCTCTGACATTCCCTTCTCCTTTTGGTTTCAGTCCTTCCCAGCATCAGGTTCTTTCTCAGTGAGTCGGCTCTTCACATCAGGTGGCCCAAGTATTGGAGCTTCAGCTTCAGCTTCAGCATCAGCCCTTCCAATGAATATTCAGGGTGGATTTTCTTTAGGATTGCTTGGTTTGCTCTCCTTGCAGTCCAAGGGACACTCAGGAGTCTTCTCCAGCACCACAGTTCAAATGCATCAATTCAGTGGTGCTCAGACTTCTTTAGAGTCCAACGCTCACATCCGTACGTGACTACTGGATAAATCATAGCTTTGATGATACGGACTTTTGTCTGCAAAATGATGGGTCTACTTTTTAATATGCTGTCGAGGTTTGTCATAGCTTTCCATCCAAGGAGCAAGTGTCTTAATTTCATGGCTGCAGTCAATGTCTGCAGTGATTCTGGAGCCCAAGAAAATAAAATCTGCCACTACTTTCCCTTTCTCACCATTTATTTGCCATGAAGTGATTGGACTGGATGCCATGAGCTTTGATTTTTGAATGTTGAGTTTTAAGCTAGCTTTTTCACTTTCCTCTTTCACCTTCAAGAGGCTCTTTAGTTACTCTTCACTTTCTGCCATTAAAGTGGTATCATCTGCATATCTGAGATTGTTGATATTTTTCCTGGCAATTTTTATTCCAGCTTGTGAGTCATCCAGCCTGGCATTTCACATGATGCACTCTGCATATAAGTTAAATAAGCAGGGTGACAATGTGCAGACTTGATGTACTCCTTTTCCAATTTTGAACCAATCAATTTTTCTATGTCTGGTTCTAACTGTTACTTCTTGACTTGCACACAGATTTCTCAGGAGGCAGGTAATGTGGTCTGCTATTCCCATCTCTTTAAGAATTATCCACAGTTTGTTGTGAACCACACAGTCAAAGGCTTCAGTGTAGTCAATGAAGCAAAAGTAGATTTGGCATTTTTTGCAATTCTCTTGCTTTTTCGATGATCCAGCAGGTATTGGCAATTTGATCTCTGGTTCCTCGGCCTTTTCTAAATCCAGCTTGTACATCTGGAATTTCTCAGTTCACATACTGATGACACTTAGCGTGAAGGAATTTGAGTATAATCTTACTAATTTAGGTCATTTAAAAAATTCCATATATAAGTGATATTATACAATATTTGTCTTTCTCTGTCTGCCTCATTTTAATCTCTAGATCCATTCATGTTGTTGCAAATGGTATTATTCATTCTTTATTTTTAATGGATGAATAATATTCCACTGTATGTATGTATGTATGTGTGTGTGTGTGTGTGTATAATTTAAATAATTGATAGTCAAAACATTAAAACCAGAAAGTAGAAAACTACAGTCATTTAGATACCTTACTCTAGGGTGAAAAAACCCACCTCAGACTGATACACACACACACACACACACACACACACACACACACACACACTGATGAGTGTGGACATTCTCCTGAGGCTGCTTATTTAACAGGAAGTCTTGGCTTGTAAAGCATGGTGCTCCTTCCCATTAGGAAAACTGACACTGATATTCTTGATCAGCATAACTTCAAGAAAGCTGGTCTTGAATTATAAGGGTTTATCCACCATATATCTGAACTGACTTACTAGTCAATATTTTCTGTTACATTTAAAACAACATGTCTGCTTAGTTTGAGTGATAAGGAAATATACTCAAGTGACCAAGAATAGCCAATTCAGATGGAATTTGAGGCCCCCAATCATTTCCTTTATTCAAGCAACAGAAAGAACCTTTTAGGGTTCTGAAACTAAATGATAACCTTTTATCCAATGTTGATTTAAAAGGTGCATTCCTTACAAAAGCTAGTGTTAAAATGCTAGTGAATTCTTTCCATTATGTCTGGGTACAATCAGAATGCTCACATTCTGTAGCTTGCACATTTTAAATAAATACAGACCAAATAATTTCTTATTGCTGCCAGGAGCATAGATTTTCTCCAGACAGTAAGTGGTACATTAGCACATATTTGTCTTCTGGCTGCAGCTTTTTTTTTCCTCCCTGATTTCCTTGACATACTAGTGGGACAGTCTAGAAAAACCAATGCTGTGATACATACAGATCAGGAAATTATCTCCTCATGGAGTTTTGTGTCTGTAATCACCAGCAGCCAGTCTTGCGAATTTCAACAGATGATGATGCAAATATACTTCTTTTTTTAAGTGTATTAATGTTATTAATTTAAGCAAAATAAAGCATGGCAGGGTGAATAACAGCAACCATATTTCTTCAACTGAATATCCATACTGTATGTCTGGTTGTAGTTTCAAAGAAATCTGGATTAAATAACATGATTCACATATGAAAAGACTGCTAAAAACTGGATTTTGGTTTCATTCAGTCATACAAAAAACAGCTATTTTGTACTATATCGCCACATTCAGAGAAAATGAAATTGCTTGCTCTGAGACACGTGTACTGGACAGGTGACTCCTGAACACAATTCACAGAAAGAATAAAATTGAAAGGGATAAGAAGAGGGTTAAATCACCTGATATTCTCGGTACACGAGGGCTTTTTATTTAATTCTGATCTGTCAAAGAGGCACTATCGGAAATTCATTAAGCTTTCCAACTTTCCTACTGAATATCTGAAATACTCTCATCCTAGTACTGAAATACTCTCTCCAGATTATTGGGTAAAAATATAGGGTCTAGCAGTTGAGGAGCAGTAAATGTCTTGGTGTGGAAAAGTTAACACAGAGCTCAAGTTAAGGAATCCTGGTCTTGCAGACAGTGTTTTGCAGTGGAAGTTTTACAACGTTACAAGCATGAGTCATAACCTTCAAGATAACAGCAAGCTCTAGGAACTGTGATTTTCAAAGGGGATGTGGGAATGAGGGTTTTGATGGAAGCTTTCCAGAGCTGCAGCTGCGGAGCCTGTGGGTTTTTCATTGGCTGTCACTTGATAGAGGTAGGGTGGGAGAAGAATTCTTTGAGGGCAAGTTCAGACAGTGAATAGTTCAAGGCTGCAGCCTGCCTAAGAGCTGCGAGCAATAAATAGACACACAGAACACAAATGTTAAAAGACACAATTGGTTTGATTTCTGAAGGTTTTAAGGGGCTGAAATCATTCTATTACTGTGCAATAACCATGCAGAGTAAAACTAATACGAAATAATAATAGTCAACAACAGAGTTGAGGATGGTTTTTCCAAATTCTGTTCTTTCTGGACACCATTTCTCATCATGGTAATGGTGTGGTGGAAACAGCATCAATTTTTGTGTTACGGAGACAAAGATTTGGCCCTGCTACTTTGTGTGTGTGTGGCCTGGGCTCAATTTCATCTTCAATAGGGGAGTAATACCATCTTGCAGGGTTGTTATGGGAATAAATGAGATAATGTATGTTAGGTAGCAGTAGGTAGTAGCAGCAGCTCAAAAAAAAAGGTAATTGTATTATCATTATTTTAAAATTGATGCTCCTTCATTGTAAGAAGTACATTACCATCTATGCGATTGCTATCAGTAAGCTGATCTACAGAGCAAGAAATGCTGTATTCAACTGTATGTAAATCACTCATACTATTTTTTAAAAAGGTCCTTTATGGTTTTGAATTTACAAGATTTTTCAATTTAAATTTTATCAGTATAGTTTTTATGTCATTAAAATAGAGATTTTTATGGGTTCTTTCAACACAGTAACAGATCAGGAAATTATCTCCTCATGGAGTTTTGTGTCTGTAATCACCAGCAGCCAGTCTTGCGAATTTCAACAGATGATGATGCAAATATACTTCTTTTTTTAAGTGTATTAATGTTATTAATTTAAGCAAAATAAAGCATGGCAGGGTGAATAACAGCAACCATATTTCTTCAACTGAATATCCATACTGTATGTCTGGTTGTAGTTTCAAAGAAATCTGGATTAAATAACATGATTCACATATGAAAAGACTGCTAAAAACTGGATTTTGGTTTCATTCAGTCATACAAAAAACAGCTATTTTGTACTATATCGCCATATTCAGAGAAAATGAAATTGCTTGCTCTGAGACACGTGTACTGGACAGGTGACTCCTGAACACAATTCACAGAAAGAATAAAATTGAAAGGGATAAGAAGAGGGTTAAATCACCTGATATTCTCGGTACACGAGGGCTTTTTATTTAATTCTGATCTGTCAAAGAGGCACTATCGGAAATTCATTAAGCTTTCCAACTTTCCTACTGAATATCTGAAATACTCTCATCCTAGTACTGAAATACTCTCTCCAGATTATTGGGTAAAAATATAGGGTCTAGCAGTTGAGGAGCAGTAAATGTCTTGGTGTGGAAAAGTTAACACAGAGCTCAAGTTAAGGAATCCTGGTCTTGCAGACAGTGTTTTGCAGTGGAAGTTTTACAACGTTACAAGCATGAGTCATAACCTTCAAGATAACAGCAAGCTCTAGGAACTGTGATTTTCAAAGGGGATGTGGGAATGAGGGTTTTGATGGAAGCTTTCCAGAGCTGCAGCTGCGGAGCCTGTGGGTTTTTCATTGGCTGTCACTTGATAGAGGTAGGGTGGGAGAAGAATTCTTTGAGGGCAAGTTCAGACAGTGAATAGTTCAAGGCTGCAGCCTGCCTAAGAGCTGCGAGCAATAAATAGACACACAGAACACAAATGTTAAAAGACACAATTGGTTTGATTTCTGAAGGTTTTAAGGGGCTGAAATCATTCTATTACTGTGCAATAACCATGCAGAGTAAAACTAATACGAAATAATAATAGTCAACAACAGAGTTGAGGATGGTTTTTCCAAATTCTGTTCTTTCTGGACACCATTTCTCATCATGGTAATGGTGTGGTGGAAACAGCATCAATTTTTGTGTTACGGAGACAAAGATTTGGCCCTGCTACTTTGTGTGTGTGTGGCCTGGGCTCAATTTCATCTTCAATAGGGGAGTAATACCATCTTGCAGGGTTGTTATGGGAATAAATGAGATAATGTATGTTAGGTAGCAGTAGGTAGTAGCAGCAGCTCAAAAAAAAAGGTAATTGTATTATCATTATTTTAAAATTGATGCTCCTTCATTGTAAGAAGTACATTACCATCTATGCGATTGCTATCAGTAAGCTGATCTACAGAGCAAGAAATGCTGTATTCAACTGTATGTAAATCACTCATACTATTTTTTAAAAAGGTCCTTTATGGTTTTGAATTTACAAGATTTTTCAATTTAAATTTTATCAGTATAGTTTTTATGTCATTAAAATAGAGATTTTTATGGGTTCTTTCAACACAGTAGAAAACATATTCTGTGAGAGCTTTACAATGTCATGAACTAGTTTCTGCTAAAGAATAATACACTTAGCTGTTTCCTCCCTGCCTCAGACTGATTTCACAATGATTCACCAATAATAAAAACCACCAGCTGCCATTCCTAATAAAATGGTCTATTGGAGCTGCATACCTTATGGTAAACTCTAAGTCACATGCCCTCTTCTTATTTCTGCCTTTCTTCTCTAAGGCCAGTTAAAACCTGTCTTTCACAAATCGTAAGAGAGTAAATCAAAATAACCAATCTGGAATTTGACCAATACCAACCAAGATTATCTAAAATAGAATCAAGGGTCAGGGCATCTCCATATATGCATAGTTGTCCATCATTTCCCTGATGACATTTATATCATCTATCCTTCAGGTATCGTATTTTATCTCTTCATGTTTTAACACCCAGTCTTCCTTGTATTTTATTATTTATTCCTCAAGGGCAAGGGTTAGCAAACTGTGGCTAGTGGTTCAAAATCTGGCTCACAATCTTTTTTTTTGTATAGCCCACAAGAATGATTTTTACATTTTTAAACAGTTGAGAAAAAAAATCAAATAATCCTTCCTGACATGTGAGAAATATACAGAACTAAATTTTCAGTGACCATAAATAAAGTTTTATTGGAACACATCCATGCTCATTTGTTCACATATTGTCTGTGGTTGCTTTTGTGTTACAATGATAGAGGTTAGCAGTTGTTATAGAGACCATATGGCTGGCAAAGCCTAAAATATTTACATCTGACCTTTTACAGCTGAAGTTTGTTGACACTGCTATAGGGGGTCTTTCTCTTGAAAGAAAGTGAGGCAAATTCACATAAGCTTGACCTCCCTGTCTAGTCAGCCTTGGAAAGAAAGGCAATAGAGACTAGCCTGACTTTTCAGTAAGGGTGGAATGGAACATTGGAAAAAAAAGAACTGGCATAGGAAACATGAGACATGGGTCTCAGGTTTTATTTTTATGGTTGTTCTGAACAATTATGTACTCAACTTTCCTAGACCTATAATATGACTTCTCTCTTGCTGTGTTCAGCTTGTTTGGAAAAAAAGTCAGTCCTTCACTTCCTTATAGAATCACCAGGATAATATGTGAAGTATTACCCTCATCCCCTCCCTTACTCCATTTCCCCAAATCAATCCAGGGTCAGCAAAATCCAAGGAAATGAGGTATTCCCAGAGGACTATGGGACGGAAGTTTAAAACTCAGTTTTAAGCCTATGGAGATAAGCCCCCAATCACATATTTACAACAATGAATAATTCACCTTGGTCTCTACTGTGTTATGGCAATACTTAGGGCATATGAGACTTTCTGGAAATTCCCTTTTATAAATATGACTGTTATCTACATAGTCTGAAAATGTTGATACCTGAGAAAATATCTTCTAAATTATAGCAGAAAAACAGATCTAAAGCTGGACAAAGGGATGGTGATGGGATGAAGAGAGATAACTTTATATTCACAGTAGAGCAGTATGCAGAGATATGTACATTCATACAGATATCATCAAACGCCAAATACACTTCTAATCAGAGTTCTTATTTCATGCATTTTCTACAATAATGAGAATCTACACATTCTCATTCCTAAGCCAAGATTAGGCTATATAACTGCACGGTAAAGAGATTTTACCATCATCTATTTAAAAAATATATTTTACATTATTGGATTATGAAATACCCAAAACTTTATATTATTCTAATTCCTTGCTATAGAGTAGGAGGGGTGATTGATTTCTTGCATAGATTTTCATTTTGCTAATTATCTCGCCAATTTATATTTGTGTGATAGAAAAAAAATCATTAATTATTGGATACTAGTTTAATGTAAAAGGTTAGAGTTATGGGTACAATGACTACTCATCATTAAAAGTGGTGAACAGAGCAGGGAGCCTTGGCATTCTTTCTGGTCACACTGAATTACTAAGTCACTTTGGAACAGATGCTCTCAAAGGGAAAGCAGGTTCTGAGTAAAGGCTACAGTGAATGACATAAGCATGGATGAGAATGAATAAGAATTTTTGTAAGTTTGGAGGACAAATAATTACTCTGCTACAAATATTATTAAAATCACCAAAACTCATTAAAATAGAGCTGGAAAAGTTCTTAAAGGACTCTGAACCACGTTTCCTTCATGGAAAGTCAACATGTATGTCAGGTAGCCATTTTTCAGTTTCTACCTCATTATTCATTTCTTCCCTTTCTCATTCATACCAACTCACTCCATTTTGGTACAACCCCAGTGATTACACAGCCAAAACTGCACAAGAAAGTAGATAAAATAATACTGAAATAGAAAATAGGAGTTCCAAATTCCAAATTGAGTCTCCATTAACCCTAGTTGTGTGACACTGAGCAAGTCTTTGGTGTTCTCGGGACCTCAGTTTCCTCACTGTAAAATAAGGTCTTTTCCAGTTCTGTCTGGTCGTTTACAATTCTGAATTTCCCTGCGTCTATAGATGTGTACCTTATGCTATAGAAGTGAAAGCTACAAACAGCTGTAGACTTTCTTCTTACATCTTTTATTTATGCCAAACCTGGGCTGCCTCTGTTTATTCCAACACTTTCTAAATTTCATCCTAACACTTTGTCTTTACTTCGGCTTTCCAGATTACTGATAGCTTGATTTCTCTAATCAGAGTTCCTATCTCGTACATTTTCTATATCTCAATGCTACCATGATCCACAGAATTTGCCCTTTTATAGTCACTCAATAGCCAAGGCTAAACTATAAAACCCTCCATGTGGCTTAGTTTGGCTTGGAAAATCCTGAAGTTAAAAAACAAAAACAAACAAAAGATCATGAGAAATGTTTTACTATTCTTAAACAAAACTAAAAATGTCTTCAGTCTTCAACAGACTGTTAGTAAACTGCTCAAAATTTGACTTGACTCTTTTTTCATGATGAGAACATATGGGTCAGAATAAACTGTGAGCTCAAAGAAATGCTGTACTTTTTATAAAAATTACAATGTAGATTTGGTATAGTCTAAGTTATATAAAAAATTTTTTGGAAGCAAAAATGCTGTATATTTTAATATGATAGTAGCTTGGCAAAGGTTGCAAATGCAACAGGAGAATGACTATTTGGCATTTTCTTTTTGTAGCTAGAGTAGGTATAGTTAAAAAGACTAAATGTGTCTGGGGAACCTTCCTCTACTAAACAACCATTATAAACCATATCTACAGTGTTATATAACTAAAACCAAGTTTATTATTATTTTTTTTTACTAAATAAATACATTTAGTTATGTAAGTAAGATAATTAAAAATTAACTTCAATATTTTAGTTATAAATGTGAACACAAACTATTTTCTCAGCTATTTAAGTTCAAAAACAATTTTTTTTAAAGCAAATGGAATGGAGTCTAGGCAATAAAATAACTGTTAATAATTGACTGACTTGTTTGAAAAATATCACCAGGATATAAATATGCCATACTTCAGTAAAAAGTTACATCAAAGAAATTACCATTATGAACAGTTTATAGTAATGTAAGGAGTTTTGAGTCTTCTCACTGAGCCGAAGAATCAAAACTCCTTATCATGGCCTGTAAGATTTGACCCTGCCTGCCTCTCCAATACCTTTTCCTGTATCTTTTCTCCTTCACTCCCCACTTACTCTAAGTTTTATTTGATCTATTCCAAAGAATCTAACTTTTTTCTAGCTATGTGTTTTTATATATGATTTTCCCTCTGTTTCTGTGGGCTTCCCAGGTGGCTCTAGTGGTAAGAAACCTGCCTGTCAATGCAGGAGACGTGAGAGATATGGGGTTGATTCCTGGGTCGGGACAATCCCCTGGAGGAAAGCACGGCAACCCACTCCAGTACTCTTGCCTGGAGAATCCAATGGACACAGGAGCCTGGCGGGCTACACTCCATAGGGTCACAAAGAGTCGGATAAGACTGAAGCAACTTAGCACGCGCTCTGTTCGTGATGCTCCTTCTCTTAATCATTGCTTGTACAACTCTAAACTCTGTTGTGAAAATGCAAGTAAAACTGTTGAAATGTTTCCTACCTTCAGAGGTGTGTAGTTCACACAGGAAGCTGAACTAATCCACTTACCACTTTCCAGATTCTAAACAGCAGTGCATCAGGACCAACAGTGTTGAGGGTCAAATAAGAAGTGAGCACTGAGTTCGGCAGGGCGGAGCAGGAGGACACAGTGTGCAGGGATGAGGGACTCTTGTTCTCTGGGCAGGGCAGGTGTGACACAGTCATGAAACCTGTCTCCAGGCCACTATACGCAGCTGAAGAACTGCTCTCTCTTCTCGACCCTGCGTCAGAAGACGACCTGTGTTTAGCCCACTTAAGAGTTTTGTCTCGCTAGAAGCTGAAAATCGGGAAAGGGGTACGTCAAGGTTGCATATTGTCATCCTGCTTACTTAACTTATACGCAGAGTATATCATGCGAAATGCGGGGCTGGATGAAGCACAAGCTGGAATCAAGATTGCCAGGAGAAATATCAATAACCTCAGATATGCAGATGACACCACCCTTATGGCACAAAGCGAAGAACTAAAGAGCCTCTTGATGAAAGTGAAAGAGGAGTGAAAAAGTTGGCTTACAACTCCACATTCAGAAACGAAGATCATGGCATCTGGTCCCATCACTTCAGGGCAAATAGATGGAAACAGTAGCAGACTTTATTTTTGGGAGCTCTAAAATCACTGCAGATGGTGACTGCAGTCATGAAATTAAAAGATGCTTGCTCCTTGGAAGAAAAGCTATGACCAACCTAGACAGCATATTCAAAAGCAAAGACGTTACTTTGCCAACAAAGGTCCATCTAGTCAAAGCTACTGTTTTTCCAGTGGTTAGGTATGGATGTGAGAGTTGGACTATAAAGAAAGCTGAGCATTGAAGAATTGATGCTTTTGAACTGTGGTGTTGGAAAAACTCTCGAGAGTCCCTTGGACTGCAAGGAGATTCAACCAGTCTATTCTAAAGGAAGTCAGTACTGAATATTCATTGGAAGGACTGATGCTAAAGCTGGAACTTCAATACTCTGGCCACCTGATATGAAGAACTGACTCACTGGAAAAGACCCTGATGCTGGGAAAGATTGAAGGCAGGAGAAGAAGGGGATGACCGAGACAGAGGATGAGATGGTTGGATGGCATCATTGACTCAATGGACATGAGTCTGAGAAGGCGTGCTGCAGTCCATGGAGTCACAAAGAGCCGGAAACAACTGAGTGACTGAACTGAACTGAGACGCTGAAAAAGTTGTTGTTGTCTTTTTAAGATTCATTTATTTATCAAACATTTATTGAGCATCTACCATTTATTGAGGCACTTTGCTTAATGCTAACTATACAGCAGGGACCAAGCACACAAAAATATACAAAGTTCCTACCCTTTTGGAACCTACAGTCTCATGTGGAAGACAGGTAATAAACAAGAAAAATGTGTAGTGCATTAGATCATGATATGTGCTAAAAACAAAGCCAAGGGGGGAAAGGAAGGATGTGAGTCTGCGTGCGTGTGGCAACAAGTTTAGACAGTGTGGCCGAGGAAGGCCTCATGGAGAAGGTGACATTTCAGAAAAGGGTTGGAAGGGATGAATGGGTCATGGAAATACCTGAGGAAAGAGCATTCCAGGCAATGGAACAGCAAGGGTGAAGGTCTTGATGAGGTAATGAGTTGGTATATTTGAGCAAAACTGGCAGGAGGCCACTGTGGCTGCAGAGATGACATCAGAGAGCCTCATGGGGCACTGGGAGAACTCTGGCTTTCATTCTGAGTGAGACAGGAAGCCAGAGGGTTGTGAGCAGTGGAGCAACATGATCTGACTTGTGGTTCAGTAAATAGATCCCTCTGGCTGTAAGAGAGAAAGCATGGATGGAAAAAAAGTTGGGAGACTACTGCAGTAATCCTGGAGAGAGATGATGGCGGTTTGGGCTACAGTAGTGCAACAGGAAATCACTAACAAGTGATCAGATTCTGAATATATTTTGAGGGAAGAGCCAACAGGATTTCCAGATGGATTAGATGTGGGTTTTGAAAGGAAGAGAGGAGTCAAGGACAACTAAAAAGTTTCTGGCTTAAGCAAGTGGAAGAAAGGAGTTGCCAACATTCAAAATCAGAAGGTTTAATAATCCACACTTCCATTTTCTCCCAAAACACTAGAAGATGCGGTCAATGGTCTATCTGCGCTTTTCACAAGACAAAAATCAGCTGGAGCTGGGAAGCAGCTGGTCCCTGGAGTGGGGCCATTGGCCCTTTGGTACATATAGGTCTTACTCCATGTTGTCTTCAACTTGGCCTTTTGTATGAGCAGCTGTTTGGGCCAGGCTGACTGCTGCTGAAAGTTTGGGTTTGGGACCTCTGCCCAAAATTCTCTCATAACTCTACTGTCACAAAAATACACCATAAACTTGCCCATAATTCTGACTGAAGACAGTGAAGTTTTGAGAAAGTATTTTTTTAAAAACAGGGTATAAATAGCACACCTCTTATTCTAGCTTTCCCCTCCATTAGTGATTTGACAGCAACCTGGGACAGAGGTCTACCCTCTGTCTCTCTTCTCAGTGAAAAGAGAAGCTCGTTGAAGAAAACCCTCTCCTGTATATTCTGGCTTCAAGTCTAAATCCCACTCACTTGACTGTCCATGGCTCCAGTGCCCAGTAGTGACTCTGGTTCATATGGTTCTGAACCATACCAGGTCAAGCACCACATTTAACTCTATCCATAAATTACAATTTCAAAATGATCATAATTCAGAATTTGACCATAAAAGAGTAAGATTAATTTATTTAAATGCATCAATATGATCTTTGCTCAATGCAGCATACATTTATAAGGCCGCCTCATGTTTAAGATATAAATTATGAATATTTTCTCTTTATTTGTAAATTAGATTCACCATAAACATGTTCTATGATGATTACCTATTTCACTCAGTTCAATTCAGTCGGTCAGTTGTGTCCGACTCTGCGACCCCATGGATTGCAGCACACCAGGCCTCCCTGCCTATCACCAACTCCTAGAGTTTACTCAAATTCATGTCCATTGAGTCAGTGAAGCCATCCAGCCATCTCATCCTCTGTCGTCCCCTTCTCTTCTTGCCTTCAATCTTTCCCTGCAGCAGGGTCTTTTCCAGTGAGTCAATTCTTCACATCAGGTAGTCAAAGTAAAGGAGCTTCAGCTTCAGCATTAGTCCTTCCAGTGAATATTCAGGACTGATTTCCTTAGAATAGACTGGTTGGAGCTCCTTACAGTCCAAGGGACTCTCAAGAGTCTTCAACACCACAGTTCAAAAGCATCAGTTCTTTGGCATTGAGCTTTCTTTATGGTCCAGTTCTCATATTCACACATGACAAGTGGAAAAACCATAGCTTTGACCATATGTCGGACCCTTGTTGGCAAAACTGGCTTAGCATAAAGTGCCTGGTACAAAGTCTAAGTGCAAGACCTGCTATGTTTGCTAAAGCTATAAGATTTAGCAAATAAAAATAATGTGAACACAAATACCTTTTTTGCTTTACCTATCAGGAAGCTCAGAGCTAAATGTAATGTTCAATAATAACTAAAACAATAATACTAACTTGGGGTTTGAGTACAACATTTTCCCCTTTCCTTCATATTCATCCTAATGGTTTTATTTTTAGCTGCTCAGTTCTAAGCACATTTTGACTCTAGGCAACATCAAATCTTTCCTGATAGGGG
>SJYX01024251.1:0-23219 GCA_006410675.1 Oreotragus oreotragus | reverse complement strand
GGAAACAGTGGAAACAGTGGCTGACTTTGTTTTGGGGGGCTCCAAAATCACTGCAGATGGTGACTGCAGTCATGAAATTAAAAGACGCTTGCTCCTTGTAAGAAAAGCTATGACCAACCTAGACAGCATATTAAAAAATAGAAACATTACTCTGTCAACAAAGGTCTAGACTAGTCAAAGCTATTGTTTTTCCACTGGTCACATATAGATGTGAGAGTTGGACCATAAAGAAAGCTAAGCACTGAAGAATTGATGCTTTTGACCTGTGGTGTTGGAGAAGACTCTTGAAAGTCCCTTAGACTGCAAGAAGAGCAAACCAGTCAATCCTAAATGAAATCAGTCCTAAATATTCATTGGAAGGACTGATGCTAAAGCTGAAGCTCCAATACTTTTGCCACCTGATGTGAAGAAATGACTCATTAGAAAACACCATGAAGCCTGGAAAGATTGAGGCAGGAGGAGAAGGGGACTACAGAGGATGAGATGGTTGGATGGCATCACCGACTTGAAGGATATGAGTCTGACCAAGCACCAGGTGCTGGTGATGGACACGGAAGCCTGGCATGCTGCAATACATGGGGTCACAAAGAGTCAGACATGACTAAAGCAACTGAACTGAATTGAAAGAAAAAAAGAGAGGAAGGGAGGAGAGAGGACAGAAGGGGAGAGGAGGGAAGGGGAAAGGAGTGGAGAGAATCATGTATTCACTAAACATCTAATCAACTATAGCATAAATATAAGGGGGGGTTAAATAATACAAAAAGAGAAAAAAATTAACACAGTTTCAGGGAGGAAATTATTTTGATGTGTTTTCTTTAGTTGGTGGGAAATTGATTTACAATGTTGTATTGTTTCCTGCCATGCAACAACGTGAATCAGACATACTACATATCGCCTCTCTTGAGCCTCCCTCTTCTCCCCCCATCCTCTAAGTCATCACAGAGCACCAGTCTGGGCTCACTGTGTTATATAGCAATTGAGTAATAACTATTTTGCACAATACAGTATATACATATCAGTGCTACTTTCTCAATTCGAGGAAGGAAAGTATTGACAGAAAGAATTATGAGGGCAGGCTTCTGGGACTTTCTGCAAGTTTTAGTCTCTATTTCTTATGAGGGGATAGAGAGTCTCCAAAAGATCCTCTATTACTACTGACTCTCTGTCACCTGGTATTCCCCTTTCTTTCTCACATTCCCCCAGGTCTCCAAAGGAGAGCTCAGAAGTTGTGAAAACAGAGACACTGGGGAGAGAGCATTCCAGTTCCTCTTCACACAGGGAGATCTTGGTCATAAGCACTCAAAGTCCAACACTCAGGCCACCCTGACTGCCCAGGACCCATGCTCCACCCTGGATAGTGTTTTATAGATGGACAACATAGGTGGTGCCAGCACCTTTACTACGCATGGCAACATCCAGTTCCGGAGGCCAATCAGAGGGGTGGCCCTGTCTTAGGTTGTGACTGACTTTGTAGACAGAGAAGGGAAAATGAAAGGAAGCCTTGATTTCTCCTGCCCCACATTAAAGACTGAATTCACCATTCACCACAGGACCAGGAACAGTTTATAACAGCTGCAAGTGGACATGGCAACTCACTCCAGTATTCTTGCTTGGGAAATCCCACGGACAGAGGAGCCTGCCAGGCTACAGTCCATGGGGTCACAAAAGAGTTGGACATGACTTAGCCATTAAACAGCAACAACAACAAGGGCAAGTGCAGGAGTTCTAGAAAGAGACAGGCTTATGCCTGTTGTGTGACCATTGGTAAGTTACAAGATCTCTTTGAGTTTCATTTTCCTGGATGTAAACCAAGAAGTATGATCCTCATCTTGGAGTTTTGTTATAAGGACCTAAAGTAGAACTCAAACACATGACAGATACATAGTAGACATTTAATAAACGAGAATGAAATGCATCGTATATTTTACTGATTTGGGGAAAGAGGCAATAAGACGGATGTGAAAATGAACAAAATTAAAGCAGCCTGTTGGAGATGGTAATTTATTTTCCACTTTTGTGCCTCCAGTTTCCTAGACCTTCTGATTAAAATTGTGATACTTATAACTTTAACAGCCTAGCAGTCTTGTACTTATTCTCAGTATTGAATATGCTTACTTATATTTTTAGATAACTTTATTATTGCATGTTTTAGAGAGCCCAGCCACAAATATATGACTAATATAAATGGACATAAAAGCTGGTTATACTGAAAGTGCCATCTTCTAGCCCTTTGTAACTGATATTTTCATTCTTTTAGGCAAGGCTTCCCAAAGTGTGTTACCTGTTAAACTAATTTTATAGAAAGTTGCTACTAAAGATGTTAAGAAGGGAAAAAAGCATGTTTTTGCTTTTGTTCTGTTGTGGTTTTTCCATGTGAATTTTCAGAATCTTCAATAGTCTAATATATATGATGTATCTCTAAAAAAGTAAGAGAAGTTCTATATCCCCAAATTGCATTTATCCACAAAATGATCTAAGGAACTATAACCTGAATTCTTCTTATCCTTTTGAGGAGACATCTTCCATAGGCACAATAACAAGGGCACTGGGGCCAGGGAAGGGAGGAGAGCAGAGAAAATCCAAGAATAAATAAGACAGGGGTCACAAACCCAAATGCCTAAAAAAGTGACATCACAATCAGAGGTAGGCAGTATGCATTAAAAGAGAAAATGGGAGGACAATGGCAAACTGTAGAACACATCCTCTGTCTACACAATTCCAATTTTTAAAAAGCACTTTATGGGCCTCCACATATCTGTGGGCCCTGTCTCTCACAGAGTGCCAATAAGAAGTCACTGTTCTAAGAAGACTGCTTTCATTTTTGTTTCAAAAATAGTAACATGTGAATACACTTAAAGAGTACCATCAAATTACAAAAAAGATGGAAATTTTTTTGTGTGTTGAAGGGAGAGCAGAAAGTGTGTGACATGTTTAGAGTAGAGCAGGCTTAGAGCATGTGTAGAACTGCTGTTCCTCTTCCTCTTGACCATGGCTACCTTTAGGTCCATCTCAGGACTAAGAGATGGGATCATCTTTATAGTTAAGCACTATGTGTTACTGACAAGTACATGTTAAAAAGTAACTCATGCCTTTTGAGCACTTACATTTTACCAGAAACTATTTCATGTGCTTTACTTACAGCTTCTCATTTCATCCTCACAATATCACTATTATTTTCCCCATTTTACAGATAAGGATTAGAGACTTTAAGCCACTGGTCTACAGTTAATAACATAGCTAACAAGCAGCAGAATTGAGATAGAAATCCAGGCTGTCTGGTTCTAAACTTAAACTCTTGAACTACTATGCCAAACTGTCTTGGAGATGTCTTTCTTCCCATTTGAGGGGTATATCAGTTTTGAATGCTTCTGGCCCCAGGTGACAGAAACCCTGGCTAACAGTGCCTGGAACAAGTTTTTTGTTTTTTTTTTNGAATTGAGATAGAAATCCAGGCTGTCTGGTTCTAAACTTAAACTCTTGAACTACTATGCCAAACTGTCTTGGAGATGTCTTTCTTCCCATTTGAGGGGTATATCAGTTTTGAATGCTTCTGGCCCCAGGTGACAGAAACCCTGGCTAACAGTGCCTGGAACAAGTTTTTTGTTTTTTTTTTCCACAAAATTAGACATCTGGAAGCAGGTGTCAACTGGCACTGGTGCTACAGCTCTGCAATGTCAGAGTCAACTTCTCTCCCCATTGCTAGCTCTCCGCTGAGAGAGAGCTATTTATAATTGTTTTATAAATAAATTTAAAAAGTAAGAAGTGGAAAGGCACCGACCAAGTTTACTACATCCTTATAATAAGAAAACTGAAGTCTTTCCCAGAAGTCTCCAACAGAATTCAGCTTAACCTCCTTGCCAGAATGATATCATATAGTCATATCTGCTAGCAAAGGAGTTTGGGAAAGCAAGCATTTCTCCTTTCCAGTACTAACAGTGGAGGCAAGCAAGGGAATATCTGGTTAGAAACAGGTGCTGGTCAAGCCAGCCAGCAGCATCGGCCACAGGAGTTTGGTTTGGTTCAGAAAATACCAACAGAACTTCGTCATACAGTGTGTCAACCATGCCACAGATCCAAGGAAAATTAAATAGCAACAATTAGAGTTTGCCACAAAACCAAAATGGAATTGTAGAATTCCTACTGCATTTTTAAAGTGTCTGCTTCTATCGAAATCCTTCTTCTAACCCTTTTTTTGATCAAATTTGTCTAGTAGTGTGCAAAACTGATTATTTGATTTTCACACACTCAGTTATTACTTTTGTCATGTTATTCTTAGTTATGCTATTTTTATAAAATGTTTTCTCCTTATTTATGGTTAATAAATCAAAATAATTTTTAATCCAGTTTCAAAATTGGATCGAAATTTGTTAGTAACTAGAAACTAGGAAACTTCAGGGCTGAAAATATAGATTATTTGGATTTATAATCTATTTCATTATCCAGTTTGCAATGGTTTTGTTGGGTCTTTCTACCACTTAAATTGTAATTTTTTTCTTTTATATTTTTATCATGGCACACAAACTCAGAAAACCTGTTACAGCAACTACATAATACAATCCAAAAACCCAGTTAACATATTGCTATGGAAACCAGGAAATAGAAAAATAGAAACAGCACTCTAATCATTCCTTTGGACAGCTATGGCTACTTGTGTGTGTGTAAATTAATTAATTTATTCTTTTATTTAAAGTTTGAGCTGAACCCAAATATATAATTCACCTGTCCATAAATAGGACCAGCGCCCTTCAACTAGTAAATTAGCATTTAATGCGATTATTTTAATGTGTAGTCATTGTTAAATTGTGTCATGTGATATCAGGAAATCTTCAGTAGAATTGGGTTGTTTAGGTGGCCTTGCCAGCCTGCAGTCTCTTGGCACGGTGTGAAAAACACCTGGCTGGGACTTGAGAGCCTGGTTCTAATCTCTCCTCTTTAACTAACCAGCTGGGTGAGGCTCTTAGGAATTCTTAAGTTCTTGGTTTCCTCATCTGGAAATGGTTCCATGCGGGGTGCTAGTATTACCTCAAATAACAAGAACTTTCCTTTTCCACAAAATTGGGGACTCATGAAGTAATCACTTTTGAGGGTTGAAAGTGCTCTGTGTAGTGCCTGCTTCATAAGAAGCTCTCAGGAAAACGGTAAGTGTGCCAACTATATTTTTCTGTTTTTAATTCTGTGGTAAATAATTCCTGAACCTGCATAGCAAATGCTGTTTTGTTCCTTGACTCTCATTAACTAACAGCCGCCATTATCTGACCACCCCTTGAGAGGGTTGGAAAGGAGAACTGCTAAGTCCTTACAGGCAAGGCTGTAACTTTTATAAGTTTTGTATTCAAACGTGAGATTTTTTTTTAAAAGCTACCTTAACACAAAATTAATCCACCAAGCCCTCAACCCCCCTTCTTAATATCGTGATTTCCACATTTAAGAATTAAACTTTTGTTCTGTTGTGTTTGCTCACTGTTTGCCTAGTTATTTAATCAGCCTATTTCCTGCTATGAAGGGGGGGGGTGCTAAAAAGGGTGGGGGGTGGGTAAGCTAAAGACGCAAGTTTCCTCAGGGTTAAGCTCCTGTTCTTCCTTCAGAAATCTGAGTTATCATAGTAGGGGATAATCGTTGCATTAATGAAACCATTGGGACAATTTGTCCATCCACTCCTACCTCCGTATCTGACAAAGAATTCCCTGTTTGTGTGGTGCCCAAATCTCCGGGTCCCCGGGTCAGCGCCCCGCGGCTAACGGAGGTGAAACGCGGGAAAGCTCTTTAGAGCAGAGCCACGCGCTTTTCGCGCCGGTAGCGCGGGGGTGCGCGCCTCGTGCGCGTCGTGTGCGCGCCTAGTCCTCTCAGTGCGTCAGGGCCGCTAGCCACACGGGCACCAGGAGGGGGAGACTCGGGGCCGTTTATCGTCAGGCTGTGCTAACTTCAGACTGCCCGAGCTGAGGCGGGGGAGAGTGCGAGCGGCCAGGGCGAGAAAACTACTCCACCTAGAAAGTTTCACCTTGTTGGGGGCGGGGGAGGGGCGGGAGGAAACGCGACCCCCCGCAGGGCCCGGCGTGGCGCGCGGGCGGCAGGAAGGGCGGGGGCCGATTTCCCCCTCAGGGTGTTGCCAGTCCCCCCACCTCAGAGGTCCTTGGACCTGTGGACGAGGTGGACTGACCTCGCGCGAGACGGGCGGACACGTGCAGGGGCGGGCGGGCGGGAGCCCGAGTCTGTTCTCCTGGACGTGCTTCCTCCTGGACGAGCCCGGGCTGCCCCGGGCCGCGCGCGCCGGTGCCCGGCTGAGTCACTGGCCGGGCAGCGCGAGGGTGGGAAGGGGCGGAGGGAGAGCGGGGCGGAGGGAGAGCGCAGCCGGAGGGCGGACTAGCGCGCGGCTGGGCCCGGCCGCAGGTGACCCGGAGGCTCTCGCCGCCCGCGGCGCCCCAAGCGCTTTGTGACCAGATGCGGAGTCCAGCGGAGGGCGGGAGCCAAATGCGGGACGACCGCTGACTTGCTGCGAGGAGGCAGGGAGGCGCGGAGCTCGCGCGCGGTCCCTGCGCGCTTGACTTCTCCTCCGCCGGTTCCTGGGTGCCGCAAGGTAAAACTCCAGCCCGCTTCTGCTCTTCCACCCCCAACCCTGGCCCCGGCCGTTCTGCTCTTTGTTCCCCCGGAGATCTGACTGGTGTTCAGGAGGGCAAGATCAGAAAGGTGGGTGAGAGTTCAGGGGCTTCAGAAGCTGAACGGTTGTGGCCCCAGAAGCTAGGTCGAAACTACAATGGGGCTTTTCGTTTTAGGGGGTTGCTTCTGATAGCCACCTGTGTGACTCAGGAGAGAGGGGCACTGGGGTAGGAGATGGTGTGTGACTGTTACTGCCCGCAAGTTTCAAGGCTGTGATCTGACTCATCCTTTACAAAAGGAATCGAGTCACCCTGTCGTAGGGTGATGTGACCAGAAAGGATCAAGCAGGCAGTTTTCTAGTTTCCAGCGTTGCTTTATGCGCGTTACGTGGGACAGCTTCCAAGGGGCAGGTGTTTCTGTGAGGGGCTGAATTTTTAACTTCTGGCAAATACACAGGTCTTGTGATCCATCATTTTCAATCTTACTTTATCTCTTTGCTGGGGCTCTGTGAAGGACATCTATCTTATTAGGTGAAATAGATTATAACCAGAGGTCAGTCAGTCTGGCGTACTGCTACTGATGGAATAATTAAACCAGAAACGAAGGTATTTTCACAGACTATTGCCAATGCAGAATTTACTCCAAAGTATGGTTTCACATTTCATACCTTTTATGTTTTAAAAGAGCCATTTACTAATTTGGCAGTTGGAGAGAGTTCCTGTGGTTCATGCATGAAGAGTTGCCCAGTGTGTTTTACCTTATCACAGTTTTGTATTCAAAGGATCCCTGAAACAGAATGAAATATTGTCAACTCTCTGAGGCAAAATAATCAGGATCCTTTAATTGCCAAGTTAAGACGATCGATGAATATGAGAGGATTGTAAAAATTGACGTTGGAGAGAATATAGGGTATCTGGACCCTCTCCTGAATTTTAAGAACAGTGTTCACATTTTGTAGAGTTGGGTGGAGACTTATTCTGTCATTTCCATCAACCAGACACATGCACATTGCCATGCAAATGGATTCAGAGACATTATTTTCCTTTACAGCTAAACTATTATAGCTGACTAATGAGTTTTTTCTGCATGAGGATCATCTGAAAATGATGTACATCATGTTTCTGTGTGCTTCTAGGATATAAATTGTGCTTTTATGTAAACTGTAAGTGGTGCTTGGATTATTTACAGGTACATAGCTTTTCTTTCTAGGTTTAAGCTGATTGGGTTTTAACATGTAAACTTCCCTAATGGAACAAAAATGAGGGGCTTTGGTTCCAGTTGTAGACTGCAAGTCTGTGATGTATTCAGTGTTAACTCTTTCTGAACTGCTGAATAATACAAGTAAGATTTACATCACTCATAAGAAATTTTTTAGTACCGAACCTGGCTAATTCCTTGTAAAATTTACTGATGTTTTAAAAATTCTGTTCAGGCCTGGTTTCAAACTTTACAGTGCATAAGCCTATCAATATTAACCTAAATATATTTTTATTTTTAACATGGTGTAATTTATAACATTTAGAAGATGATCTGCTGACTACTGCTTTTTCAAAGATTGCCTTGTTCTTAATACATCACAATAGAGGTTTACATTAAATGTACTCTATGTCCCTTCAGAATTAGTGGATGAGGTTTTTCTGAATGATAAAGATGTATTAGATTAAACCCCAGCCAGTCGGTATAAAACTTCATAAGTAGTATTTTCGTAACTTTTAAACCTACAGTAGAAGAAAAATGATACTTTTGTAAGCAGGAGAAAACCCCTTATAAATTCCTGTTAAGACTACAACCTACTATAATCTTGAAATTCTTTAAAATTTGTTTAAAGGAGGATTAGACTAAGAAGTGCATTTCAAAAATCAATTTCCTTAACTGTTGGTAAAAAAAAAATTGTCCAAAATAACATTAGTCTAATTTGCCTTTTGCACATCTCTGTAATAGCCTCAAGAAACTTTCTCAAATGTGGTCACCTCACAACAAGGTGAATAATCAAAAGGGCTACCATTCTCTCAGGAGACACACCTTTCTCTGACTGCACCGATACCCTTGGTGACACATTTATGATGACAGTTCCCTGCGAAATGAGAACACCTCCCATCTCTCTGCTGCCTTCTTCATCCATCCCCTTTGGTTTGGTTAGAGCTACTTTCAAGTTTTCTGTGCCTCCATATCTTGTGATTTCATAGTTTCTTTACTGCCATTAGGTTCACCAGAATCGTCTATGCTTTCCTTTCCCTGTCATCCCCAGTATTTCTCTTGAGCTGCTAATGTTTGTTCATGGAAAATTGAATTTCCTAATTGTGCCACCTTAAAGGAAGAAAGGAGAAGGCAATGGCACCCCACTCCAGTACTCTTGCCTAGAAAATCCTATGAATGAAGGAGCCTGGTAGGCTGCAGTCCATGGGGGTTGCTAAGAGTCGGATACGACTGAGCGACTTCCCTTTCACTTTTCACTTTCATGCATTGGAGAAGGAAATGGCAACCCACTCCAGTGTTCTTGCCTGGAGAATCCCAGAGACGGGGGAGCCTGGTGGGCTGCCGTCTATGGGATCGCACAGAGTTGGACACGACTGAAGTGGCTTAGCAGTAGCAGTAGCAGTAAAGGAAGAAAATATGCAGACTCAAGTGCCAGGGAATTAATCTCCTTTACCTCACTGGTGTGTGTTGAAACTGGTGTCTTTGACACTTAGCCCTCCGGGCAGAGTTTCTCCATGGGCTTTCCTCAGTGCAAAATAGTCACTTCTTAGTAATAAATGATGAATATACTGACTAATGTCAATTCAGGATCTCTTTGATTCCCTGTTCTTAACACAGTTGCTGCCAGGCCCACATTTGCCTTAGCAAAAAAATAGCTAAGAACTGTAACTTAAACATCATATGCGTTTGGTACTAGAGGAACACTTTTAGAAAGGAAGAAATGAAATATCTGCCCTTGAAGAATTGATGTTCAGAAAAATCAATCACATGCAAAATGGAATCAAGGTCCATAATTGTTAGAGGGATCTCATAAGCGGATGACAACCTTAGGAAAAAAATTCTATTGTTTAATAGCAAAGAAATCAACATACTTGCTATTAAGATAATTTTTTTTTTAATCACAAGATTGGAACTTAAAATTATGAAGCTGCTTGTGAGCATATCATCTTTCTGATACTACAACACCATTACAAAATAGGCACGGTTGATACCAATATCTTAACCTCCTCATATTATCAACAAGGCAACTGTGCATGAGCCTAGCCCACATGCTATTTTCATGGCACCACACAGCCTCTGCCCAGTCATCAAGGAAGGTTTACTATTTGAACCATTTTCCACTAGGTGTATGTTGGGATTCTTCAGTTAGTGATAAATGATGACTATAACATTTCTGGTGGCTCAGAGGTTAAAGCGTCTGCCTCCAATGCAGGAGACCCAGGTTCGATCCCTGGGTCGGGAAGATCCCCTGGAGAAGGAAATGGTAACCCACTCCAGTACTCTTGCCTGGAGAATCCCATGGATGGAGAAGCCTGGTAGGCTACAGTCCATGGGGTCGCAAAGAGTCGGACACGACTGAGCGACTTCACCCACCCACCCCATAACATTTCTAATCTCAGGAGTTTTTCTCATCTTTTTTTCCAGTTCTCTTTTTCCTTTCTTGTTCTTTTTGTAGTAAAGTATACCAAGAAAGATCTTCATTCATATGTGTGGGGCATTCTCCTATTATCAGATTAGAGCTGTGAGTAATTTTGTAATCTACACTTCTATCAGAAACCCCATTCTCAGATATCTCTTCAGCTGTGTTTAACAGTTTAGTATATTTCCCCTGGGATTTGTTTCAATAAAAACATCCAGTAAAATCTGACCACTTTGTTTTTCAAGGAACAAAATGAAGAATGTGTTTTTATAAGCTGTAAAATGTAATTGAGAGAAAAATCACACGTATGGCATTTGTAACAGGAGGTGTGAGCAATAGTGAAATAAAAATAACAACAGTGAACTAGCCAGTCACATACCCAGGTATACATATTTCTTTGTGATTGTGTAAATTTGTGCAAGTATGTTTATACAGGTTACTCCTGTGGTTTTACATTTCTATAAGAAATTCTGTAGCTATAAGGCAATTAGAAATTATATAAAAGTTTATGAGCCATATAGATTATATAATGGTCTATAGGATTTGAAAAGTGTTTTTTCTAATATAACAAAGAATTATTATGAAATTTGGCCTGAGCAATTATGAAATATGGTCAAAGGATCACAGGTTCTAGTGAAAGCCAGTTTCTTGTACTCTTAAGAATGTGTTTGAGGGTTTAGGCATTCAGGATAAACTGTTATGCACCTACCAGGCATAATTCTAGACTCTGTCAATGCAGCAAAGAATAAAACAGACAAAAGTCTCTGACTTCATGTTGCTCTGTTTTATATTGAAGAAGGCAAACTAAATAAAATACAGAAGTAAAATGTATGTGAGGTGGTGAACTGTGGTGTTGGAGAAGACTCTTGAGAGTCCCTTGGACTGCAGGGAGATCCAACTAGTCCATTCTGAAGGAGATCAGCCCTGGGATTTCTTTGGAAGGAATGATGCTAAAGCTGAAACTCCATTACTTTGGCCACCTCATGCGAAGAGCTGACTCATTGGAAAAGACTGTGATGCTGGGAGGGATTGGGGGCAGGAGAAGAAGGGGACGACAGAGGATGAGATGGCTGGATGGCATCACGGACTCGATGGACGTGAGTCTGAGTGAACTCCAGGAGTTGGTGATGGACAGGGAGGCCTGGCGTGCTGCGATTCATGGGGTCGCAAAGAGCTGGACACGACTAAGCGACTGAACTGAACTGATGAGAGCTATAAGGAAGCATAAAGTAGAGAGAGTAGTAAGATAGGAGAGAATGGACTGGTGACTGAAAAATTCAGTAGTGGGTCAGAGAATGCCTTAATTCAAAGGTGACCTTTGAGCTAGAACCTAAAGGAAATGAAAGAATGAGGCATGTGAATATCTGGAGCAGACCTCTCCTTTGCGTTCCTTGAGAGTGTCATTCTCATTTTTTTTCTCTCTGGAATTGTGCAATGCACAGCTGTACATGGACTCCCTGGTCATTTATGGGAAGTACTGGGACAGTGCCTGCCATACTTCCTTACAGTCTCAAAGGTAAGATTGAAGGAGAGACCCACTTCCCTTGGTTTGAGGACTATGAAAGAAGAGAACCATGAGATCTTCTTGGATTTATTCCCACACCTCATTCTTGATCAGTGATAGTGCTCCATGCAGACAATTTTCCTTCTTATTTTCCACACTGTGAGCCTGGCCTAATGGAATCTGATTAGAGTAATACTCAACAGCCTTTGTCACAGATCCCTTTCATAGTATAAATCTGGAGACAGCAAAGGAGGCAGTTGCTGATGGTTTACAACTTCTGTCTACTATGTACTTCTTTTCTTGACTTCTCTCTCTGTCCTTTCTTTTCCCTTTCCAGTGTTAAATCAGTATGTTGAATTTTCTTCCTTTCTTCTTCCCCACTTATGTTTTGTCTATATCCTGTATAAAGATTTGTAAACAGGTAACCATAATGAGTAAAACTAACCCTTTTACTAGGGAACAACAATTTGTTCAGAAAAAGCACTAGCAAAGCAATGCTCAAAATTCTCCAAGCTAGGCTTCAACAGTACATGAACCATGAACTTCCAGATGTTCAAGCTGGATTTAGAAGAGGCAGAGGAACCAGAGATCAAATTGCCAACATCCGTTGGATCATCGAAAAAGCAAGAGAGTTCCAGAAAAACATCTGCTGCTACTGCTGCTAAGTTGCTTCAGTTGTGTCTGACTCTGTGCAACCCCATAGACAGCAGCCCACCAGGCTCCCCCGTCCCTGGGATTTTCCAGGCAAGAACACTGGGGTGGGTTGCCATTTCCTTCTCCTTTGTTGACTACACCAAAGCCTTTGACTGTGTGGATCACATCAAACTGGAAAATTCTTCAAGAGATGGGAAATTCTTCAGACTACCTGACCTACCTCCTGAGAAATCTGGATGCAGGTTAAGAAGCAACAGGTAGAACTGGACATGGAACAACAGACTGATTCCAAATCAGGAAAGGAGTATGTCAAGCTATATACTGTCACCCTGCTTATTTAATTTATATGCAGAGTACATCATGAGAAATGTTGGACTGGAAGAAGCACAACCTGGAATCAAGATTGCTGGGAGAAATATCAATAACCTCAGAAATGCAGATGATACCACCCTTATGGCAGAAAGCAAAGAAGAACTAAGCCTCTTGATGAAAGTGAAAGAGGAGAGTGAAAAAGTTGGTTTAAAACAACATTCAGAAAACTAAGATTGGTATCTGTTCCTATCACTTCATGGCAGATAGGTGGGGGAAACAGAGACGATTTTGGGGGGCTCCAAAATCACTGCAGATGGCGACTGCAGCCATGAAATTGAAATACACTTGCTCCTTGGAAGAAAAATTATAACCAACCTAGACAGCATATTTAAAAACAGTCATTACTTTGCCAACAGAGTTCTGTTTAGTCAGAGCTATGGTTTTTCCAGTAGTCGTGTATGGATGTGAGAATTGGACTATAATGAAAACTGAGCACCTAAGAATTGATGCTTTTGAACCATGGTTGGAGAAGACTCTTGAGAGTCCCTTGGACTGCAAGGAGATCCAATCAGTCCATCCTAAAGGAAATCAGTCCTGAATATTCATCGGAAGGACTGATGCTGAAGCTGAAGGCCACCTGATGTGAGGAACTGACTGATTTAAAAGACCCTGATGCTGGGAAAGAGTGAGGGCAGGAGGAGAAGGGGACGACAGAGGATAAGATGGTTGAATGGCATCACCGACTCAATAGACATGAGTTTGAGTAAACTCTGGGAGTTGGTGACAGACAGGGAGGCCTGGTGTGCTGCAGTCAATGGGGTCTCACAACTGAGCGACTGAACTGAAGAGGGGGCAGCCACTGCTTGGCATCATCAGAGTTGCTGTGAGGCTCAGTGAGTAGCATGGGACCATGTGGTGTCTTTCAGAATTTTTAAATCTAGAAATCTCTCAATTTTAAAATGTTGACTCAATATCTTTAAAATTGTGCAAGCTAGAGAGCCAAAGTGTCTGCAGGCCAGATTTAATTCCTGGTGGTCTCACTTGTGTTCCTGGCCACAACTCTGCCTGCCAAGTAGTCCCATGTCTTAGCTTCAGATACTGTTTAATTCAGCAGCATGCGTGGCCAAAGAACCCCAGACCGCTCAGTAAAGTACTTTATCTTTAGAGGTGTCAGGCTTTTTACCTCACTGGAAAATTGGCTTAGCAATTTTAAAAAGATATTCTTTAATTCATCATCTATATTGGCACATACTTATTTTCCTAAACTCATCAACCCACATACTTTCTATCAAACTATGTATATTCTGAACTAAAGAGTAGTATAGTTATTTCATTCTTAAACTACAGCAATATTTTTTTGAAATCTAAATTCATTATAACTTTATATTTCACATTTTATTTCCATGTTCTCATTCAGAATAAACTCTCTGTTTGGAATACTGGTGTTTTCTTTGTTCTGTTTTTTACAGTCTAACTTCACCAGTTGTTATTCCTCTACTACTGAAATTCAAAACGTGCACTGGTTTCCAGTGCCTTTTAAAAGCCCTCCTATTTTTGCAAACCTATTTTTTCCAAAGGAATAAAAGCTCATAGGTTGTGCACTAACTTGTTTCCTTTAATCCTAAAAACTCAGTGAAATACCCAGGCTAGCGGCCTTCCGGAAGGCTATTGTGTTAGAACGGAAGATTATGTACTGTATTTCTTCCTACAATTTTAAATGCAAATATAATAATATATCATGAAGCTGTGTACATATTAAGATCAGTGGCCTTTTCCTGTTTTGAAATGATCTCTTGTTCCTTAGTAGTTGGAAATCTGAATCTAGCACCTAGAATCTTGAGTCCAATTTTAAAGTGGTATGTAAAAATAAGAATTGACTTGGAGAAATTCAAATGTACTTCAATTGTTCAATAAGATTATGGGATTTTTCTGGTTTTTAATATTTTCTTGAAAATATCAAGAGTATTCAGAGCTAGGGATTTGAAATAATGTGTCTTTACAAATCAGAGAGAGGTGGAGTAAATTTGTTTAGCAGAAAGCAGGTTGTCTCCTTTGAGGCCTAATCATGTGGGAAAGTAAAACCTAGCCAAGTTTTAGGTCCATAAGATAACTCAGACTATCTTTAAAAATAAATTTTGGCTTTTCTCAGGAGTAAAGTATGTTTAAACCAACATTTTGGCTCTTAAAATTTAAACCTAGGGGTCTTTTAAAGGAAATTTAATCCCTGTGTTTTTGATTCACTAAATCCTAAATCATTACCCATAAACTGTATGTCTCTCTAAGCTCTTTGATGTCTAAGAAATCTTTGAAATAATGTAAGCCCCCTTTTGTTCCAGAAAAATAGGAAGTTGGTTTTTGTTAAGAGTCAATAAACAGCATCTTCAAAAATCTGAGTTAGGTCTAAAATCCTGCAACCATGACAAAATGGATGTTTGAATGAATACTAATGCATTTTTCTGATGCAATGTGGAAAATGTAAGTGCTTTTAAAGACCTTGCTTACTATTGGTATTCCATTGTAATCCTTACTAACCCCGAGGAAATTATTTTGGAACAACTCCTCTTTTTTTATTGTAATATAAAGTCCAAATGTTTATCATTTTATCCTGGCACACAGTAGGTGCTCAGTAAATATTTTGTTAAATGTTAAGTGAATGATTTCTGCCCAGAACCTTCCAGCTAATGTCAATCTTTTTATTTAGTATCAATATCCATCTGTCATATCTTGGAATGAAATCTGAGTCAGTGACCTGATTCAACAAATTTAAAAAATAAACCCTTTAACTAAACATATGATACTTACTGAAATTCATTCTGTACCATGAAGAAACAGCCTTACAAAGACTGCTGAAAACAGGAAGGAATTTCTAGGCTAATTTGATTAAATATTCAGTTGTTAACATATGCTTTCTAAAAATTGATTTTTTTTTCCCCCTTTTACTGTTCCTGCCATCCTTCTATCCACCTTGACATACTTACTGATTGAAAGCTTTGCACAGAAAAGGGCAGGTCGTTTGTATCTGTAAGCAAGAGCAGCAAGTTCAAATAGACTTGGAAAACATAATGCTATAATCATAAGTTGCCATAATATAAGAGGGGAGAGAGGGTACTCCACAATAATAGTGGTGTTTAGTTTTGCTCCAAATTGCATAGGTGTCACATCTTTGAACTCTGTTGTGTGGGGGGAAAATACTTTCTTACTGTAGTTATATTTCCTGTTTATGAGTGTAAATAAATATTTTCTGGTAACTAGACTTCCCATATAGACTTGGAATAAACATCTAGCTTTAAGTACAATTGAAATTCACATGATTAGAGTATTGAAGGCTATGGAGACAGTAATTTCTCTCCAAAAGAAAAAAAGTGGTATTTGGACAAAAGCATAGAACTGAGTCATGGTCATTGACATTCTTCTTGATACCATGTTGTGAATTTCTAACAACTCATCACATTTTGTCCCCAGAAAAGCTTTCCTGGTTAAAAGTGTGTTGTTTCTATATGACATTGGGGTGCCAGAATTTGATTTATTGTTTTTTATTTTTTTAATATATCTTGGTGGGGACAAAAAGGAAATCTGTGCTATTATGGTCTTGAATTGGAGGCTTTTTTAGGTGAATCTGAAAGTTTGCTGACTACATATATTATCATTAAACTTCTTTTGAAATTTGTAGATAACAGTGTATAAGGAGTAACTTATTTGTATGGTTTTGACATTCTTAATTTCTATTTCAATGGTTGACCAAACCATCAGTAATAATTAAATATTCATGTGTTTGTACACATTCTCATTTAGGGGATTTTTTAAACTCTAAAGGTCTCACAGCCTGGTAAATGAGCAGTCAAATGCTTCTGTATTCGTACATTTGGAAAATGTGATTCAATTTAAGACATTTTTGCAATAACTCTCATACTGTAAGTATAGGAAATAGATAATGAAGGAGAAGACCTGCAGGTTTTGCCAGGGCATTGGGTCAGCAAGGTTAAAGGAAGGGAGAGGTGGGTGGATACGCTTAAGGGTCATGGATTTGGTTGCATTGCAAGTCATGGAGTGTCCCAATAGGAGTCAGGCTGCCACCTTCTGAATAGGAAAAAAGTTGGTCAGAGCTGTGTTTGGAATCAAGGGAAGCTCACAGGAAAATGGTAGGCATATGATAAGCAAGGTCACGTGTGGTTTGATTCTGGGAGAAACGATAGACTATCATCTAGCCATTTCTAAATCAAGCCTGTCTATCCTACTCTTAGCTACCAGTAAGAATAACAGGAATGTGTAGCAGAAAAAGAAAGAACTTTGATTTTGCATGTCAGAGGCATGTCCTGTGCACTCTTTTAGCTACACACGAACACTGTAAATGAAGTTCTGAGTTCTCAGAACAAATTAAAGAGTATTAAAAGAAAAACCAAAATTAAAAATGTTTTACACCATTTTCCTGACTAAAATTTTCTAGCGTATCAGGGTATTGTAATGGATGCATTACTGTTAGAACCAGAAGTTACGGCCCTTAAAACTGTGGTGGTTGGTGGTTTAGTCACTAAGTCGTGTCCAGCTCTCGCAGCCCCATGTACTGTAGCCTGCCAGGCTCCTCTGTCCACAGGATTCTCCAGGCAAGAATATTGGAGTGGGTTGCTGTTTCATTCTCTAGGGGACCTTCCAACCCAGGAATCACACCCCGGTTTCCTGTATTGCAGGCAGATTCTTTACCCACTGAGCTATGAGGGCAGTGTATCAAGGTATTGTGATGCATCTATTACTGTTAGAATCAAGAGTTATAGCCCTTAAAACTATATCCATAGTTACTTTTAGATTTGGGATATCATCTGCAGTGGACATATATTAACTTTTCTTGCACAGATTATTTTGAAACCATTTCTTTGGGTTTCAGTTGCACAGAATTCATGCTGGAGTATGTGTAAGAATTGTACTTCTCATGTTCTAAACTTCATTGTCTAAGAGTTGAGGGAATCTTCTCTCAAGAGCTGCCTTCACTTCCTGTCTTTATGCTCCTCTGGGAGTGTTAGGTGAGTGTCATTTGATTCTGGCTCCATATTCAGGCAGAATCCCTCCAACACTGTCCAAAGTGAGCCTGTGACCTGACTACTCTCTGGTTAAGATAGACAGCAGACAGAGAGAATCATTTAGGGCCTATATGAAACTCTGGACCTAAAATATTACCCTAGCTAGTTTTTTAATTGATTGTAAAAGTGTACAATAAATATTTTAAGTCTTGTCATTTTATTTATATATAAAGAAGCAGCCAAAGCATAAGTTGTTGACAGAAGGAAATGTTCTCCTAACATATATAAAAGTGCGTTTTGGACTTTTTAAAGTTCACTCGTAGTTCAGTTGGTGAAGAATCCGCCTGCAATGCAGGAGACCCTGGTTGGATTCCTGGGTTGGGAAGATGTGCTGGAGAAGGGATAGGCTACCCACTCCAGTATTCTTGGGCTTTCCTTGTGGCCCAGCTGGTAAAGAATCCTCCTTTAATGTGGGAGACATGGGTTTGATCCTTGGGCTGGGAAGATCCCCTGGAGAAAGGAAAGGCTACCCACTCCAGTATTCTGGCCTGGAGGATTCCATGGACATGGGGTCCCAAAGAGTTGGACACAACTGAGAGATTATCACTTTCACTTTCTGTCATATCAAAATTAAGGTACTTCTAAATTTATTTCAGTCTCACTAACACATTTGGATTGTTCATTGAAATCTGTAAGTTAAGGTTCAATGATTTTAAACATTCTTCTGGTTTTCAAATAGCTTACCAAAAAAAACACTGTTCTTTAAACCACTAGAAAAGTGCAGATATAACCCTGGACAGTTTCATTAATGACACTGAAAGGTGACAGTCCTAGAATCTATCTCATAACTTGATTAATTGCTTTTCAGATGTTATTAAGGATTCTGAATGAATAACGAGTTTGGTGTTTAGTATCAAGGCTCCCTCACAATTCCTAAATGGGTTTTAATTTTCAGAGTTAAATAATCATTATATCTAATTCATTTCTTTAACATCTTTAGACTGTTGGTTTTATTGAGAAGAGAACAGAGTATCTATTTCAATGTTTTTCTTTTCCCTGATGTTACTCCTTATAGATTTCAATAATAATGGTTTTGAAATAAAAACAGTCCAAACCTGGCATTTCCTCTTATAAAGGTTCATAGATCTGATGAATTATATAAACATTACAAGGAATTCACTACAAAGATTATGATTATGAGACCATTTAATTCTCAAATCTGCCTTGCTGCCTGTTTAGATACTCAGTAAAAATGAGCATTGTGCATTAGGATAAATATTACCTTGAGAACTTTTATTATTGCTTTGGTCATTGCTCATTTTGCCCAGTCTGTAGTACCTGCTTCTCTTACCAGCATATCTGTTTACTTGTCTGTAGTCTCATTTTTACCTCTTGCCACCACAGTGATTGGGCTTTCCTGGTGGCTCATCTGATAAAGAATCTGCATGCAATGCAGGAGATCTGGGTTCGATCCCTGGATTGGGAAGATCCCCTGGATAAGGGAACGGTTCAGTATTCTAGCCTGGAGAATTCCATGAACTGTATAGTCCATGGGGTTGCAAAGAATTGGACATGACTGAGTGGCTTTCACTAGTGGTTACAAGCTTCCATTATTCCCTCAAGTTCTTGAATCTCTTTGGCTCCCCTTCTCAGTGTAGTATCTTCACTTGTAACTTAAAGAGTAAACAGAATCCTAAATGGTTTCTGTGTCACCCATTATTACCTCCTTGCTTCTGTGTGAGATGATGAAATGGTCTTTTCAACTTATGGTCTTGATCTCGTTCTTCCCCACATCTTTAAGTACCTTGCTCCATCTGTCCCACCTTCCCTACCAACCCCTCTCATCTTTAAAGCCTCTATCACCATTTTTCACTCAGCCCTTACTCAACTTGCTTCTTCTAGGAAGAAAGAATACGCATATGTCACACACCTGATAAGATCCATAATATACAGTTACCTTAAGTATTCACTCCTATTTCTGCCTTATCCTTTAAAGAATTTCTGAAAATCTCTTAAGTGAAAGTAAAAGTGAAGTTGCTCAGTCATGTCTGACTTTTTGGGACCCCAAGGCCTATAGCCTACCAGGCTTCTGGGTCCATGGGATTTTCCAGGCAAGAATACTGGAGTGGGTTACCATTTCTTTCTCCAGGAGATCTTCCTGACCCAGGGGATGAACCTGGGTCTCCTGCGTTGTAGGCAGACGCTTTACCATCTCATTTTTTTCTACTGCCATTCATTTTTTAACTCATTCAACTCAAGCAGTTTGTTCCCCGCACTGAAGAAAGTATCTTCTAAACACTGGAAACCTCATTGCCAGATCCGACAGATAGTTCTTTTATACCACTTGATCCTTCTTTGAGATCTGATACTATACATCTTGCTTTTCCTTTCTTGAAATTTCTCTTCAAGCTTCTGAAATGCCACTCAAACCTTTTTTTTTTTTTTTCTTTTTGCCTTTAGATATAAAGTTTAGATTCTGGTCCTCTTCTGGGTTTCATCTGAATCCCTCTTTCTCTTACTGAACATGTCCATAGGTGATATCACTTACCTCCATGACCTCAAGTACTCTCATGGGTCATTTCTGACTCCCTCTTTTCTCCTGACCACTATGCCCTTGTTGTTAACCACCTTAAAGACACTGCCACTTGAATGACAAACAGATACCTCAGTTATTAACTGAAGTATTATTTTTGCCCCAAAACTCTTCTCTGCCTATTTTCCTTACCTTTGATTATTACATACAAGATAGACATTGTGTAGTCATCTTTGACTTCTCATCTCCTTTGTGGTCAAAATCCATGTTGAATCACTATCACATAAATTTCTAATTTAGTCTTTTTTTTCTGTCCTATCCATATTGCCAGGGTTTTTGTTCAGGATCATTCTTTCGTTTATCAATTTATTCCATTATCTATTCTTCAACAAATTCTTATCAAGTGCCATGAATGACACTATCTGCTGTACTTTCAGTTATGTCAGGCTCTTTGCCTCACACTATGGACTATAGCCCACCAGGCTCCTCTGTCCATGGGGATTCTCCTGGCAAGAATACTGGAGTGTGTTGCTATGCCCTCCTCCAGGGGATCTTCCCAACCCAGGGATAGGACCTGTGTCTCTGAAGGCTCATGCATTGGCAGGGCAGGCAGGCTCTTTACCACTGGTGCTACTTGGGAAGCCCTAATGGCACTGTGCCAAGGGCTAAAGATGGAGCTTGTAGCCTGGTGGGAGTTATGAATAAGTAAATTACAATACAACATTATAAAATCTAGATAAGGGAAAGGCAGGTTTGATGTTTTAGCACTTGGGAGAGTTCCTAATCCCATCCTAGAGGTCAAGAGAGGCATTGGTGAAAGCTGCCTAGAAGAAGTGTTTCCTAAGATGAGACTTGAAGAGACAGTAAGAGTTAACCAGTTGAAGGTGAGGCAGAGGTGTTCCATAAAGAGAGATCTACATGCTGAAACCCAGAGTAGAACACATGGCTTGCTTCAACAATTCATGCAAAGACAGGATGGCTGGAGCCTGGATTTCTAGAGAAGTGATGGCAAGCGTCAAGGTGGGAGAATTAGGCAGAAGCCACACCATGCATGGCTTTTAAGCTGTGCTAAGGAGTTGATCTATTTTTAAACATAAAAAAATGATTTACTCAGACCATCTTTTTAGAAAGATATCTCTGCTACATTGGGGAATGGATGATCAGGGATAAGAAGGGAGAGGGAAGATCAAGTAATAAATACAAGCAAGAAGTGATACTGCCCTGGGGATAGATACAGGTGGACATATTTAAAATACCTGAAGGGAGAAGTTAGGCATGATGGGAATATGGGAATGGAGATAGGATATGAAATGGCAGAACAAGTATCATGGGAGTAGACGGAGGTGCCAGAAGGTCTATCCAACTGCTCCTTTGTAGTCACCCTTTTCACCAACCTGTTGGCGCTGGTGTGCCCAAGCACACAGTTCTCTCTCCATTCCCTACACACCTTCCCTTGGTGGTCTCATTCATGTCATGGTTTTTCATACCATTAATATGCAGACAGCTTTCTAATATAAGTCTCTAGTCCAGATCTTTCTCCTTAACTCCAGGGCTCAAATACCAACTGCAAAGTCAGTATCTCATTTTGGGTGCCTAAGAAGTATCTCAAGCATGAACAAAATTAAACTTCTGATCTTCACACAGCCCTGCCAAACTTGCTCCACCCTCCTGCTCCTCAATATCTGTGACTGGCAGAGTCATTCTCCCTTTACCAAAGCCAAAATCTTTTAGCATATTCTTGACTCCTTTTTTCCTCACACACCTCATCTCCAAATCCATCTGCAGATCCTTTTAGCTCTGTGTTCAAAATATGACCAGAATTCAGTCACCTCTCATCATTTATTCTTTTCTACATCTATTCTTTTCTTGGCCTAGGCTCCCGCCATCACTCAACTGGACATTACAGCAGCTTCCCAATCCCTAACTGGCATCATGTCTCTGTTTTAGCACTATCCCACCTCCTGCCACCGGAAATCTCTCACACCTAGTCAAAGTGATCCTATTAAAATATAATCACTTCCTTGTTCACCACTCTGCAATGGCTTCACATTTCACTCCAATAAAAGCTCAAGACTACAAGGTCCTGCTTGCTCTGATTCTTTGTCTTCTCTGATATAATCTCCTAGTCACTGAGGTACAGGCTTACTGGCCCCTGTGCTGTGCATTGTTCATCCTTTGATGCTGTTGTTGTTTTTTTTTTTTTTTTTTTTGCCAGTAACATTCATCAACTTCTTTTGTTCACATTCTGAAACTGCTTTATTTGTTGAGAACACTTAACAAACAGTATAAATACTTCTTGCATGGAGCCCTGCATTTTTTCTCAACACTTATTCATCAGCTTCTAATATACTACATGATTGATTTAANTTTTTTTTTTTTTTTTTTTTGCCAGTAACATTCATCAACTTCTTTTGTTCACATTCTGAAACTGCTTTATTTGTTGAGAACACTTAACAAACAGTATAAATACTTCTTGCATGGAGCCCTGCATTTTTTCTCAACACTTATTCATCAGCTTCTAATATACTACATGATTGATTTAACTGTTTTATGTATTTGTTGTCTGGAACCACCTGTCACAAAGTACATTCCACAACAGCAGGCATGTTTGTTTTGTTTACTGATATACCCCCACACATCTTGCATATATTAGGCTCTCAATAAATATTGGTCAAATTTAGTCTTAAATAGCTGTTGAACAGGACTTCCCCTGGGGGCTCAGTGGTAAAGAACCCACATGCCTCGGAGCAACTAAGCTTGTGAGCCACAACTATTAAGCCTGCACTCTAGAGCCCAAGAAATGCAACTGCTGAGCCGGGGTGCCCTAGAACCCATGCTCCACAGCAAGAGAAGCCACTGCAACTAGGAGCATGCATCACAACTACAGAAAAATTCCACACAGCAATGACACAGCCAATAAATAAATAAGTACTTTCTAAAAAATAGCTGTTGAACATACAAAACTGATGCTTGAGAGATGGACTTCTGGACTCT
>SJYX01024250.1:350039-375777 GCA_006410675.1 Oreotragus oreotragus | reverse complement strand
ATCCTAAAGGAGATCAGTCCTGGGTGTTCATTGGAAGGACTGATGCTGAGGCTGAAACTCTAATACTTTCGCCACCTCATGCACAGAGTTGACTCATGGGAAAAGACCCTAATTCTGGGAGGGATGGAGGGCAGGAGGAGAAGGGGATGACAGAGGACTGGATGGCTGGATGGCATCACCGGCTTGATGCACATGAGTTTGGGTGAGCTCCAGGAGTTGGTGATGGACAGGGAGGCCTGGCGTGCTGCGACTCATGGGGTTGCAGAGAGTTGGACATGACTGAGCAACTGAACTGAACTGAACTCTGCATGTAAGTTAAATAACTAGGGTGACAATATACAGCCTTGATGTACTCCTTTCCAAATTTGGAACCAGTCTCTTGTTCCATGTCTGGTTCTAACTGTTGTCTTGACCTGCATACAGTTTGCTCAGGAGGCAGGTAAGGTGGTCTGGCATTCCTTCTCTTTAAGAATTTCCCACAGTTTGTTGTGATCCACACAGTCATAGACTTTAGAATAATCAATGAAGCAGAAGTAGATTGTTGATTTTTTTTTTTTTTTAAATTCTCTTGCTTTTTCTATGATCCAGTAAATGTTAGCAATTCGATCTCTGGTTCCTCTGCCTTTTCTAAATCCAGCTTGTACAGCAAAGCTTTCAGTTCACATATTGCTGAAGTCTAGCTTGACAGATTTTGAGCATAATCTTACTAGCATGTGAAATGAGTGCAAATGTATGGTAATTTGAACATTCTTCAGCATTGCCTTTCTTTGGGATTGAAACTGAAAACTGACCTTTTCCAGTCCTGTGGCCACTGCTGAGTTCTCCAAATTTGCTCACATATTGAGTGCAGTACTTTCACAGTATCATCTTTTAGGATTTGAAGTAGCTCAAATGGAATTTCACCACCTCCACTAGCTTTGTTCATAGTAATGCTTCCTAAGGCCCACTTGACTTCACACTCCAGAATGCCTGTCTTTTAAGAGCTATTTTGTACAGTTCTTCTGTATCGTCTTGCCACCTCTTCTTAATCTCTTCTGCTTCTGTTAGGTCCTTGCTGTTTTTGTCCTTTATTATGCTTATCTTTGCATGAAATGTTCCCCTGGTATCTCCAGTTTTCTTAAAGACATCTCTAGTCTTTCCCATTCGGTATTTTTTCCTCTATTTCTTTTCATTGTTCACTTTAGAAGGCTTTCTTCTCTCTCCTTGCTATTCTCTGGAACTCTGCATTGAGTTGCGTATATCTTTCCCTTTCTCCTTTGCTTTTCATTTCTCTTCTCAGCTATTGTAAGGCCGTCTCAGACAACCAATTTGCCTTCTTGCATTTCTTTTCCTTGGGGATGATTTTGGTCACCACCACCTCCTCTATGATGTTACAAACCTCTGTCCGGAGTTCTTCAGGCACCCTGTCTACCAGATTTAGTCACTTGAATCTGTCACATCCACTGTATAATCATAAGGGATTTGATGTAGGTCATACCTGAATGGGCTACTGGTTTTCCCCACTTTCCTCGATTTGAGCCTGAATTTTGCAATAAGGAATTGATGATCTGAGCTACAGTCAGCTCCAGGCCTGCTTTTGCTGACTGTATAGAGCTTCTCCATCTATGGTAGTAAAGGATATAATCAATCTGATTTCAGTAGTGACCATCTGGCGATGTCCATGTGTCTTGTCTCTTGTCTTGTTGGAAGAGGGTGTTTGCTATGACCAATATGTTCTCTTGGCAAAACATTGTTAGCTTTTGCCCTGCTTCATTTTGTACTCCAAGGCCAAACTTGCCTGTTATTCCAGGTATCTGTTGACTTTCTACTTTTGTATTCCAGTCCCTTATGATAAAAAGGACATCTTTTTTTGGCGTTAGTTCTAAAAGGTCTTGTAAGTCTTCATAGAATCATTCAACTTCATCTTCTTGAGCATTAGTGGTTGGGGCATGAAAGTGAAAGTGAAAGTTGCTCAATCATGTCCAGCTCTTTGTGACCTTATGGACTGTATGCTGCTGCTGCTGCTAAATCGCTTCAGTCATGTCCGACTCTGTGCGACCCCACAGACGGCAGCCCACCAGGCTCCCCCGTCCCTGGGATTCTCCAGGCAAGAACACTGGAGTGAGTTGCCATTTCCTTCTCCAATACATGAAAGTGAAAAGTGAAAGTGAAGTCGCCCAGTCGAGTCCGACCCTCAGCGACCCCATGGACTGCAGCCTTCCAGGCTCCTCCATCCATGGGATTTTCCAGGCAAGAGTACTAGAGTGGGGTGCCATTGAGTTCATGGAATTCTCCAGACAAGAATACTGAAGTGGGTTGTCATGCACCTCCTCCAGGAATCTTCCCAACCCAGGGATCAAATCTAGGTTTCCCACATTGCAGGCAGATTCTTTACCAGTTGAGCCACAAGGGAAGCCCAAGAATACTGGAGTGGGTAGCCTATCCCTCGGGGAAGGCAATGGCACCCCACCCCAGTACTCTTGCCTGGAAAATCCAATGGACGGAGTAGCCTGGTGGGCTGCAGTCCATGGGGTCGCTAACAGTTGGACAGACTGAGTGACTTCACTTTCGCTTTTCTCTTTCATGCACTCGAGAAGGAAATGGCAACCCATTCCAGTATTCTTGCCTGGAGAATCCCAGGGATGGGGGAGCCTGGTAGGCTGCCGTCTATGGGGTCACACAGAGTCGGACACGACTGAAGTGACTTAGCAGCAGCAGCAGCAGCCTATCCCTCCTCCAGTGGATCTTCCTGACCCAGGAATCGAACCAGGGTCTCCTGCATTGCAGGCGGATTCTTAACTGAGCTATTGGGGCATAGACTTGGATTTCTGTGATGTTGAATGGTTTGCCTTAGAAACGAACCAAGATCATTCTGTCATTTTTGAGATTGCAACCATTTTGAGTATTGCATTTTGGACTCTTTTGTTGCCTATGAGGGCTACTCCTTTTTTTTCTAAGGGATTCTTGCCCACAGCTATAGATATAATGATGATCTGAATTAAATTCCCATTCCCATCCATTTTAGTTCACTGATTCCTAAAATATGGATGTTCGTTCTTGTCATCTCCTATTTGATCACATCCAATTTACCTTGATTCATGGACCTAACAGGTTCCTATGCAATATTATTCTTAACAGTGTTGGATTTTACTTTCACCATCAGACACAACCACAACTGGGTGTCATTTCTGCTTCGGCTCAGCCTCTTCATTCTTTCTGTAGCTATTTCTCTGCTCTTCTCCAGTAGCATATTGCACACCTATCGACCGTGGGCGGGGGTGGGGGGGCTCATCTTTCAGTGTCATATCTTTTTGCCTTTTCAAACTGTTCATCGGGTTCTCAAGGCAAGAATACTGAAGAGGTTTGCCATTCCCTTCTCCAGTGGACCACATTTTGTGAGGCCCTAACTAGCAGGGACATGCCCTTCACCACTCCATGTAGCTGGACAATATGCCCAGTGCCCTGGGTGTCCCACAGCTGGTGCTCGTTGAGTGTATAAACCTTCACTGGCTGTTGGGTGTCAGTCAGTGTGTGGCCCAGGATGGAGGCAAAGGCCCTGCTGGAGTGGCTGGGAAGGGAGTCCAGGGAGGCTGGAGCTTCCCAGCCTCTTTGCTGCTGCTGGCCACCGTAGGGCTTATCTTCCTGCTGTCTGTCCTGGAGCTGATCTGCCACCCAGGAGTGGAGGGCCTCTCGGCCTCAAGAAAATGCAAATCAAAGCCAGGATGAGACACTGCTTCATAATTACTCAGTTCAGTTCAGTTCAGTTCAGTTCAGTTCTGTTGCTCAGTCATGTCCGACTCTTTGCAGCCCTATGGACTGCAACATGCTAGGTTTCCCTGTCCATCACCAGCTCCTGGAGCCTGCTCAAACTCACGTCCATCGAGTCAGTGATGCCATCCAACCATCTCATCTTGTGTTGCCCCCTTCTCCTCCCACCTTCAATCCTTCTCAGCATCAGGGTCTTTTCTTTCTTTGCAGCCCTATGGACTGCAACATGCTAGGTTTCCCTGTCCATCACCAGCTCCTGGAGCCTGCTCAAACTCACGTCCATCGAGTCAGTGATGCCATCCAACCATCTCATCTTGTGTTGCCCCCTTCTCCTCCCACCTTCAATCCTTCTCAGCATCAGGGTCTTTTCTAGTGAGTCAGTTCTTTGCATCAGGTGGCCAAATTATTGGAGTTTCAGCTTCAGCATCAGTCCTTCCAATGAATATTCAGGACTGGCTTCCTTTAGGAAGAACTTGTTGGATCTCCTTGCAGTCCAGGGGACTCTCCAGAGTCTTCTCCAACACCACAGTTCAAAAGCATCAATTCTTCGGCACTCAGCTCTCTTTATAATCCAACTCTTACATCCACACATGACTACTGGAGAAACCATAGCTTTAACTAGGTGGACCTTTGTTGGCAAAGTAATGTCTCTGCTTTTTAATATGCTGTGTAATTTGGTCATGGATTTTCTTCCAAGGAGCAAGTATCTTTTAATTTCATGGCTGCAGTCACCATCTGCAGTGATTTTTGGCCCAAGAAAATAAAGTTTGTCACTCTTTCCATTGTTTCCCCATCTATTTACGACTAGATGCCATGATCTTAGTTTTCTGAATGTTGAGTTTTAGGCCAGCTTTTTCACTCTCCTCTTTCACTTTCATCAAGAGGCTCTTTAGTTCCTCTTTGCTTTCTGCCATAAGCATGGTGCCATCTGCATATCTAAAGTTACTGATCTTTCTCCCGGCAATCTTGATTCCAGCTTGTGCTTGTGCTTCATCCAGCTTGGCATTTTGCATGGTGTACTCGGCATATAAGTTAAATAAGCAGGGTAACAATATACAGCCTTGATGTACTCCTTTCCCAATTTGAAACCAGTCCATTTTTCCATGTCCAGTTCTAACTGTTGCTTCTTGTCCTGCATACAGGTTTCTCAGGAGGCAGGTAAGGTGGTCTGGTATTCCCACCTCTTGAAGAATTTTCCACAGTTTGTTGTGATCCACACAATCAAAGACTTTAGTGTAGTCAATGAAGCAGAAAGAAGTGAGTGTCAGGGACTGAGAGGAGTGGGGATTGTGGAGTTAATGTTTGATGGAGACAGTTTCTGTTTGGTTTCACAACATTGTGAGTATAAGTGCTGCCACTGAATTGTGTACTTAAAATAATTAATATTGAAAATTTTATGCTGTACACATTTCACCACAATTGAAAATAATGTACTATGCCAAAAAACATTGCCTGGGATGCTTTAAGTAGGTGAATTGTATTGTACATGAATTATATCAACAATAAAGCTTTTTCAAAAAGCAATCAACTTTTTACATTTTTGTGTGAAGACAGTATATATATATATATATGTATTTAAAGATAACAGAAGCCTTCCTTGAAAGTAACTTAGTTAAGATCACTGATTGGATGGGGAAAAAATGAACACAATGAAAGCTAGGAACAGAGACACCCAAGATGTGAGTCTCACTCCCACCCCAGGTGGCACTGCCTATGGTCCCAGACAAGTCTGCAGAGGCGAGACCCATGTGGGAGATGGACTCTGTGCAAAATCAGGACTAGAAGCATGTCACTTAGTCTTGTCTGCCTTTGTGGATCTTAGGTAGCTGGTCAGGGCCAGTGGCTTGTTCTCCTGTGGAAGGCTTTCAAACACTTGAATGTGCACAAAGTCATCATCCATTTGAACCTTGATGAGGAAGGTCCTCCCAGCAACCCCTTGGCTTTTGAACTCCACAGCATTGAACACTGGGAACTTCTTGTTTTCCTTCTCTTCCAGCGGAGACTTCACTTTGTCAGCAATGGCCTGGATCTCAGCCATGCTCAGCTGCTTGGCAGGGGATGCACCACACATCATCTCAGTGGTGGGTCCGCGGACACCAGGAGGCGGTCATGGAGCAGCAGTCACGCTGCACCAGCAGTTGCACAGGAGCAGCAGACACTCATAGGAATTTGATGTGCATTTTATTGTATATAAATTATACTCAATAAAGCAGCTAACAAAACTAAGTATGAATTACTCTGATAAAGAGAAAAATTAAATTTTAAGAAAAAAATTCTTTCTCAATCATTCAACAGTACAGATTTAACACAGAGGGAAACAAAGCTTCCCGCTGTGTCCCTGCTGCCCTGAGATGCATTCATTCAAATGCGAATCAAATGCCTATCACTTAGCATGTACCAGGTGAGCTGTGACCTGGACATATGCCTCAGTTTATCTCACTGGCCTTAGGAAGCAAGCAGTGAGACACTGAGATGCAAGAAAACAGAAACGGGACCATGGTAACTTTATTTAAGCCCTTCAAGCCTTGGTTTCTTTATCCATAAAGTGGAATAACAATAATGTCTGCTTCAAAGGATTAACAGAAGCATCTTAGAAAAGGCTTAGCAGTATTGGGCATGCAGAGAGGGCTAGATACACATTGGCTACTTGGAGGGGGACCATGGTCCCAGTAAGGGACACATGGTCATTGCCTGGACCTTTGAAACATAGCAGGAGAGGAGACCCTGCATCAGGAGGGCAAATGGTGAGGGCAGAGACCAGGCCTGGAGGCTAGCAGTGACCTTGGTGCACCTCTCGTTCCCTGAGAGGGTCTGGGGTCATGGCAAGTAAGTAATCTGGGAGAGGTACGCAGGGCCGGGAAGAGACATAGGAGCTGGTCCTGGGACCTTGGCTGAGCCCAAAGTGGAGACCAGGGGCCCCATGACCATACAGAACTACAGTACTAATACTTTATTCAGCCCCATTCCAAGACTGGGGATATCCATGTCCTTACCTGAAAAGAAAAAGTGGGAGTTACTCAGTGAGGCAGTGAGGAAATGGAAGAGGAAAAGGGGCTCATATTCCCCACCTTGTCCTCAGGCTCCCCATGGCATAGTGCTCTAGGGTCTGTCCACCCCCTCAACCCCAGGGACCCAGCCCACGCCCCTTCTGCCCTCTCAGATCCGTCCATCCCACCAGGCCCGCCCCCTTGCCCCGCTTGGACAGCCTGGCTGGGCTATGAATAGCACATGGCCCTTTTCCTTTCCAAATATAAAATGTTTGCTTTCAATCAGGGGCGTCTGGGGAAATGGAAATTATAGGATTGGAGAGTGTCCTTGGGTAAAGAAATACCTCGAATGCCGAAACCTCGCAGGGCCTCTGATTAGGGCTGGAATAATTCCTGCTGTAATATAAACAATCCTCGCTCGGCTAATGGGGGGCGGGGGAGCGGGGCCAGAAAATAGGGGCACATGCTGCCTCTTTGTTCTCTCCCCTCCCAGCATGCCTGTGTGGCTGGGCCAGGACTTGGGGTCCAGAGCAGACAGCTTGAGAGCCTCAGGACATCAGAAGCCTCAGCTTCTGGGGTGCTGAGTGACCATGGGTGAAACCCTGCCCCAGGGTCCCCTGCTCCTGCCATAGCGAGTGGCAGACGGATTCTCCATGAGGAGCAGCCAGTCGGCTTCAGAGGCTTGGACCTGCTCTGGGGGCTGACGAAGAGCGCGGGGTGGGGGGTGGCGTCGGGGGAGGCCAGCTGAGTCGATGACCAGGAAGAGAGGAGAGGAGCCTGGGAAAATGGCTCTGAACAAAGTTTCCCAAGTGGTTGGTCAGTTAGTCAGCAAATACTTCTCAGTGTCTCCCTGAAGCACCAGGATGTGAAGGTGGTAAATGTGCTGTCCCCACCCTGGAGGGGCACAGGATCTGTCTGGTAAATACACCAACAACAAACCATGAGCCTGGCAGCAGTGGCTTAGGGCAGAGGCCCTGGGAAGGGGCTTTGCACATCCCGGTGGCTCCCAGCTTACGTACAGGAGGGACAGCTGCCTGCCACTCAGAGCACGAAGGCTGTGCCTCGGAGGCCCTGCCTATGTCTTCAGCATTGTGCAATCAACTCTCAACATCCCATCAGCTGGCCTGGTTAGCTAGCACCTCAATTAACCAGAGCAGGGAACGTCCTCAAAATCAGTATGCATTTGATAACATCCAGCTCCAAAGCCAAGCTTTTTTTTCTCTTTTGCAGAGGAACCTCTCAGGCTAACAGCTCTTCTTGACACCTCATTCTCAAATGTACAGGTATCGTGATGCAAAGCACTAAGAGAGAGAAAGCAGGTCAAGCTCCTCATAAAACAGAGAAACTGGGAAACTGTAGGAAGCATTTGTAAAGATTCACACGTCACAGACCTATGTGGCCGTGCAGGTTACAGTCAAACCATGCTGAGGACACAGCCAATCAGTCTAGGGGTGGGGGCTGGGAAGGATACTGGCTTGCTGTGTCTCTATGGCTGCAGCCTCTCATCTGTAAAATGGGTGCAAATGGCAAAGGAAAACCAGCCAAGGTGATACTGAGGAAGATGAATCAGGGGTGCTTTGTGGAGGATCAGGTCCTATTCTGATGGAGCTAGGGGTCCTGGGGGAACCGTCAGTCCACAGGCATGGCTGGCTCATGGAGCCCAGCCCAACACCCAGTTCTGAGAGTGGCCAGTCCAAGTTGGCCCCCGTGTACTGAAGGCCCAGACAGTGTGAACACAAGAGGAGGCCTACAAGGCAGGCTGGTGTCTCTGAAGAGAAGTGGGAGTATGGACGGGGCAAGGAAAGAAGCTGGGGCTTCCGGATGGTGGGAGGGGAGGCTGTTAGCCCCAGGCCTGGGAGCTGGGGTTTCTGGATGGTGGGAGGGGAGCTGTTAGCCCCAGGCCTGAGAGCTGGGCCTGCTGTGAAGGAGGGGCTGGGAACATATCTGACCACTCTCTCCCACCTTCCCATCTCCTGCTGCTGCCTCCCAGGATGGATACTCAGGATGGTCGGGATGCAGCTGGTGGGTCCAGAGCAGGTGAAGGAGGGGAAGAGAAGAAGGGGACAATGCGGGATACCTGCCCAGTGCTCCCCAACAGTGGACACACACTCCCCCAAGGGGGCAGGGGCTGCAGCCAGACCTCTGCCGAGTGACTGAGTGATGGGACTTGACCCTCCCATGGCAGCTCCGCGTCCTAAGTGAGAACATGTTGAAAACCCTTCAACGTGGGGGAGCATTTGCAAGCCTCCTCAGAACCCCAGTTGGCGGCCGCCCTGCAGCTTGGGGCCAGCAGGAGGAAGCCATCACCTGCAGCAGTGGCTCCTGGGGCTGGGGGTGGGGGTGGGGGCCCTGCCCAGGAGGGTGGGGTGGGAATAGGCCCCAGGAATGTAATGGCAGGGTTCTCCTAGGCAGATGGGCCCCCCACCCACACACCCTGGGCCGCCAGCGGTTCCGTATTTATACTACATTAATAATGGTTTAAACGTTCTCATAAATAGATGCTGATTAATTGGCAATCCATTTGCTGAAGCCTGGGCTGCCAGACGGTTTCCTGGAGGCCCGTTCCACATCCCGATAAACACCATCAGGGAGCAAGGCAGGCGCTAATGTAGTGGGCGTCCCTCCCGGCCGCAGCCCGAGAGCAATTCCTCAAGCCTGAAAGGGCCCGACCTGGAACTCCAGCCTCACACAGCAGGGCGCCAGCCGGGTTGGGCCCAGTCCACCCCCAACAGGCTTNAGATGTGTATAAGAGACAGGTGGGGGCCCTGCCCAGGAGGGTGGGGTGGGAATAGGCCCCAGGAATGTAATGGCAGGGTTCTCCTAGGCAGATGGGCCCCCCACCCACACACCCTGGGCCGCCAGCGGTTCCGTATTTATACTACATTAATAATGGTTTAAACGTTCTCATAAATAGATGCTGATTAATTGGCAATCCATTTGCTGAAGCCTGGGCTGCCAGACGGTTTCCTGGAGGCCCGTTCCACATCCCGATAAACACCATCAGGGAGCAAGGCAGGCGCTAATGTAGTGGGCGTCCCTCCCGGCCGCAGCCCGAGAGCAATTCCTCAAGCCTGAAAGGGCCCGACCTGGAACTCCAGCCTCACACAGCAGGGCGCCAGCCGGGTTGGGCCCAGTCCACCCCCAACAGGCTTTGGCTTCAGCCCTACCCCTAAGCTGGTCCTGGTGGACAGTGCCCTTACTGCAGTGCTCCTGACATCTAAGAAAAGACGGGTCACCAAGGATCTGAGCTTGAGGGCCGCAACCCTGTCCTGTTGCTTGTTGGTTCACCTGTTCCTTCACTCATTCAGGCTGTCACGCATTTCTTCATTTAGAGGAGTCTGCCCCTGGACAAGCCTGGAGGGTGTCAGGGAAGGGCCTGAGGACTGGGAGCCCCCTCACAAGGTCTTGGACTCCTGGGAGACCCTTTTCGGAGGATGCCTGGTGGATGGAATCCCTCAGTGCAGGTGTGAACCAAGGGCAGAAACTCTGTGCTCCCAGTTAGTAGGGCCTTAGCTGAGCATCACTGCCCATGGATGGCCCTCTTGAGGCATGTTTGCTCCTGCCCTCTCTCAGGTCTCCCAGCTCTGCAGCCCCAGCCTGCATGGCCCGCTTCCAGTTCACCTGGCAGATGCCCCTGTACTTTCCGGGCTGAGCCCCAGCCCCCTCCCCTGTAGGATGGGGACTCCATTGCACCTTCACACAGGAGCCCCCTCCCAGCCCAGTGTCCCTGTTCCTAGTGTGGCAGCCCACAGTCTGCTCATGTTCTGGGACCCCCCACCACACCAGCCATTACTGAATGCTGTTTCATAGTGTCACATGCCCCGCCCCCCACCTCCACAGATGGGACCACTGACATCTGACAGTCACCTGCCCACGGTCACCTGGCAGTTAAGTGCCACGGTCAAGACTCAAATCCCAGGTCCACTAGAGAGGGTCCTAACTATTGCCATGCTGCCCGATGCTGAGTTGTTGAAAGAATGAAAGCAGGAGGGATGAATGAATGAATTCTACCAGCCCAGATCCAAGGAGCAAAGGGGTTGGGGGAGGGGCCTTCCCTGGTGACTGGTTTTTAAAACTCAGGCAGACCCTGAGCCTGAGTGCGGAGGTCAAAGGTGGCCGTTGATGGTTGTCACTCAAGCAAAATAGGCCCATTTTCATTTTTCACTTGGGCCCAGACCCCTCCAAACAGACAGTGATTAGACCCTGATTGAGCCTTTCCTCTGCCTGATGACTCCCACATGTGACCCGCTCCCAAATTACATGCAAATGTTCCGCCGATGAGCTGCTGAAAGCCCCTGGCCTCCCAGCCAGCTCCTGCCGCCGCGCAGGCGCCCTGCGTGCAGGTGTGTGCAGGGCCAGGTCACCACCAGAGGCACCTGCAGGCCTCTGAACTCCACAGTGCCCCTAGGGGTGATGCACCTGAGCCTCAGTCTGCTCACCTGTAGAGAGGGCATATTGACAGAGCGAAAGCTGCCTCACGAGCCACAGTGAGCATGATATTACATTTAAGAAGACAAAGTGCCTGGGATCAAAAGACACATGGACTAGTTATTCCATGTTGGTCTCTGATTCTATAAGAGTCCCTGCCCCCCAGGGGTGTTGGGGACAGACTAAACAGACATATCTAGCTGCTTAGAACAGTGCTGGGCATGAGTATTCACACCTGTCTCTGTCACTATAATTTTTACAGACACTGTGCAAAAAGAAGGCAAACCCCTCCTCCAAGAAGTCTGGAGCCCGTCCACAGATATTTCACTGCTCCCTGGGCAGCAGCTATGGTCACTGGAGACTTCTTTGTACCCGCCAGCCCTATGTATGTGCCCACCCTGCCTGTCCCATGAGGGTGGTGACGCCCTGAGTCTTATTTTCAGTGGGAGTCACTGTGGGGCCAAGAGAGGCCCACGGTCACAGAGCTGGCCAATGGTGAAGACATCCTGAGGGCCTAGCGCATACCCTCAACTTCTGAGCCGAAGCCCTGGCCTGCAGATGGCAGGATTCTCCTCTGCCATCCCAGCCCTGGACGTTTGCCTCCTGTGAAGCTGGTAGAGCACTATAACCCTTTTCATGAACTGGGAGGGAAAGGTTCCTGACAGCCTTGCGTCTATGCTTTAAGGTGCCCCAGTTGGATCTTCGATCTCGTCCTCTCCTTCATTCATTTATTTATTTAGCAAGGCCTTCTCTAACCACACACCTCAGTTTCCTCCCCACCCTCGAGCATGTTTCATTGTCTTCTCAGTGCAGATACCTCTTTGACATGAGCTGGTTCGTGGGTTGGTTCGCTCTTGCCTGGCTCACTGGTAGAACATCAGCTTCACCAGGGCAAGAGCCATGTTCACCCCCTCACCTGGATTAGAGCCATTGTGAAACGCACACTCCAGAGAAAGAGAGAGAGATGGGGCGGGGGTAGGAGGAAAAGGAAGCAAGAGCAAAGAGCGAGAGGAGGAGAGAAGGAGAGAAACAGACAGAGGAGGAGGGAGAGAGAAACAGAGGAAGAAAGGGGGAGAGGTGGGAATGAAGGATCCGTGCTTTGGATCGGGGAGAGTTTGGATGGGGAAGAGGGGAGTAGGGGGCCCAGGTAAGGATGGAGGCAGGCCTTGGAAAAAGAGTGGGCAGATGGGCAAGGGCTTTGGTTTTACTGTGTGAAGTGACCAGCTCTGGTTCTAGGGTCAGACTGAGCGGGTCAGGGAGGGGTGAGGTGGAGACATGAACACATGGGCCATGCAAACTGCTGGGCAGGCTGGGTACCACTCACAGGGGTTCTGTGGAGTCCAGCTAGTCTCAGTGCACATGCTGAGCTCTCTGGAGGGAGACTGCACCCTCCCCAGCCAGGAGGGATGTCTTTCCTTAAATCCTGGCTCAGACGGTGAAGAATCTGCCTGCAATGTGGGAGATCTGGGTTCAATCCTTGGGTCAGGAAGATCCCCTGAAGAATGGATTGGCTACCCACACCAGTANTCTGGAGGGAGACTGCACCCTCCCCAGCCAGGAGGGATGTCTTTCCTTAAATCCTGGCTCAGACGGTGAAGAATCTGCCTGCAATGTGGGAGATCTGGGTTCAATCCTTGGGTCAGGAAGATCCCCTGAAGAATGGATTGGCTACCCACACCAGTATTCTTGCCGGGAGAATCCCATGGACACAGGAGACTGGCAGGTTACAGTCCATGGGGTTGCAAAGAATTGGATATGACTGAGTGACGAACACACACACACATAAGAGCAGTGGGGGCCTTTGGTTGGCTCTTTCTGGGGAAGAGGAGATCTGAACTGCTGGGGCTACCTGCCTGTGGGTTTGTCTGTGAGTTAAAGGCTGGGAAGGATGGGACCCTGTTGATGGAAAAGCAAGTGGAGGGAGGGGCCAAACATGGGGGGTTTGTGTGGAGGCACACTCACCATGAGCTGTGCTGGGGCCCTTCCCTCGCTGCGTGCATCCGCCTTCTCTCAGGCCCACAGTCATCCTTCACACAGCTGTTATCCTCAGCCCTGCCGGGACAGTGAGGCACCAGCGTCCTGCAGATGAGTGACTTGCCCAGGTTGCAAAGCGGGCACCAATACAGGAGGGAACTGCGCCCCGTCCCGTCCCCTTGGCCTAGGATACCCACATGCCCATCCCCTTCATTCCTGGGCAGGAAGCAGTTCAGTTCAGCCCCTCCCTCAGCGGCAGGTGGGTGGCCCTTCATCAGCCTGATGTGGAAAGTGAAATAACTTCTCCCAATTACCCTCGAATCTGGAAACTTTTTGTGCCTCCGACATTTCCTCCTGCCTGGGAGTTAATCAGCCCCTTGGCCATCCCCCCACTGGGCCAGGGCGTGGGGGCACCAGGGGCAGTTGTGCCCCAGAAAATTATTTCTCATCGCCAATTACTGCCCATTAGAGCTAATGGTCGCGCTTAATCACCACACACTTATCTGGGGTTTTTTAAGCCACTGGAATGGGTCTGGACCCTCCCCCACCTTCCCCTCCCCATTCTCTCTTGAGCAAAGCTCAAGCCATTGCCAGAAATATATTTTTTTAAACCAAATCACACATCTGATACCGTTTTGTTTGAAAAATGAGCTACCCTCCCTTTCTTGTGTCTGCTGGTTAAACAACCAGTAAAGTTTTGGGGACAGAGACAGGACCTCCATGGGGCTCATTCCCAGGACTCTGGGGAGGTGGGACCTCTCTTCAAAGGGAAAGGTACTTAGCCCCAGCAACAGAAAAGGAAACTGAGGCTGGTGTGGGGGATATTAAAGGCCCCATAGAGAGCAGTGGCAGAGTGAGGATCAGAGTCCAGGCTGGTGAGTCAGACCTGAGGGATACAGGAAAGGGGCAGGGAATAGAGGACAGCCTGGGGCTATTTAACCCTTGGGAGACAAGGCAAGTCAGATGTTGGGGGATCTCCCACAGCAGCCCTCTGGGGCTGAGGAGTTGAATCAGGATTAAAAGAGTGTTCACCTGAGAAGTGAAAAGGCTCAGATGGTGCCAAAGGTGCGGCTGCCACAATGCACACAGAACACCTGGCTCTACATGGACCCAAAGCACTTAGGCGGAATTTGCTCCGCAGCCTCTTTCCACAGACGTGTCGGAGCCTCTCTGAGCCTTGGTTTCCTGACCTGACAAATGAGTCTCTGGTTCCCCAAAGGGCAGGACTGCTGTGAGGACTCAGGGTCTGGGCCCTCACCTTCAGTGTGGTGTGTGGCCTGCGAAACTCTGTCCCCAGGTAGGCTGGCCCTCTGGAGTGAAGGTGACTGGGAGGTGGGTACACACAACTGCTGCCAAACAAACTCATCCGCCACTGCCAGGGGCTGAGACCACCCAGCCCAGCCAGATGGCATGTTCCGTGGACCCTGACTCCAAACGCAATAACCTCAGGCAAATCTCAGCAACCACAGAGGAGCACCCACTCAGTAGAGAGGCCTTAAAGGCCTCCTCCACTCTGGAGCCCCTGTGAAGGACAAGACAGGTCTGTCCCTGCCTCTGTGGGGCTAGTGGATGGCTCTGGAGGACAAGCAACAGGTAGAGGAATTAGGAAGCCAGATCTTTCTAGAGCATGCTATGGAAACCACTATGGGGAATATGAGGGAGCACGGTGAAGTGCGTGTTCATGTATGTCAGGTTTTGGACACATTGCCCATCATGTGTTTCTGGCTCTGTCTGTTGAGAGCTTTGCAGCTGGCCACTGGGATCTCAGAGCACCCCCAGCTCCCAGACCTTGATCTCTAATGTCACAGCCTGGGAAAAGGAATCCAGCTTCTCAGAATACAGCCAGTTCCAAAGTCGGGGCAGGGTTGATACAGCATAAGCCTGGACCATGTATTACATGGTAAAGAAAATGCTCAAAAAAAAAAAAAAGAAAAAATGATGAGGGCATGTCAAAGGTTACAGGAGCCAGCTTGTAAGGGCTCCCATTGGCTGAATCTGAGACAAATGAAGCACCAAACCACTTAAACAAAGTAATGATTATGAGCCACTGAAAAATAAGAATTCGTGGTCTGTCTTTATAATAAGGGTAAATGAGCGGGGGAGGGGAGCTCTTTTTTACAGGAGAAAGCTGAGGGTCCTGTTACCAGCTGGCATACGCAGAGGGAGGCTTAGGTTGAAAATCAGCATTTTGCTGCCTTTATAAGGCAGGAGCCATCCACAGATATTAAACCTGGTGGAAAGTCATGAGAGGAGCAAGGTGTTTCCACGCTCTTCCATAGTTCCCCAACGGTCTCTGGGTTAGACACAAGAAGGCAAAAAGTTACAGTGGCAGCACCTTCGTAGGTGATCAAGTGAACTGATGCCACAGAGGGCAAGTGGGTTCGTGGGCCTCCACAAAGTGCCCTGAGAGGGACCTGTCCCTCATGCCACTCACACCAGCTGGAGTGACACCACCTGAACAAACAGGGGAAAACTCAGAGAGACCCACATGAGGGGTGTTCCACTAAAGAAACTGTATTCTTCAAAAATGCTACTGCAATAAAAGGGAAAAAAAAGGTGTGGGCACTGCTGCAGACAAAGGAGGACAAAAGAGACTGAGGGCAGTGCCTGGCCCTGTATCAGCTCCGCGGCTGGAGGGGAAGGAAAGGCTACGAAGGCCGTGGGGTATGGATGGCAGATGGGAGGAAAGCGTGGTATCAGTGTTGAAGGCACTGAAGTGGGAACTGAACCATGGCCACTAAGAGCATGACCTATTCTTGGGAAATTCACCCTGAAGTATTCAGGGGCAAAGGGCCCTGCTGCCTGCAACTTGTCCTTGCACTGTGTGTGAGAGAGAAACAGAACAAGAGCCAATAATACGTAGCAATAAAAAGTTAACAGCAGGTGAGGGCTATGCCTGTGTTCTTTGTCCTGTTCTCATTTTTGCAAATTCTCTGTAAATTTAAAAAGGTTTCCAAATAAAAAGTTAAAAAAGAATGATGTGAGTAAACGGCAGTTTGAAATGGGATCAGGGTGCATGCTCCGAGAGGGGACATGTGGGCAGAGGCCTGCAACATGAGCAGAAACCACCGAGAAAGAGCGTTTCAGAGGGAGGGCCAGCTCGTGTGCAGGCCCTGGGGGCACTGGCTGGGTATGCAGGGGCCATGGCAGCAGAGTGGGTGAGGGGCAGGGAGGCTGTGAAGTTGAGGGAGTTGGCAGGGGCCCAGCAGGTCCAGGTGGGGAGTCTGGGATTTAGTCTTAGTTGCCATAGGTGTTCGGAGAAGGCAACGGCAACCCACTCCAGTACTCTTGCCTGGAAAATCCCACGGACAGAGGAGCCTGGTAGGCTGCAGTCCATGGGGTCACGAAGTCGGACACGACTGAGCGACTTCACTTTCACTTTTCACTTTCATGCATTGAAGAAGAAAATGGCAACCCACTCCAGTGTTCGAATCCCAGAAAAGGGGGACCCTGGTGGGCTGCCGTCTATGGGGTCGCAGAGTCGGACACGACTGAAGCGACTTAGCAGCAGTAGCAGCAGCAGCCATAGGTGTAATAGGGGCAGAGCCCAGCCCTGGGGATGATGCTGAGTGAAGACAACACCACCATTCAAAAAACATTTTTACCCCCGTCCATGACCAGGACCCAGGAAGAGGGTGTCCTCTGCTTCTATAATAGTTACGGCACTGGGGGAAGATTGTGCTAGAAAGGAGGGCACAGGTATTGCCCTAAAGGTAGGCCTTGGGGCCTGTGAGTCCGGATGGGTTGGGCTCTGTGCAGTAACAGACAAGCCATCACCTAAACGCTAAGCACAACAGTCACACTGATGGCGCTGATGGCCAGCCTGTCACTGTCCCTGAGGACCCCAGCTGCTGGGATGGGACAGGTGGTGGGTAAGGACACACCGTTTCTGTTCACCTTCCTCTAGCTAAGTTATATGCCATATCCAACTGAAAGGTACATGGGGAGTGCCGGGAAGGAGAGGGAAAGCCCAAGTCAGGAGCAGCCCTAAGGACAACCACAGGGAGGAGGGACGCCCTGTCTGCAGCAGTCCACCTGTACTGGCTGAGAATGTGTGATGAAGACTGGAGTGTTTGAGGACCCCTCATTGAATGGCCTCATAAAGTCAGGCCATGGCACTGCCAACGGGCTGCTACATAGCTGGCAGTGAGCACATGGCCGATTGCTGGCCCTGGCAGAGTACCAGGTAAGCTTATTTCTCTCTCCAGCCCTCAACCCTGATGGAAATGTCACAAAATGAAGGGAGGAGGGACTAACTGGTTGCCCACAGAATCACAACTTGCAGGGACTGGCTGTGTTTGGGTCATTCAAGGGGTCCCTGGAGGAATCAGAAGACATGGCTATTCTACATCCAGACACCTGAGTGGCCTGGCCAGCCTCTATGCCGGCTGCCACATCCCCACTACTCCCTACTGTCCCCCTGTAGAGGACTCACAGTGGTCATTTCCCACCAGGAGGTGGCTGGTATCCATCTGCGGCCAGAAGAGAGCCTAGAAGGGCAGCATAGCTTTAGCAGCAAGGGAGCAAGCAGGTTGTTGGGGAATTCTGGGGACTCCAGAGGATCTGCTGCTTGCTGAGCTGGAGGCTCCCTCTGTGGACCTTTGACTTCATGGCCTGCTTTCAGGGTTCAGGACCACTGTCCAACAGGACAGCTCTGCCTCTGCCCAGGCCCAGGTTCTTCCTGCTATACCGCACACTGTCCCTCAGGCCTTCTGGATGTGGTACTTCTGCAGGGGAGGGACCCATCCATCAGAGCGTTGTCAGCGGTCAGGCACGACTTGCACACCACCCGGAAGGGGCCAAGGCAGAGTCAGCTCAGGCCACTGCAGAGAGCCGCTGGGCCGCGGCCTCGGGCATGATGGATGGGCGTCACCCGGCCACTTGAAGTCGTGTTTATGGGACACCCAAACAGCCGGTCAATCCCCCAAGATGATCACTCACTCCAGCTACCAGGCGTCCCTGACAGGCCCCCTGGTTGTTTTGCTGCTTTCACTGCAACAGCACTTAGAGTCTTAGCCTGTCAGGCCTGAGGGTCCCACCCAGCCAGCATGTGACAGATGGGCACAGAGCCCTACAGGGCATAGGACTGCCAGGATTACCAGCTATGAGCCGGGGCTTCTGGGGCTCAGCCATCCTACTCACCCCGTGGGCTGTCTGCGTGTCCCTGAAAACTTGGTGACCAGGCCCTATGCATATGGACAGAGGACCCTTCCCAGATAAACCTGTTGTGTGGTTTAACTCATGTTCTCATGTTGTCACAGTGTACTCAGGGCCAAGGGGAGCTCTGGTAACCTCCTTCCTTCCTTCAATTTGACAATTTATATAACCCAAGAAGCACAAGCAAAAAACCAAAAATGCTGAATGGGACATCATTGAAATCAGAAACTTTTGTGCTTCAAACAACCCAATCGAGAAGGTAAAAATACAACGACAGTATGGGAGAAAATATCTGCAAATCACATATCTGGTCAGGGTCTTACATCAGGTATATGCAAAGAACCCTTACAGCTAAAACAAAAAGGCAAAAAATAATTTGTCAATGAGGGAAACAAAATCAAATCCGTAGTGAGATACCACTTTATACCCGCTAGGACAGCCCAGTACCAAAGGACAATAATAAGTGCTGACAAGAGTGTGGAGATATTAGGACCCTCATACATTGCTGGTCCAGGTAGAAAATCGTGTGGCTACTTTGGCAAATAGCCTCATTCATGGTCCCTCAGAATGTTAAAGGTAGTTATCACATGGCCCAGAGGTTCAAGCCTACCTATATATCCAAGGGAATCGAAAACATGTATCCACTCAAAAACCAGTACACAAGTGTTCAAGCAGTATTTTTCCTAACAACCTCAAATGGTAATAACTCAAATGTCCATCAAAAGACAAGTGGGTAAGCAAATGTGGTTCATCCACACAACGGAATATTATTCAGTCATAAAAAGGTGCCATGGCACTGCCAACGGGCTGCTACATAGCTGGCAGTGAGCACATGGCCGATTGCTGGCCCTGGCAGAGTACCAGGTAAGCTTATTTCTCTCTCCAGCCCTCAACCCTGATGGAAATGTCACAAAATGAAGGGAGGAGGGACTAACTGGTTGCCCACAGAATCACAACTTGCAGGGACTGGCTGTGTTTGGGTCATTCAAGGGGTCCCTGGAGGAATCAGAAGACATGGCTATTCTACATCCAGACACCTGAGTGGCCTGGCCAGCCTCTATGCCGGCTGCCACATCCCCACTACTCCCTACTGTCCCCCTGTAGAGGACTCACAGTGGTCATTTCCCACCAGGAGGTGGCTGGTATCCATCTGCAGCCAGAAGAGAGCCTAGAAGGGCAGCATAGCTTTAGCAGCAAGGGAGCAAGCAGGTTGTTGGGGAATTCTGGGGACTCCAGAGGATCTGCTGCTTGCTGAGCTGGAGGCTCCCTCTGTGGACCTTTGACTTCATGGCCTGCTTTCAGGGTTCAGGACCACTGTCCAGCAGGACAGCTCTGCCTCTGCCCAGGCCCAGGTTCTTCCTGCTATACCGCACACTGTCCCTCAGGCCTTCTGGATGTGGTACTTCTGCAGGGGAGGGACCCATCCATCAGAGCGTTGTCAGCGGTCAGGCACGACTTGCACACCACCCGGAAGGGGCCAAGGCAGAGTCAGCTCAGGCCACTGCAGAGAGCCGCTGGGCCGCGGCCTCGGACATGATGGATGGGCGTCACCCGGCCACTTGAAGTCGTGTTTATGGGACACCCAAACAGCCGGTCAATCCCCCAAGATGATCACTCACTCCAGCTACCAGGCGTCCCTGACAGGCCCCCTGGTTGTTTTGCTGCTTTCACTGCAACAGCACTTAGAGTCTTAGCCTGTCAGGCCTGAGGGTCCCACCCAGCCAGCATGTGACAGATGGGCACAGAGCCCTACAGGGCATAGGACTGCCAGGATTACCAGCTATGAGCCGGGGCTTCTGGGGCTCAGCCATCCTACTCACCCCGTGGGCTGTCTGCGTGTCCCTGAAAACTTGGTGACCAGGCCCTATGCATATGGACAGAGGACCCTTCCCAGATAAACCTGTTGTGTGGTTTAACTCATGTTCTCATGTTGTCACAGTGTACTCAGGGCCAAGGGGAGCTCTGGTAACCTCCTTCCTTCCTTCAATTTGACAATTTATATAACCCAAGAAGCACAAGCAAAAAACCAAAAATGCTGAATGGGACATCATTGAAATCAGAAACTTTTGTGCTTCAAACAACCCAATCGAGAAGGTAAAAATACAACGACAGTATGGGAGAAAATATCTGCAAATCACATATCTGGTCAGGGTCTTACATCAGGTATATGCAAAGAACCCTTACAGCTAAAACAAAAAGGCAAAAAATAATTTGTCAATGAGGGAAACAAAATCAAATCCGTAGTGAGATACCACTTTATACCCGCTAGGACAGCCCAGTACCAAAGGACAATAATAAGTGCTGACAAGAGTGTGGAGATATTAGGACCCTCATACATTGCTGGTCCAGGTAGAAAATCGTGTGGCTACTTTGGCAAATAGCCTCATTCATGGTCCCTCAGAATGTTAAAGGTAGTTATCACATGGCCCAGAGGTTCAAGCCTACCTATATATCCAAGGGAATCGAAAACATGTATCCACTCAAAAACCAGTACACAAGTGTTCAAGCAGTATTTTTCCTAACAACCTCAAATGGTAATAACTCAAATGTCCATCAAAAGACAAGTGGGTAAGCAAATGTGGTTCATCCACACAACGGAATATTATTCAGTCATAAAAAGGAATGGAATATTGAAATATGGGTAAACCCTGAGGACATTATTCTGAGTGATAGAAGCCTGTCACAAAAGACCACAAATTACAGGATCCATTTATATGAAATGTGCAAAATAGTGAAAGACTCAGAGGCAGAAAGGAGATTACTGGTTGCCCTGGGCTGGAGAGCAGGGAAGGGTGAATTAGGAGTAACTGTTAAGGGATTCCTTTCGGGGTGATGAAAATGTCTTGGAATTACTGGTGATGGTTCCATGACCCTAAGTACTAAAGGTCACTGAATTGTACAGTTAAAAGGGGTGAATTTCATGACATGTGAATTACATCTCGATACAGGTGATATATTAAAAAGTAATAATCTGAGTTGGCACCAGGCAGTGTCTTAAAGCCATTCCTGCCTTTCTTGTTCTGGCCCCAAATTTCCATCAGGTGGGTGAGGGGCCAACAGATTTCATGATGGAGTGTGGATTCCTCCACCATTTGGCTCCAAACCTCCTTCAAAACCCTACAATCTTTGGTAACAATTAATGACTGCTTGGAATTTTGTAACAGAGGGGCCAGCCCGCTTGTGGTTAATAAATAAAGGGAAAAATCGTTCATCAGAACCCAAGATGATAAGTGGGCTTAGCATGTTTAACTATTTGCAATTGAGACATTAAAAGCATTGGAATCAACCCCCCACCCAATTGCTCATATCCTTTGGCAAAGTAACCGCCCTTTTGGGAAGGTTTTTCCTACAGAAATTATTTAAAAAGAAAAAAGCTGTGTGTGTATGTGGGTGCTCCTGGCAATGCCATTTCATCAGGTAGCCTGTCTTAGGACTGGAGGGAAAGCCAAGGAGTAGAGTAGAAGGAGGCAGAGACCATCCGGTGGGTGAGTGGCTTACTGGGGATGGCCATGGTGTTAGGGCATTTCCATGCTGTGTCCACATCTTTATATCAAACATGCACCCACAGAACTCAGAGGAAGCCCAAATCCCAGAGTGGCCCACAAGTTAGATAGAAGGCCTGGAGACTGAACTTGCAGGATAGGACAGTCCAACGAGTGGGCAACGCAGTGGGGTCCTGCTGGGAGGAACAAGAATCTGTCTGTTGGCTCCACAGCTTTCTGGAGAGTAGAGGCCAGCAGGGCCAAGGAGAAACAGACACAGAGGTGGAACCTGGGTAGCAGGAAGCTCCCCTAGTGTTTAGAAGAAAGAGTCTCTAATGCAGAGAACTGGTTATGCAGGTGGTTAAGGGTGGGATAGCTCGGTCTGCAGATCAGCACCTGCCAGAAGTCACATCTTCTGGCAGGTGGGGCCATAGGACAGTACTGAGCAGAAATAGGAGGGGACTGCTCCTTTTCTCTTACTGAAGATGGAGTTCAGGACAGGGGGAAGGGAGGGAGGGATCTCGCAGCCCATGACCAGCACAAAGGTGAGGGGGCTGGACCTTCTGCTAGGTCTTTGAACAAGCCAGAGCCCCAGTCCAGGTGTGGACCCCAGCCCACTAAGCTTCAGCCATGGCTCAGATCACCTTGACAGTGGCGTAAATAATTTCCTTTCCATGATGTGCTTTCTTTTCTTTAAAATAGTTTACTTCAAAGAAGACATTTTCCCACCACCATAAAACCCATGCAAGGAAGCATAACTAGGAAAAATGAAGACAATAGGAACAAAACAGTGGGATCAAATTCTATTCACTTGCTCCTAGAGTCAGCCAGAAGTTTCCAGATTACTGGGAAGGGGTGCCACCTTCTATCCCCATCAGGAGGTCCCACGCCTGTGCCTCCTAAACTCATGTGCTGCTCCAAGACCGGCCCAGGACCCAAGGCCAGGTGCCACCAGGCACTGGGCCTGAACCATCTGGGCACACATGGTTTTCTTCTGTCTTCTCGGGACAGCAGAGGGTGTACTCAGAACATTTCGGCACCAGTGGGGCTGCTCGATGTCCATGACCACAGGAAAAGGACAACCCTGGTGCCTCCAGAACCATATCTTCCTGCGGTGTTTTGTGTGAGTCTGCACTTAACTGCCCCACCAGCAGCCAGGCTGGGGGTGGGGGCTTTGAGTGGGAGATCTCACCCTAATGTCAAAAGCTTTCCCCCTCCCCGAAAGCATCTCACAGCTGTCAGAGGCCTCGGCAGGCAGGGCCCTCCATTAGTGGAGGCAGGTGATTTGTATTGCTTGCTGCTGCTTGTGTAAACAAAGGGCTTAGGAAGCTGGAGAGGGGAGGGGGCTGGGAACGCACCTGGTACACCTGAGCTGGAGGCTCGCCACCAACCAGTCATCTACAGACACGTGCCAGGGCCCATCTGTCCCATGCTGGCACTCTGGCACCTAGGGCAAGGCCAAGGCCACCTTGAGGGTCTCTGCACATAGGGAGAGACAGAGGTGAAGATACACCCAACTACGCTCCCACTAGACTGTCGCTACAGCCGTGCCTTGGGCATGGAACACCCCAAAGAGTGCTGATGCTGAGTCCCCTCCTGCCTCCTGGCCGGGCACCTGAGGGGTACCCATCTCTATGTTGAGCTAGTGTCAAGTCCATTTCAGCTCACTGGGCTTCACATGGCAGCCTCTCTGCCCCCCATCCCCCACCACCCTCCCAGCACTTACCACACGGCTGTGATGGTCTGTTTACAAGGTTGTCTTCCGCACCAGACACAGGGCTCTTGAGGGATTTTAATGACCTCCACCTCCCCTGTCATCGCTAATCAGTGTTTCCTGAATGAATGGATAAAGGAATGAATGAATTCTTGAGCACCTACCACACGCCAGGCTCCATGCTGGGAGCAGGAGTGGGAGCAGCAGCGTGTCAGGAGGCCTGTGGTCACTACATCCCAGGTGATGCTGGGGAAATGTTGGGATTGGGTGGGGAGAGGGCTTGCTGAGAAAGAGGCTCTGAATAAAGACCTGATGGGGTGGGGAGGGAGCTGCGTAGACAGACATGTGGGGAAGAGTACCCTGGGGAATGGCACCTGCAAAGACCCTGGGGCAAGGCCAGCCTGGGAAGGTTCCAAGACCACTGAAAAAAAAATGGCTCAGCTAGAGCCAAGTGAGGGAGACAGAGACAGAGAGAGAGAAGCAGTTTCTGAGAAGTCCTGATATGGGACGGGCTAGCCAACCCCCAAACCTAGTCCCACTCTCTCCTGCCACTCTCACCGTAAGGGAGAAAGAGCCAGACCCTCACTTCAATATGCAGTAAAGCAGGGCAGGAGAGGGCAGGCAGTTCTGCTCAATGAGATATAGAGAGAGCTCCCTGAGAAAGAGGTTTCTTAGAGGACTTATCCTCTTTGAGAAGATGAGCGGGACCTTTCCAAGTGTCACTCCCAGCCTCTCTTACATATACTCCAAGTCCCTGCCTTTTTTGTGGTCTCGTGTGCACATGCCGTCTGGAGTGCTGGCAGCCACTGTGAGCCCATGAGATACTGCAGAGCCCCTACCCCAGCACGCAGATGGGAAAACAGTTGCTACTTCCCACCATTGCCTTGAGTGCTGTGTGAGTCCCGGCTCCAGTTTGTGTCACTCAATTCTGACAAACAGCACGGCCCCAAGAAGCCCTCCCGGACCATCTGAGCTGTGTGCTGCTCCTTGATCTATATTACTCTCTTCATAGCTCTTTACTCTCTCTCCAAAATGGTCTGTTTTCTGTCTAGATATTCCCCTTGGGACATCAGCTCATGGCATTAGACTCGGGCTTGTTTTGCTCACAAGCGTGGCTTCTGCCTGGAACAGGGTCTGACACAGAGCAGGTGCACTACAATGTCACTCAGTGCATGAGCCAGGGGGCAGCATGAGCTGGCATCCGGGGACCGTATTATTGCTGCTGTTGTAGCTGCTGCTTCCTCTGCCCCGCTGGAGCACCCATGGACTTCTCTGCATTGTGAACCCATATCCCTTTACAAGCTGTAGCACTGGTGTGGTGACCTGCAGGGGGCTGCAAGCTGGGGAGCGGGGGCTGCGTCCACTCAGTGACCCAGGACGAACAGGAAAGGATGTGGGCGCTGCCATGGCCATCATCTGCCAAGGCCCAGGAACTACCTAGAGACCACAGCCATGGAGACAGGGGGAACCACAAGCCTGGCCGGAACCAGCAACCCAGCTCCTGATGTATTTTGTGGCAACCATTACCATCAGGGAGTAAGATCAGTAAGCAACACAACCTCCCCAAATATCTCATTTCAAGCCTTCATATAATACCTCATCTGCAATGGAAGGAGAAATAAAGGAAACTGACCTAATGTTTTTAAATGTATGTTTTAACATACCAGTGTGTAGGAGGCCTGGTTACACCACACAACATGAAGGGCAACCCAAATGCACAATGCAGCAAGCACAAACTGGACCGAAGAGAGCACTCAGCTGTGTGGACCGTCAACACTATTTGTCCCTGTGAAATCCGGGTAGAGCTGCACGGTTATGACCACGCATCTGTGTGATGCACCTGTGAAGGGCCTGGCAGGCAGGATGGGGAAGAACCAGACGGGCAGACCCTCAGCACCAGGCACACTCTAGCTAGCAGCTTCCTACAAAGGTGAGCAGCACCTGGGAATGCTTTATAAACATACATTAGCATATGTAAAATAGTCAATGGGAATTTGTTGTAAAACTCAAGGAACTCAAACTGGGGCTCTGTAACAACTTAGAGGGTTGGGAAAGAGGGGGAGGTGGGAGGAGGTTCATGAGGGAGGGGACATATGTATACCAACGTCTAATTCAGGGTTTCCCAGGTGGCTCAGTGGGTGAAGAATCTGCCTGCAATGCAGGAGAGCAGAAGATGCGGGTGCACTCCCTGGGTCAGGAAGATCCCCTGGAGGAGGGCAGGGCAACCCCCTCCAGTATTCTTGCCTGGA
>SJYX01024250.1:315353-329272 GCA_006410675.1 Oreotragus oreotragus | reverse complement strand
AAAAAAAAAACAAATTTCACAGCTGTTTTATTTTTGAATGCATTAGAAACAGATATAGAGGATGGGGGAGCCTGGTGGGCTGCCGTCTATGGGGTCACACAGAGTTGGACACGACTGAAGTGACTTAGCAGCAGCAGCAGCAGCAGTTAGTTGGGTTTCCAGACCCAGTTGCTAGCTGACCACTTTCAGAACCTGCTGAGGCTTGTGGGTAGGGTGTGCAAGCAGTGGCTTAGGACTGGCAGCTTGGGAGAGCTGCATATATGTCCTGCTTGGTAAGGCCAGGACATGCATACGCATATTTAGGCTTCTGGCTGCACATGCCTGCAGACCTGCAACAGGACACCCACAGGCCTTGGGCTAACTGGTTGAAGCCCTGCCATCTGGGATTTGCCTCTCTAGGTGGTCATTAACCATGCTTCTCTCTTGCTTCTTCTCAGTCAACACTCTCCCCAACAAGGGAAATCAATGCTCTGCCTTCTATTATCACTGGAGTGCTAGAGGCTTTGAATTTGTGTGCTCTGAATTTGGAGTTGTATAACTTTGTATCATATGGCAAAAGCATTTCTCATATCTGTTATTCTGTTTCTAATTATACCAGGGAGAAATGCCAAGTATGATAATTATGTTTTGAATGCCTTTATAGTTATTTGTAATTAAAAAAGAGCAGCTCTCACTCACTCAGACAACCACTTCAAGTAGCTACAATTCAGCATCAGCTCTAAGTTTCCTTGGACTTACTGTGACAAGTAACTTGATTCTTGGAAACTGATGCTGTTTATTTTTTTTTTTTTATGAGCATGGCCTAGTTTCTTTCAGATAGATACATAGAGAGACAGATGATAGCTAATTAGCTGACTTGATAGTAGACAGAAAGACAAATAGATAATAAATAGATAGTAGATAAATGTGTGTGTGCACGCACATGCTTAGTCGCTCAGTCGTGTCCGACGCTTTGCGACCCCATGGACTGTAGCCCACCAGGCTCCTCTGTCCATGAGAGTCTCCAGGCAAGAATACTGGAGTGGGTTACCATGCATTCCTCCAGGGGATCTTCCCAACCCAGGATCGAACCCGGGTCTCCTGCATTGCTGGGAGATTCTTTACCATCTAAGCCACCATGGAAGCCCAAGAATACTGGAATGGGTAGCCTAACCCTTCTCTGGGGGATCTTCCCATCCCAGGAATTGAACCAGGGTCTCCTACATTGCAGGCAGATTCCTTACTAGCTGAGCTACCGGAGAAGCCCAACAGCCAAATTGATATTATATAGAAAGATAGACACATATGTATAATACATATAAAATAGATAAACAGATCAAAGATAGAAAGATATATATATGTACATTTATAAACATATGTACGACATGTCTGAATAATTCCATTTATATAATGATTGAGAACAGGCAACACTTACCAATGATAATAGAAGGCAGAACATTCATTTCCTCTGTTGGGGAGGGAGTTGACTGAGAAGAGGTATGAGGGAGCTTTCCAGGGTGCTGGAAATAGTCTATGACCTGGTTAGATGTGTGTACACATAAGCAAAAAGTCACTGAGTTGGGCACCTTTTTATGTGTGTGTATGTGTATAAGTGTGTGTTATTTCTCAATTTTTAAATGATAAACTATTCTCAGACTAAAAATGCAACTTAAAATGCTTTTGCACCAATTAAGTTTTCATCTCTCAGATTCAATTTCAAACCATTCAACCAATGTTTCAAACCATTAAAAGAATTTTGAATCTAATTCATCTACCAATTTATAACTACTGGTATTCGTTATATATGATTTGAATAGAATCGGGACTAAAGCAAGAACATAACTTTTGGTATCAAAGAGCTTCTACAAACTCCTTGAGTTGTTTCATTCCCTGAAATCTTCCTTTATACTCATACTACTTGTATTTATTCTATCACAAGGTTATCCTGAAAAGTATTGTCAAATGATTCACAAAAATATAGACTAGGTCTCATTCATCATGCAAGTGACTATTTTACTCATGTTGTTCAAATCTTTTATACACTATCAGATATGTTTATGCTTGTTCCATCAGTTACCAAGAGAGATGTGTTTAAAGTCTTCTACCATAATTTATCTCTTTTTCTTCTCCCCCCACCCCCATTCTGCAACAGGAAGTCTGTACCTCTTAATCTCCCTCACCTAATCTTTTCTCCCCCTACTACACTCTGCTCTAGCAAACACCTGTTTGTTCTCTGTATCTAAAGTTCTGGCTTATGTTTTGTTATGTTTGTTCATTTGTTTTGCTTTTTATTGATTCCACATATAAGTGAAATCAGAGACCATTTGTCTTCCTCGAAGTTATGTCACTTAGCCTGATATTCTCTAGGTCCATCCATGTTGCTGCAAATGGCAAGATTTCAGTGATTTCTATGGCTGAGTAATGTTTCATTATATATATATTGTGCTGTGCTCTGCTTAGTCATTCAATTGTGTCCAATTCTTTGTGACACTGTGGACTGTAGCCCGCCAGGCTCCTCTGTCCATGGGGATTCTCCAGGCAAGAATTCTGGAGTGGGTTAGCATGCCCTCTTCCAGGGGATCTTCCCAACCCAGGGATTGAACTCAGGCCTCGAACCCAGGTCTCCTGCATTGCAGGTGGATTATTTACCACCTGAACCACCAGGGAAGCCTAAGAATACTGGAGTGGGTAACCAATCCCTTCTTCAGGGAATCTTCCCAACCCAAGAATCAAACCGGGGTCTCTTGCACTGCAGGCAAATTCTTTACCAGCTGAGCTACCAAGGAAGCCCTATATGTATATTGCATCTTCTTTATCCATTCATCTGTTCGTGGACACTTAGGTGGCTTCCATAATACGGTTATTGTATGGTGCTATGAACATGGGGTGTACGTTTCTCTTTTAATTTCTGCTTTTGCTTTCTTCTGATAAATACTCAGGTGTAGAATTGCTGGATCATATAGTAATTCTAATTTTAATTTTTGAGAAATCTCCATACTGTTTTCCATAGTGACTGTACCAACCTGTGTTCCCACCAATACTGCGCAGGGGTTCCCTTTATTTCTTTTTCTTTCTAAGTTTGGCAATCTTAACTTTATATATTTTCAGGCTCTATTATAAGGTATATGCAAATCTAAAATATTCAGATTGAATCACATCATTATGAGATGTCTCCTTTCATTTTTAATTATATTTACACTTAATTCTTTTGATCTGGTATTGGCTTATCTCTGGATAGTTTGAAAAATAAATTTTTTGTATCTTTTTAATTTTTAATCTTATAATAAGCAATTTCTCATGAGCAATATGTTGTCAGATTTTAAATTCTAGTCTGGCAATCTTTATCTTTTACTTAAGATATTGAATACATGTACATTTAGTAATTACTGATATACTGGGGTTTTAAATCTATTATTTACTATTTTTAAATTTGTCTCATTTGCTCCATGTTCTTTTTTCCCTCAGTTTTCTGCTTTATTTTGGATTTTATTTTCCCATTTTTTTACTCAATAGAATTTCTTATTTATATAATAACTTTGATACTGTTCTTTTTGTGATAACCGTAGAAATGATAACATGTAAACTTATTTTACTAAAATCTAGTTTAAACTTGTATTTTTACCAGTTGCTGGGCAGCACAAGGATCTAAGAACACATAAATTTCATTTACCTTCTGTCTCTTGTACTATTTTTACCACACATTTTAATTTTATATATATATATATTTTTTTTTTTTACTTTAACTTTTTATTTTGAGACGATGATAGATTTACACACAGTTGTGCAAAATAATACAGAGATTCAGTGGTACACTTCTGACTCTGGGTACTCTGCTGTTTGTACCCAGAGTCAAAAGTGTATCCAGTTGCTCCACTGATGACATGTTGCAAACCTATTTAGTACCGTATCACAACCAGGATGTTGAAGTTGATGGAGTCAATATACAAAACATTTCCACCACAGGGATCCCTTATATTGTCATTTTGGAGCCATACTCAGTTCCCTCTACACCTTACACCCTAGTTTCCTTTTTGAAGTACATTTCTTTAAATAAAATATTACAAGATGATAGTATAGATAGTATGCTGATACAGCAAAACCAGGAAGAAATTTTACAAAGTGATGAAGTTTGGGAAACACAAACTTCAGAGTTTTGGAAGTATCCTGAGCTGGGCTGTGAAGAGTAGATTCCAGAGTCAAAATAGTGGTAAGAGGATGGCTTGTCAAGACACCCTGAAGCCAAAACAAGCTTGGCTGGTGTGGCTGGCAGCCAGTAAGCAAGTGGCAGAGCAGGGGCAGGCGGGCAGAGGCCAGTAGAGACCCTGGAGGCCACAGAAGGGTGTGGGTTTCCTACTCAGTAAAATAAGAAGCTACTGAAAAGTGAAAGTGTTAGTTGTTCAGCTGTGCCCAACTCTTTGTGACCCTGTGGACTATAGCCTGCCAGGCTCCTCTGTCCATGGAATTCTCCAGACAAGAATACTGGAGTGGGTAGCCATTCCCTTCTACAGGATATCTTGCTGATCCAGTGTTCGAACCCAGGTCTCCTGCATTGCAGGCAGATTAGCCACCAGGGAAGCCCAGGTAGCTACTGCAGGGATTTAAATGGAGAAATTATGAGATTTGATTATGTTTACAAAGATACATTTAGCTACTCTGACTGTGAATGGAAAATGGACAGTAGGGGGCTCCAGTGAGGAGGCAAATTCAATAGTTTGAACAAGAGCCCAGGGTGGCAATAAGATAGTATTAAAGGGATAGATTTTGGATAGGATTTAAAAATTAGCTTTATTGAGAAATAATTTACATCAATAAAATACAGCGACTTTTAAATGTACAGCTCGATAAGTAGACAAGTCTACTCAATCACATAACCACCACAACTGTGACATATGACATTTCCATCACCCCAGAATGTTCCCTTGTGCCCCTTTTCAGTCAATTCACTCCCATTTTCTAGCAACCACTGATCTTTCTTCTGTCAGTATAGTTTTACTTTTGCCAGAATATCATATAAATAAAACATGCAGTCTTTTGTGTCTGGCTTCTTTCGGGAAGCATAATGCTTTTGAGATTCATCTATGTTGCTGTTTGTCTCGGGGAAGGCAATGGCACCCCACCCCAGTACTCTTGCCTGGAAAATCCCATGGACGGAGTAGCCTGGTGGGCTGCAGTCCATGGGGTCGCTAACAGTCGGACAGACTGAGCGACTTCACTTTCACTTTTCTCTTTCATGCATTGGAGAAGGAAATGGCAACCCACTCTAGTATTCTTGCCTGGAGAATCCCAGGGATGGGGGAGCCTCATGGGCTGCCGTCTATGGGGTCACACAGAGTCGGACACGACTGAAGTGACTTAGCAGTAGCAGCAGCTGTTTGTCTAGTCAGTTCTTCATTTTGGTGGTTGAGTAGTGTTACATTGTATGGAGGTATCACAATATTGCTTATTTGTTCACCAGTTAATGAACATTTGGATTATTTCCAGTTTTGTAGATAGTATAAATAAAAGTATAAACATTAAAGCACAAGTCTTTGCATGAATATAGGTTTGCGTTTCTCTTGGGCATAAACCAGAAGTGAAAAATTTGAGTCATGTGAAGTATATGTTTAAATTTACAAGAAATTGGAAAATTGCTTCCAAATTGTCTACACAGGTATTCATTCTCACTAGCAATGAGAATTCTAGTTGACTGGCCTCCTCAGCAGCACTTACTACTGTCAGTTTTTTAAAAACTGTTTATTCACTTTTAGCTTTCTGAGAATATTTAGAGGTATCCCATTGTGATTCTAACTTGCATTGCCATAATGACTAATTATATCAAACAGTTGTTCATGTGCTTCTTGGACATTTATATACATTCTTTGGAGAACTGTCTATTCAAATCTTTTGCTCATTTAAAAAAATGTCATTTTGTTATTAAATTGTAAGAATTCCTTATATATTCTGAACACTAGATGCTTTGTCATAAACGAAGTGCAATTTTTTCTCTCATTCTGTTGGCTGTCTTTACATTTCTTTGATTAGATCTTTTGATGCACAAAAGTTTCTAATATTTTTGAAGCATAATGAATCTATTTTTTCTTTTGTTTTCTTGTGCTCTTGGTGTCATGATTAAGAATCTATTGTCAAATCCAAGGTCATGAAGATTCACCCATGTTTTCTCTTAAAAGTTTTATTATTTTCCCTCCTATGTTTTGTCATTGAAACTTTTAGACAATTTTTATATAGAGTGAGACAGAAATAGTATTTTATTTTTTACATGTGGAAATCTAGTTGACCAAGCAACATTGTTGAACAGACTATTTTTTCACCCTTAAAATGATCTGGGAACTCATTGAAAATCAATTGACTGTAAGAGGTATGGGTTTATTTCTGGCCTCCCAATTTGATTCCATTGTGCTATATGTCTATCTTGACGCCAATCTGTTTTGATTGTCATAGCTTTGTAGTGAGTTTTGAAATTGAAAAATTAATTTTCCAATTTTATTTTTTCTCCCAGTTTATTGAGTTATAATTAACATACAGTACTATGTAAGTTTAAAGTGTACAGCATAGTGATTTGATTTACATACATCATGAGTGGATCATCACAAGTTTAGTGAAAAGCATCATCTCATAGACACTATATTAAAGAAATAGAAAAAAGTTTTCCTTGTGATTAGAACTCTTAGGATTTATTCTCTTAACAACTTTTATATATAAAGTACATCAATGTTAGTTATATTCATCATGTTATACATTGCATCCTTAGTTTTTATCTTTTAACTGAAAGTTTAAACCTTTTGATCGCCTTTATTCAGTTTTTCCTACCCCTGCCCATGCCACCTCTGGTAACCACAATTCTGTTCTTTTTTTCCAACACTTTATTTAGTTGTTGGTTGGTTTTTGAAGTGTAATGGACCTATAGCACTGTGTTAGTTCTGTTACAAAACATAGGGCTTCCTTGGTGGCTCAGACAGTAAAGAATCTGCCTGCAATACAGGAGACCAGGGTTCAGTCCCTGGGTCAGGAAAATCCCCTGGAGAAGGGAATGGCAACCCACTCCAGTAGTCTTGTCTGGAGAATTCCATGGACAGAGGATCCTATTGGGCTACAGTCATGGGGTCACAGAAAGTCAGACATGACTGACAATTGACACACATATCATTCATGATCTGATATTTCTATACATTTCAAATTGATGGCCACTATAAGTCTGTTACCATGTGTAAACATATAAAATATCACTTTGTTACTGACTATATTCCTCACAGATTACATTTCATATCCATGACATTTATTTTGCAACTGGAAATTTGTACCCCTCAGTCTCTTCACCTATTTCTTTCCTCTTCCCTCCCCCACCCCTCTAGCAATCCTCTCTTTATTTTTTGTATCAGTGAGTCTATTTCTGTTATACTGTGATTGTTCTTTTCTTTATTTTCTTAGATTCCACAGATAAGTAAAATCTCAGAGTTTTTGTCTTTCTCTGTCTGACATTTCACTTAGAATTATATCATCCAGGTTCATCCATGTTGTTGCAAGTAAAAAGATTTCACTCCTTTTACGGTTGAGTAATATCTTCTTTATCCACTTATTCTGATGAGCAGTTTGGCTGCTTCCGTATCTTGGCAATAGTAAATAATGCTACCGTGAACCTAGGGCTGTATATGCATGTATATGCGTGCATGTATATGCTTACGGGTATATATGCCTGCATACTCAGTTGCTCAATCATGTCTGTCTCTTGGCAACCCCATGGACTGTAGCTGGCTAGCTTTCACTGTCCGTGGAATTTTCTGGGCAAGAATATTTCAGCAGGTTGCCATTTCCTGCTCCAGGGTGTCTTCCCAGCCCAGGGATCAAACCCAGATCTCCTGCAGCTCCCTTGGCAGGCATATTCTTTACCACTGTGCCACCTGGGAAGCCCAGGGATGCATATATCTTTTCTAATTAGTGATTTTGTTTTCTTTAGAGAAATATCCCAGGAGTGGAAATGCTGGATCTAAAAAGTAAAGTAGCTCTACTTTTTAATTATGTGAAAAATCTCCACACTATTTTCCTTAGTGGCGGCACCAATTTATGTCCCCCTCAAAAGTACACAATGGCTCCCTTTTTTCAACCTGTTTACCTACTCTTGCTATTTGTTATCTTTTTGATAATAGCCATTCTGAAGGCGTAAGGTGATATCTCACTGTAGTTTTGATATGGCACCCCACTCCAGTACTCTTGCCTGGAAAATCCCATGGACGGAGGAGCCTGGTAGGCTGCACTCCGTGGGATGGCGAAGAGTCGGACACGACTGAGTGACTTCACTTTCACTTTTCACTTTCATGCAGTGGAGAAGGGAATGGCAACCCACTCCAGTATTCTTGCTTGGAGAATCCCAGGGATGGGGGAGCCTGGTGGGCTGCCGTCTATGGGGTCGCAAAGAGTCGGACACGACTGAAGCGACTTAGCAGCAGTAGCAGCAGCAGCATGATTAGTGATGTTGAACATCTTTTCGTATGCCTGTTGGCCATCTGCATGCCCCTCTTGGAAAAATGTCTGTTCAGATACTCTGCCCATTTTTAATTGGATTTTTTTTTATGTTGAGTTGTTTGAGTTTTTGTTTATTTTGGATACTGACCTATTATCAAACATATCATTTGCAAATATCTTCTCTCACTCAGTAGGTAGAGTTTTTTGTTTGTTGATCATTTCTTTTGCTGTGCTAAACTTTTCAGTTCATTGTAGTCCTATTTATTTTTGCTCTTGTTTCCCTTGCCTGAGATTGCATACCCAAAAAGCAATTATGAAGACTAATGTCAAAGAGCATATATATATATATGTATATAGTCTATATATAAAATATTGGAGAAGGAAATGGCAACCCACTCCAGTGTTCTTGCCTGGAGAATCCCAGGGACGGGGAAGCCTCACGGGCTGCCATCTATGGGGTCGCACAGAGTCGGACACGACTGAAGCAACTTAGCAGCTGCAGCAGCAGCATATATAAAATATACTGCCTATATTTTCTTCTAGAAGTTTTACAGTTTTGGGTCTTACATTTAAGTCTATAATCCTTCTTCAGTTGATTTTTGTGCATAGTGTGAGAGAGTAGTCCAGTTTCAGTTTTTCATGTAACTGTCCAATTTTCCCAACATCATTTATTGAAGAGACTATCTTTCCCCATTGTATACTCTTGCCCCCTTTGTTTTAGATCAATTAATCATTAATTAATTAAGCCAACAAAAGTCAAAGTTATGGTTTTTCCAGTAGTCATGCATGGATGTGAGAGTTGGACCATAAAAAAGGCTGAGCACCCAAGGACTGATGCTTTTGAACTGTGATTTTGAAGAAGACTCTCGAGAGTTTCTTGGACTGCAAGGAGATCAAACCAGTCAATCCTAAAGGAAATCAATCCTGAATATTCATTGGAAGGACTGATGGATACTCCAATACTAGTTGCTTCATTTGATGAGTTCCAGTACTGATACTGACAGTCTGGTGGGTAGAGCCAGATTCCAGTGCTCATAAGCTAGGGAGAGGATTAAAAAAATGGTATGTGCCAACACCAGTGTCCACATGGCAGAATGATCTCCCAAAACTGACTGCCACCAGTTGCTTCCTGCCTGTGTAGGAGGCTCTCCAAGATCAGTGAGGGAAGTGAAGTCACACAGTCCTGTCAGACTCTTTGCGACCCCTTGGACTGTAGCCTACCAGGCTCCTCCGTCCCTGGGATTCTCCAAGCAGGAATACTGGAGTGGGTTGCCATTTCCTTCTCCAGGAGATCTCCCAACCCAGGGATCGAACCTGGGTCTCCCGTACTGCAGGCTCAGTTCAGCTCTGACCCAGTTCAGTTCAGTTCCATCGCTCAGTGGTGTCTGACTTTTTGCAACCCCATGGATTGCCACATGCCAGATGTCCCTGTCCTTCACGATCTCCCAGAGCTTGCTCAAACTCATGTCCATTGAGTCACTGATGTCAGCCAACTATCTCATCCTCTGTCATCCCTTTTGATATGAATCTGACCCAGGATCCTTTTAAATTGCTACTTCTGCCCTGGGTTCTGGAGTGTGTAAGATTTTGTGGGCACCCATTAAGAGTGGAGTCTATTTTGACAGCCCTTTTCATCACCCCAAAATCAAGCCCCAGCAACTTTAGAGCCACACGTTGAGGGGTTTGTCTTCCCAGTGAAGCACCTCTGGGTAGGGGAGCTCATCAGGAGCTCTAACCTCTCACTCCTTGGTGAGAAACTCTGCAGTAGCAGTTATCCTCCTGTTGGTGCATCATCCACCTAGGGATATGGATCCTGCCTATGCTGCATCTCTGCCCCTCCTGAACTCCTTGTTTTGATTTCTCCTCTGTATCTTTAGTGGTAGAAGATCATTTTTGCTAGCTCCTGGTCTTTTCACCTCAATAGTTGCTCCATAAATAATTGTAATTTTGGTGTACCTGTGGGAGAAGGTGAAATATTAAGACAAGGTCTTAATACTCTGTTATCTTGACCATTCATCCCATTAATTTTCATTATTCTGTTTCAATATTATTTTTGACTATTCATGGTTCCTTGCATTGCCACACGAATATGAGGTTTTTTAAAACACTTTTTGTTAAAAATGCTGTTGAAATGTTAATATGGATTGTATTGAATCTATAGTTCACTATGAGTAGTATTGACATCTAACACTATTACATCTTCCAATCAATGGTCAAGGGGTAGCTTTGCATTTATTTTGGTCTTCTATAATTTCTTTCCAGAATACTTGGTCATTTCCAGCATACAAATTTTTCATCTATTTTGTTAAATTTATTCCTAGGTAATTTATTCTTCTGGATACTATTATACCCAGTTGGCACTAGTGTTAAAGAATCCAGGAGACACAAAAGACATGGGTTCAATCCTTGGGTTGGGAAGATTCCCCTGGAGTAGGAAATGGCACCCCACTCCAGTGTTCTCACCTGGAAAATTCCATGGACAGAAGAGCCTGGCAGGCTACATTCCATGAGATCACAAAGTGTCTGACATGACAAATGCTTTCACTTCAAACTTTCATAAATTGAATTATTTTCTTAATTTCCTTTTTAGATTATTCACTTCTGGTATATAGAAGTACAGCTAATCTTTCCATATTGATCTTACACCCTGAAGCTTTGCTAGACTTTTTTATTAGCTCTAGTAATTTTTTGTGGATTCCTTGGGATTATCTGTAGAAAATATTTTTTCCCCTATTTTATTTTCAAATAAAGACAGTTTTATTTCTTTCTTTCCAATCTGGGTGACTTTTATTTCTTTTTCTTGTTTAATTGCTATGGCTGAAACTTCCAATACTATGAATAGATCTGGTGAAAGCAGGCATCCTTATTTCAGCCTTGATCTTAGAGAAAAATTTTCAGTATTTCACTTTGACTATGACGTTAGCTCTGGGTTTGCATAACTATCCTTTATCATGTTGAGGAACCTTTCCTTCTATTACTAGTTTTCTGGTTATTTTTATTAAGAAAATGTGTTGGATTAATAAAAAATGCTTTTCCTGCATCAATAATCACATGGTTTTTCCCTTAAATCTATTATGTGGCATATTATACTGATTGGTTTTCTTACACTGAACCAGCCTTGCATTCCTGAGAATATTGATTTTTAAACAATATTGAGCTTTCTGTTAATGGACATGCTTTATCTCTTCATTTGATTTCTCTCACTAATATTTTGTAGTTTATAATATATGTATTTTGCATAAATATTGTTCAATATTTATTTCACATTTTTGGTGGTGTTGAAAAGAACGGTTTTTAATTTTCAAAACTGTTCATTGTCTGTATGTCAAAATACGATTAATTTTTGTGTGTTAACTTTGTGTCTCAATGTTTTTAAACCCATGTTATAGCAAAGAGACTTTTAAATTTACTTAGAATTTTCTAAATTGACAACATGTTGTTTATGAATAAAGCCAATTTTACTCCTTCACTTCTAAAATGTATGCCTTTCTTCTTTTGCTTTCCACTGTAATTATGGCTAAAACAATTTAATGAAAGTGGTTATAACATATATCTTTGCCTTGTTTCTAATCTTAAAGGGGAAGCATTCAGACTGTCACCATTAAGCAGAATATTAGTGATAGTATTTTCGTTGCATGGGTGCTTGCATGCTGTCATGTCTGACTCTTTTGTGACCCCATGGACTGTAGCCTGCCAGACTCCTCTGTCCATGGCATTCTCCAGGTAAGCACAGTTCAGTGATTTTTAAGCACATTCACATTGTTGTGCACGTATCACTCCCATCCATCTCCAGGATGCTTTTCATTTTACAACACTGAAACTCCGTATTCATTAAACATTAACTCCCCCATTTCTCCTCCTAAACCCTAACTCCTGGCAACCACCACTCTGTTTTCTGTCTCCATGAATCTGACTATTCTAGGTGCCTCATGTGAATGGAATTGTACAGTATTTGTCTTTTTTTGTATCTGACTTAGTTCACTGAGCGTAATGTCCTCAAGGTTTATCCATGTTGTAGCATATGTCAGAATTCTCTTACTTTTTTCAGGTTGAATAATATTACATTGTATGAACATAGCATGTATTGCTTATTCATTCATCTGTTGATGTATTTCCATTTTTTGACTACTGTGAGTGCTATGAACATGGGTGTATAAAAATCTCTTTAAGATCTTACTTTCAATTCTTTAGGGTTTCACCCAGAAGCAAAACTTCTGGATAATATGATAATTCTATTTTTAATTTTTTCAAGAACCACTATACTACTTTCCGTAGCAGCTCCACCAACTTGCATTCCTACCAACAGTGTACAAGGGTTTCAATTTCTTCACAACCTAACCAAACTTTTTATCTTCTCTTTTTCTTTTTGACAGTAACTATCCTAATGGATATCAAATGGCATCTAATTGTGGTTTTGATTTACATTTCACTAATGATTAATGACATTGAACATCTTTTCATGTGCTTATTGGCTATTTGCTTATTTTCTTTAGAGAACTGTCTAATCACCTTGCTCTTTTTTTAAAAATCAAGTTGTTTGGTTTGTTGTTGTCACATTGTAGAAGTTCTTTATATATTCTAGATATTAATACTTTATCAGATAGATGTCTTACAAATATTTTTTTACATTTCATAGGTTGCCTTGTAATACTGTTGATTGTCCTTTGAAATACAGAAGTTTACATTTTTATATAGTCCAATTAATCCATTGTTTAATTCTGTTAACAGTGCTTCTGGAGTTATAACCAAAAAATCATTGACAAACCCAATGTCACAAAGCTTCTTCTTTGTATTTTAAGTGTCTTTATACTTTTAGATCTAACATTAAGATGTTGATGCATTTTGAGTTAATTTTTGTATAAGGGATATGATAAGGCCCAACTTCATTTATTTGTATGTGAATATGCAGTTTTCTTAAAACCATTTTTTGAGAAGAATGTGATTTTCCCATATTAACATTTCTGTCAAAATTAAATGCCCCAAAATGGGTGGGTTTATTTCTGGGTTCTCTATTCTATTCCATTGGTATATATACATATCTTTATGCTGCTGCTGCTGCTAAGTCACTTCAGTCGTGTCCGACTCTGTGCGACCCCATAAACAGCAGCCCACCAGGCTCCCCTGTCCCTGGGATTCTCCAGGCAAGAACACTGGAGTGGGTTGCCATTCCCTTCTCCAATGCATGAAAGTGAAAAGGGAAAGTGAAGTCTCTCAGTTGTGTCCAATTCTTCACGATCCCATGGACTGCAGCCTACCAGGCTCCTCTGTCCATGGGATTTTCCAGGCTAGAGTACAGGAGTGGGTTGCCATTGCCTGCTCCAATCTTTATGCTAATATCACACTATTTTAATTACTGTAGCTTTATAATAACTTTTCGGAGAAGGCAATGGCACCCCACTCCAGTACTTTTGCCTGGAAAATCCCATGGATGGAGGAGCCTGGTAGGCTGCAGTCCATGGGGTCGCTGAGAGTTGGACACGACT
>SJYX01024250.1:219792-298907 GCA_006410675.1 Oreotragus oreotragus | reverse complement strand
CTGCCTCTGGTTGTGATGCTTGCTTTCTCTTCATACTGTGTCTTTTTTCTTAAAGTATGCTTAATATTTTTCTTTTTTACTGAAAGCCAAGCATTGTCTAACTCAGTGAAATTATGAGCCATGCCATGTAGGGCCACCCAAGATGGATGGGTCACGGTGGAGAGTTCTGACAGAACATGGTCCACTAGAGAAGGGAATTGCAAACCACTTCAGCATTCTTGCCTTGAGAACCCCATGAACAGAACAAAAAGGCACAACAATATGACACTGAAAGATGAACTCCTCAGGTCAATAGGTGCCCAATATGCTGTAGAGAAGAGCAGAGAAATAGCTCCAGAAGGCATAAAGCTATTGTTTTTCCAGTAATCGTGTATGGATGTGAGACCATAAAAAAAAAGGCTGAACACTGAAGAATTGATGTTTTCAAGAGGTGGTGTTGCAGAAGACTCTAGAGAGTCCCTTGGACTGCAAGGAGATCAAACAGTCCATCCTAAAGGAAATCAACCCTGGACATTCATTGGAAGGACTGATGCTGAAACTGAAACTCCAGTACTCTGGCCATCTGATGTGAAGAGCCACCTCATTGGAGAAGACCCTGATGCTGGGAAAGATTAAAGGCAGGAGGAGAAGGGGGTGACAGAGGATGAGATGGTTGGATGGCATCACCAACTCAATGGACATGAGCTTGAGCAAGCTCCAGGAGACGGTGAAGGACAGGGAAGCCTGGCGTGCTGTAGCCCATGGGGTCGTAAAAAGTCAGACATGACTGAGCGACTGAACAACAGGTCATGGTACACTGTGATTCTGTGTATCTGCCTGACTCTCCAGTTTCTAAGGTAGCCGTTTGACATTTTTCTTTTTACTGTCTCCATAATTTGCCTTTTCTAAAATATATAGTTATATCACATGGTATAAATATTTTCAGATTGACCTCTTTACTTAAAATATTTACTTGTCTCCTTCCTAACTTTTGTGGCTTGATAGATCATATTTTATTCATTTTGTTGTTGTTCAGTCACTAAGTCATGCCCTACTCTTTGCAGCCCCATCCACTGCAGTACACCAGGCTTCCCTGTCCTTCACTGTCTCCCAGGGTTTACTCAGATTCATGTTTACTGATGCAGTCATACTATCTAACCATCCCATCTTTTGCTTCCCTCTTCTTTTGCCTTTAATCTTTATCAGCATCAGGGTCTTTTCCAATGAGTTGGCTCTTCACATCAGGTGGCCAAAGTATTGGAGCTTCAGCTTTCAGCATCAGTCCTTCCAATGAATATTCAGAGTTGATTTCCTTTAGGACTGACTGGTTTGATCTCCTTGCAGCCCAATGGATTCTCAAGAGTCTTCTCTGGCATCACAATTTGAAGATATCAATTCCTTAGTACTCAGCCTTCTATGTGGTCCAACTCTCGCATCCAGACATAACTAGGGGTTAGTGTTGTATAATAGTCCCCTGTATGAATGTGCTACCATTTGTTTATCCGTTCACCTATTGAAGGACATCTAGTTTGCTTCCAGCATTTAATAGTTATGAGTCAAGCTGCTATGACTATTGCTGTGTAGTATTTATTGTAAACACAAATTTTCAACTCATTTGAATAAGTATGTAGGGGAATAACTGTTGAATATTTAGTAAAAGTTTATTTAATTTTGTGAAATTGACATCCAAAGTCATTTACCAATTTACATTCCAACTAGCGGTGAAAACAATAAATGAGAACTCCTGTTGGTCATATCCTGATCAGCATTTGGTGTTGCTCTTCCCTTCATTTTTCAAATATATATATATATCCTGGGTATTTTTTCTTTTAGTACTTTAAATGGCATAGCAGAAAAACCCTAAGGTTACATCTTCTCAAGGGCACACCAAAATTACCACTATTTACAGAGCAACTATTGATGAGAAAGACAGGAAAACTAGCAGAACAGATATTTTACAACTAAAGGTATAAAAAGGAAACCATGAAATGTGTAAGAAGAGAAGACTCATGGTGTAGTCAGGACCCATACCTCCAGCTGGGAGATCCACAAATGGGAGACCAATTACAACTGCAGTGGTTCTACCCAAGAAACAAGTCTGAACACCACTTTGACCTTCTCATCATGAGGTCCTACACCAGAAAGACAAGCCCTGGAAATATCTGGCTTTGAAAGCCAGCAGGGCTTACTTTCAGAAGTCCCTGAGTGCTGTGGGAAAAAGAGACTCCACGCTTAAGGGTTGCACACAAAACTCCACACATTTCAGGGACGGGGCAGAAGCAATAATCTGTAAGAAGCCTGGGTCAGACCTACTTGCTGATCCTGGATGGTGAAGAAGCAACTGGAATCAGAGAGTCTGGGCCTCAGTTCTGCCTACCAGTGGTCCAATATCAGCCTCAGGACCACCACAGACACACAACTTTTCATGGCAGGATCAGAACTCCTGCAAGTAGGCTGGCACCAACCTTTATACCTCTTGAGCCATAGCCCAACCCACAAGTAGGCCAATACCAAGTCTGAGACATCTGGGACCCTTAGTCAGCTATCTCAGGATCCAGTTCCACCCACCAGCAGGCTGATGCAAACTTTCAGACATCCTCACCTCCTCAGCCAGCTGTCTTAAGTACTAGCTCTGCCACTAGCAGGCCAACACCAGCTCCAGGACCCCCAAGGCCCTGCAGGCAGAAATACTGGGACCCATCTCTATCCACTAGTGATCCAACTCTAGCACCAGAACCTGTCCTCATCCCCCTGTGAGTGGACTCAGCTCCAGGAACCCCTGAGCCTTAGCCCACCCACCAGTAGGTAGACACAAGCCTCAGGCACTGCAGCCCAGCAGTCTGCTATGGCAGGATCCAGGCCACACACCAGCAGGACAGCACCAGCACTCAGACCACCTGCTTCTTAACCCCACCCACCAGTAGGCCAACGCCAACACTTGAGACACCTCAGGCCCCTCAGTCAGCCACCCTGGGATCCAGACCTACTCAACAAGAGGCCAACACCAGCTGAAGGGCACCAAGGGCCTTACGGCCAGAGATACCAGGACCCAGCTCCATCCATTAGTCACTGGCACTAGCCTTGGGAAATTTTGAGCATCAACCTGGCCACCAGCAAGATGTTACCAGCCCCAGGACATGATTTGATCCATCAGCAGGCCAACAGAGCTCTAAGACACCTTGACCATCTCAGCCAGCCAACCCAGGATATAGCGCCATGCACCACTGGGCAAATACCAGCTTTGGGACACCACAGAACATTTAGCCAGCATGTCAGGAACTAGCTACACCCACTATCAGGCTAATGCCAGATTTGGGAACCCTGGCCCTGCAAACACTCACTCCCAAACACAGCTCTGCCCATTGAGCCAGCACTAGCCTCAGGATCCCCCCTCCCCCAGGGTACTGCACCCTGTCACCTCATGACTCAGCCCCACCAACCAGTGGCTGATAGCCTCTGCACAATGTAGGATCTGGCAGCAACTGGACCCAGGGGCAAGCCATGCTTACCAAATCACTCACAATATTCAGCTCACCATAACAGAAGGACACACTTGGCCCACATAGGGAGCATCCTTAAAGTATATAGCTCTGGTGACCAAAGAGGGGTGCACTTTGGGAATGCATAAGCCACTTCTTCAAGGTCAGTAAATGTAACCAATCTACAAGACACATAGAAATAAAAAGCAGCATTAGGCAAAATGAGGAAACAGAGGAAGAAAATGAGAAGTTATAAGTTTTAAGCAAAGTGTTTGAAAATTCTAAATTCTCATTCTTAAAGAAGAATCAAAGCGAGATGAAGAATAGCTGAAATAAAAATACACTAGAAGGAATCAGAAGTAGATTAAATGGTGCAGAGGAATACATCAGTGATCTGGGAGACAGAGTAGTGGAAATCTCTGAAGATGAACAATGATAACCAAAGAAAATAAAAAGAAATGAGAACAGTTTAAGAAAACTCTGGGACAACATCAGATGCACTAACATATACATTATAAGAGACCAAGAAAGAGAAGAGAAAGAGAAAGGGGCAAAGAACATATTTGAAGACATAATAGCTGAAAATTTCCCTGACAGAAGTTCACATTGAGGAAGCACAGAGTCCCAAACAGGATCAATCCAAAGAGGAAAACACCAAGGCACATTGTAATTAAAATGACAAAAATTAAAGACAAAAAAAGAACACTAAAGGAGCAAAGGAAAAGCAACAATTTACATACAAGGGAACTTCCCATAAGGTTATCAGCTGACTTTTCAACAGATACTCTGCAATCCAGAAAGGAGTGACATAATGTATTTAAAGCAATGAAAGGGTAAAATCTACAACCAAGAATAATCTACCCAGCAAGGCGTTCATTCAGATTTGATGGAATAATTAAAAATTTTACAGACAAGCAAAACCCAAATAAATAAACCCAAAATTATCAGAAGGAAAGAAATCATAAAGATCAGAGCAGAAATAAATGAAACAGAGATAGGGAAACAGAAAAATTGAGTAAATCTAAGAGCTGGTTCTTTGAAAAGATAAACAAAATACATAAATCTCTACCTAGACACATGAAGAAGAGAGAGGGCCCAAATCAATAAGATCAGATGTGAAAAGAAGTTACAACCAATGCCACAGAAATAGAAATACAATTATTATTAGATATTACTATGAACTATTTGCCAATAAAATAGACTAACATAGCAGAAATTGACAAATTCCTAGAAATTCAAGACTGGAAGAGGAATAAATAAAAAGGTGACCAGATCAATTACCAGTTCTGAAGTCGAATATGTAATTTTAAAACTTCCAGCAGACAAAAGTCCAGATTCAGAGGGGGGTTTCACAGGTGGATTCTATGAAATATTTAAAGGAGACTTAACAACTACCCTTCCCAAACTATTTCAACTATTTCAAAAAATTTCAGAAAAAGGAATATTTCTGAAACCATTCTATGAGCCAGCATCACTCTCATACAAAAATCAGACAAAGATAATAACAAAAAAAATAAATTACAAGTCAATAAGCATAGATGCAAAAATCCTGAACAAAATATTAGCAAATCAAATTCAACATTACATTAGCAGGATCATATATCATTAACAAGTGTGATTTACCCCCTGGATGCAAGGATGGCTCACAATTCATAATCATTGTGAGACACTGCATCAATAAATCAAAACATAAAAATCATATAATCATATCAGTAACTGTAGAAAAGGCTTTTGATGAAAATCAACGTTCATTTATGATTTAAAAAAAAAATCTTTCCAGAAAGTGGGCATAGAGGGAACATGCTGCTGCTGCTAAGTCGCTTCAGTCATGTCCGACTCTGTGCGACCCCATAGACGGCAGCCCACCAGGTTCCCCCGTCCCTGGGATTCTCCAGGCAAGAATACTGGAGTGGGTTGCCATTTCCTTCTCTAATGCATGAAAGTGAAAAGTGAAAGTGAAGTCGCTCAGTCGTGTCCGACTCTTAGCAACCCCATGGACTGCAGCCTACCAGGCTCCTCCGTCCATGGAATTTTCCAGGCAAGAGTACTGGAGTAGGGTGCCATTGCCTTCTCCATAGAGGGAACATACCTCATCCTAATTTGTGACATATATAATAACCCACAGTTAACATATACTCAATGGTGAAAAGCTGAAAACATTTCCTCTAAGGCCAGATACAAGGATGTCCACTTGCACCACTTTTATTCAACACAATTTGGGAAGTCCTAGCCATAGCAACCAGAGAAGAAAAAGAAAAGGAATCCAAATTAGAAAGGAAGAAGTAAGACTGACATTATTTCCAGGTGACATGATAGTATACCCAGAAAATATTAAAGATGCCACCAAAAACTACTAAATCTCATTAATGAATTTGGAAAATTTGTAGAATAATACAAAATTGATAATCATAAGTCTGTTGCATTTCTATACATTATCAATAAGCTATCAGAAAGAAAGGTTAAGGAAATGATCCCATTTGCAATTGCACCAAAAAGAATAAAATACTAAGGAATAAACTTATCTAAGGAGATAAAAGATCTTTACCTGGAAAACTAAGACACTGATGAAAGAAACTGAAGATTATACAAACAGATGGAAGGAAATTCCGTGTTCATGGATTGGAAGAATTAATATTGTCAAAAATAACTATACTACACAAGGCAATGTACAGATTCAATACAATCCTTACCAAAATACTAAGAAAAAATAATTCTAAAATCTGTATGAAAACACAAAAGACCCTGAGTAGCTAAAGACATCTTGAGAAAGAACAGAGTTGGAGATACCATGCTCCCTGACTTCAGACAATGCTACAAAACTACAATAATAAAAACAGTGTGGTGTGGGACGGGGAAGGCAATGGCACCCCACCCCAGTACTCTTGCCTGGAGAATCCAATGGACGGAGTAGCCTGGTGGGCTGCAGTCCATGGGGTCGCTAACAGTCGGACAGACTGAGCGACTTCACTTTCACTTTTCTCTTTCATGCATTGGAGAAGGAAATGGCAACCCACTCCAGTATTCTTGCCTGGAGAATCCCAGGGATGGGGGAGCCTGGTGGGCTGCCATCTATGGGGTCACACAGAGTCGGACACGACTGAAGTGACTTAGCAGCAGTAGCAGTAGCAGCATGGTGTGGGAGCAAAAAAAGACACATACATCAATGGAACAGAATAGAGAGCCCATAAATAAACCCACATAATTATGATCAATTAATCTATGACCAGGCTCAGTGGTAAAGCATCCATCTACAAAGCAGAAGCCATAGAAGGCATGGGTTCACTCCCTGGATTGGGAAGATTCCTTGGAGGAGGGAACAGCAATCTACTGCAGTATTCTTGCCTGGAGAATCTCATGGGCAGAGGAGCCCGGCATGCTACAGTCCATGAGGATTGCAGAGAGTTAGACATGATTGAAGCAACTTAGCATGCACACACAATCTATGACAAAGGGGGCAAGAATGTACAATGGTTGAAAAGGATTTTATTATAGTGGTGCTGGGAAACTGGACAGCTACATGAAAAAGAATAAAATTAGAATGTTCTCTAACTCCATCTACAAAAATAAACTCAGAATGGATTAGTCCTAAGTGTCTGACCAGATACCATAAAACTCCTAGAAGAAAACATCTTCTGACATAAATTGTAGCAATTATTTTTTATCTGTCTCCAAAAGCAAAGGAAACAAAAGCAAAAATAAGCAAATGGGATCTAATTAAACTTAAAATCATTTGTACAAGAAAAGAAGCCATCAATGAAGCAGAAAGACCACCTACTGAATGTGAGAAAATATTTGCAAATGATATGACCAATAAGAGCTAAAGGTACAAAAATATATAAACAGTTCATCCAACTTAAGGTCAAAAAACAAACAACCAATTAAAAAATGGACAGAAGATCTAAATAGATATTTCTTCAAAGAAGATATACACATGGTCAATAGGCACATTAAAGGATCCTCAACATCATTAATCATTAGTTCAGTTCAGTTCAGTCTCTCAGTCATGTCCAACTCTTTGTGACCCCATGAATTGCAGCACGCCAGGCACCTACTGCTGCTGCTGCTGCTAAGTCACTTCAGTCGTGTCCGACTCTGTGTGACCCCATAGACGGCAGCCCACCAGGCTCCTCCATCCCTGGGATTCTCCAGGCAAGAACACTGGAGTGGGTTGCCATTTCCTTCTCCAATGCATGAAAGAGAAAAGTGAAAGTGAAGTCGCTCAGTCTGTCCGACTGTTAGCGACCCCATGGACTGCGGCCCACCAGGCTACTCCGTCCATTGGATTTTCCAGGCAAGAGTACTGGGTGGGGTGCCATTGCCTTCCCCGCCTACACTACTGAAGGGAATGTAATTTGGCACAGTCACTATGGAGAACAGTATGGAGGTACCTTAAAAAACTAAAAACAGAGCTACCATATGATCCAGCAATCCAAGTACTGGGCACATATCTGGAGAAAAACATGGTTAGAATGGATACATGCATCTCAATGTTCACGGCAGTGCTGTTTACAATACCCAAGACATAGAAGCAACCTAAACATCCATCAACATATGAACAGCAAAGAAGATGTGGTATGAATATATATATGGAATACTCAGTTCAGTTCAGTTGCTCAGTCGGTTTCGACTCTTTGCAACACCGTGAACTGCAACACGCCAGGCCTCCCTGTCCATCACCATCTCCCGGAGTTCACCCAAACTCACGTCCATCAAGTCCGTGATGCCATCCAGCCATCTCATCCTCTGTCGTCCCCTTCTCCTCCTGCCCCCAATCCCTCCCAGCATCAGAGTCTTTTCCAATGAGTCAACTCTTCTCATGAGGTGGCCAAAGTACTGGAGTTTCAGCTTTAGCATCATTCCTTCCAAAGAACACCCAGGACTGATCTCCTTTAGAATGGACTGGTTGGATCTCCTTGCAGTCCAAGGGACTCTCAAGAGTCTTCTCCAACACCACAGTTCAAAAGCATCAATTCTTTGGCGCTCAGCCTTCTTCACATTGGAGAAGGAAATGGCAACCCACTCCAGTATTCTTGCCTGGAGAATCCCAGGGATGGGGGAGCCTGGTAGGGTGCCGTCTATGGGGTCACACAGAGTCAGACACGACTGAAGTGACTTAGCAGCAGCAGCAGCAGCAGCCTTCTTCACAGTCCAACTCTCACATCCATACATGACCACAGGAAAAACCATAGCCTTGACTAGACAGACCTTTGTCGACAGGACTGATCTTCTTTAGAATGGACTGGTTGGATCTCCTTGCAGTCCAAGGGACTCTCAAGAGTCTTTCTCCTTTAACCCCTGACAATCACAAATTTCCTCTCCAACTTGGTAATTATGCTATTTGCCAAACATCATATAAATGAATCATGCGGTCTGTATCCTTTAGAGGTTGGCTTTTTTTTTTTTTTCTCAGCATCATTTCCTTGAGCTCTGTCCAAATTATTACATAAATAATACTTCATTTCTTTTCATTGCTGAATGGAGTTCCATGGTATGGATGGACCACAGTTTGTTTAACCAGTTAAACATTTGGGTTATTTCCTGTTTAGAGTTTTGAGAGCAGAATAAAGCTGCTATGAATGTATGGGTATACAGGTTCTTGTGTGAACATGTTTTCATTTCTCTAGAGTAAATGCCCAAGAGTGAAATTGCTGAGTCATGCAGTTGGCACAGTTGCCTTTAGTTTATAGGCAACTGCCAGACTCTGTTCCAGAGTGGTGGTATAATTTTACTTCCCACAGCAATGTGTGAAAGAGCCAACATCCTTTCTGCATCCTCTTTCCAGAACTTAGAGTTACTACAGTTTTTAATTTTAGCTCTTTTGTTAAGTGTATAGGGTTGTCTCATTGTGGTTTTAATTTTCATTTCCCTAATGGCTAATGATGCTAAAGCTGAAACTCCAGTACTTTGGCCACCTCATGTGAAGAGTTGACTCATTGGAAAAGAAAAAAAAAAAAAAAAAAGTCATACAATGAATTTATTTACAAAGCAGAAACAGACTTCCAGTCACAGAAAACGAACTTATGGCTCCCAAGGGGAAAGGTGAGAAAGAGTTAAATTGGGAGGCTGGGATTAACATACACACACTGCTACTGTGCTGCCGCTCAGTCACTTTCTTCTACTCCGTGTGACGCTATGGCCTGTAGCCCACCAGGCTCCTCCTTCCATGGAGTTCTCCAGGCAAGAGTACTGGAGTAGGTTGCCATTTCCTCCTCCAGAGGATCTCCCCAACTCAGGAATGAAACCGAAGTCTCCTGCATCGCAGGCAGATTCTTTCACCACTGAGCTACCAGGGAAGCCCCAACATACATACACTGCTATATATAAAATAACCAACAAGAACCTACTGTATAGCTCAGGGAACTCCACTCAATATTCTGTAATAATGTCCATGAGAAAAGAATCTGAAAAAACAGCAGATACATGTATATGGACGGCAATCAATTCGCTGTGCACCGGGAACTAACACAACAGTTTAAGTCAACTATTATATAAAACAAATTTAAAAAAAAATTTCTTTAATAAAAAGAATATGATTACAATTATAAAAAAAATAAACTGCATTTTGGTGTTTACAGAATCAATTAGAACACAGCAAGTCATTTTTCTTTTCGTTTCAGTCACTGAATGAATTTTTACCCAGTTGAAAACTACCAAGTTCAAAGGGCTGCTGTTAATAGAAGATGATGGTACCAATATATAGTATATATATGCTTTTTGCCTCATTCACTAACAGACATAGTTAGAGTAAGGTGTCCTGAAAGCACTGAAAAGGTTTCAGAAAGCAGGCTGGACTCTGAAATTATGTGCTAAATTTTATATATATATATAGATATGGGCAATTTTCCTGGAGAGTTTTATCAGATTATATTAAAAAAATTTTTTAACAATTGAGTTAAAGGTAAAAAATGTGATGTAGAGAACAAAGATCCTACTTTGTTTCTAATCCTGGTTCTACACTGAGACACTTCTGTGACCTTATGCAAGTCATTCAGCCTGTCTGAGCCTCAGTTATCTGTTCTGCAAAATGGGAATAAGAATATCTACATCTTCATGTGTTTCTAGTGATAAAATGAAAATAAAGCCCTTGCATAGGGTCTAACACTAAACCATCAGCCTTACTTTCCCTACAGCTCCAGCAGACATAGCAGCTTCCTAAACAGCCAACAAAGTTCCTAAGAGGCAGTGTGAGCTTCGGGGGACTTACAAAGGAGGTCTGCAAAGAACACAGAATTTCAATTTAAATTCAAATCCTAATCGGCAACATCACTTGCATGAAGCTATTGAGGGCATTTATATTTATATAGCACACTTTACTTTTCAAAGCGCTTCATACTTTTCTTTGTCCCTTTGAAAGGGATAGGGCTGGTTTTACTGTCTTCATAGTCAGCTTATCCAAAGTGATAAAGAAGTCACTTTGTAAACTGGAACCTATCCTGGACTGTCCCTCAAACTAATCTTGATATTATGGAAACTTCTTAACAATAAAATACCACAAACCGCTATGGACAGTATTATTCTTTTTTACATAGAAAGGCTGATTCTGTGTGATATTTTTACCAAAAATTCTAAGAGTCAAAGATTGCCAGGAGAAATATCAATAACCTCAGATATGCAGATGACACCACCCTTATGGCNATCTTCATTTTCTGAATGTTGAGCTTTAAGCCAACTTTTCCACTCTCCTCTCTCACTTTCATCAAGAGGCATTTTAGTTCCTCTTCACTTTCTGCCATAAGGGTAGTGTCATCTGCATATCTGAGGTTATTGATATTTCTCCCAGCAATCTTGATACATCAGAGGAATGTAAATCAAAACCATGATGAGATATCCCCTTACACCTGTCAGAATGGTTATCATTAAATGATCACCACAAATAACACACATTGGCAAGGACTTGGAGAAAAGGAAACACTCATACACGGTTGGTAGGAATATAAATTGGTACAGATACTATGACAGTCTCTCAAAAAACTAAAAATTAAACTACCATATGACCCCAAAATTCCATTCAAGGTTATAGATCTGAAAAAAACAACACACTAATTTAAAAAGATACATGCACCCAATGTTCATAGCAGTGTTGATTACAGTTGCCAAGATATAGAAGGAACCTAAGTGTTTATCAACAGATGAAAGGATAAAGAAACATACATACATCTAAAGAAATACTCAGCCATAGGGAAGAATGAAGCTTTTGCCATTTGCAGCAACATGAATGGACTTGGAGGGCATTATCCTAAGTGAAATAAGCCAGACAGAGAAAGACAAATACTGTATAATATAACTTGTTTGTGGAATCTTAAAATGTACAACAAACTAGTGTTTTTGTACTACACTACAAAAATATAATAAAAAGGGAATAGTCATAGAGATATGGAGAACAAACTAGTAGTTACTAATAGGAAAGAGGGAAGGAGGGAGAGGCAGTATAGAGGCAGAGGATCAAGGGGTACAAATTATTAGGGATAAAATAAGTTACTAGAGTATATTGTACAACATGGGGCATACAGTATTTTACAATTATAAATGGAATATAACCTTTGAAAATTGTGAACTATTATATTTTATACTTGTAATTTATATAACATAATGTATCAACTATATCTGAATTGGGCTTCCCAGGTTTCTCAGACAGTAAAGAAGCCAGCTACAATGCCAGAGACCTGGGTTCGATCCCTGGGTCAGGAAGATCCCTGGAGAAGGGAATGGCTACTCACTCCAGTATTTCTGTCTGGAGAATTCCATGGATGGAGGAGCTTGGCAGGCTACTCCATGGGGTTGCAAAGAGTTGAACATTTATGTCTGAATTATAAATAAATAACTACAAGGATACATTTCATAACAAAGAATATAGTCAATATTTTAATGACAACTTTAAATGAACTAAAATCTATAAAAATATTAAATTATTATGTTGTATAGTTGAGACTAATATAATAATGTAAGTAAAGAGTACCTCAATGAAAACAGTTTTTTAATAAATGAAATCATACAGTAAAAAAATACTCCATTACTTTCTGGATTGCATACTTTTTGAAAAGATGTCTGCTGTTTTTCTTATATTTTTCTGTTGCAATGTTTCTTTTCTTTTTTCTTAAGATTTTTACTTTATAATTATTTTCAGAAACAAGATTGTGATTCATTAAATCTGTAAATTGTTTTGTAGTTAGAGTTAGCAGGTGATGGATCAGATGTGGAGAGTCAAGAAAGAAAGACATCAAAGATATTGCCAAGAGTTTGAGTTTGAGCAACTGGATGGATGGAGTGAAATTTGTTGAGAAAGGGAAGACAGTTGATGAAGGCCATTGAGAATCACAGTTTGGTTGATTCAGAGCGGAAGAGGACATATCCCTTGGGGTACCTCAGAAGCAGAGCAATGGACAAATATTACAGATGTATGTAACTTATTGAGCAATGACCCCAGAGCACCCAAAGCAAGAGGGACATGATGCCAGGAAGGGAAAGCAGATTAACAGGTGTGTTGTCAAAATTACCACTGCTGGGAAATGGAGCTTACTCCCACTGGAGAATTCTGGGATCCGATGTAGAACACACTCCTCAATAGTAGACAACCCAAGGACTAATGGAGAGGAAGTACTGACTTACTGGCTCCCATCAGCATCTGACTGAGGGCTGGCTTTAAGGTCATTAATCCTCAGACATTTCTGGCCTGTCTCACAGAGGCAGAGAGCAAAGCTCTGGAGGCAGATGGCCTTGGGTAGGAATGCAGGTGCTGACAGTTGAATGTTGGCTGCTGTGTTCCAAGGGGATATGGGCAGGGTCTGAGTGGTAGACCAAAGGACAGACGCCTATCAGCTATTCATGAGCCAGGGAGTTCCAAATTTGTGAGTGAATGACAGCATCCCTGATAATCCCGTTGGCTTGGCTGTTTGCCTGGAAGTTCACCTGCCATCTATTTTAACACTTGTTAGGGCATGATGATTCTTTGCCAAGACCTCAGTAGCAGACAAAGAGAGCCCAGTTTAGCAAGGCTCCCAAACCCTGTTCCCACTGCCAACTAAGATCTGCATGCAGAGAGATCTGTACTCACCATTTCATTCCATCCTCACTATGGAACTGGAAGTTGGCATCTTTCCCATATACATTTCACAGAAGAAACTGGTGCTCAGAGAGTTGCAGTCACTTACTTAAGGCCACACAGCAAGGAAGTTGGAACCAGGACTGAAACTCATCTCTGTGTCACTGCTTCTCAGGAATCCAGTCTCCCAGCTTCCACGTTCTAGAAATAAGTGCTAGACAAGGCAGTGGCTCTTATTCATCATCATGTCTTATGAATTAAAAACAATGTTCATGAGGTCATTTCCATGGGGCTTTGAGGTTGGCTGTGTAAATATTTGGCCTTCGGGGCTCTTCTCGGCCAAACTCCTCAGGGTGCTGACGTTAAACACACTCCTTCAGGAAAAATGCAATTGGTCTCAGGAAGCCCCTGGGGTCCGGCTCTCAGAGGGTGTCTGCTCAGGCTAATGTTTGACAACACAAAGCCCATTTTTCCTATGACTTTTTCTCATTTAAGACAAGAAAGATCGCCCTCCTCTCGCCAACGCACATACTCAACAGTCATTAATACGCAGGCATTTAAAAACATTTGTGATCAGAAAGGTCTGTGTTTTCTCATTTCTTTACAGAGTCGGGGAGGTTCGAGAGTGAGAGACAGGGGAAAGGGGAAAGGAGAGAGAGGGAGAGGAAGAAAAGGAGCAAGAAATGGAGGGAGGGAAATGAAGAGGGAGAGAAAGGGGAGAGAGGGAAGAAGGGAGGAGAACAGATGAAGAGAGGAAGAAAAGAAAGCAACCATCCTATGCGCCAACAAGACTTTGTTAAAGTATGTGCTAGCTGTGTTAAAATGATGCTGAAGATCTACATGGAATATCCTCAGGTGACAAAGCAGGTCTCAGAGTAGCCTGAAAAGCTGTAAGTCAGTGTCCAACTATGTGCACAAAGACTGATAGAGGGGTGGTCATCAGAAGCTTAGCAGCAATTTCCTCTGAGTGGTGGAGTTCCAGGGGTTTTTTACCTCTATTCTGTGATGCTACCTCATGTGTTTTCTCCCTAAGGCTGCAGTAACCGAGTACCACTGATGGAGTGACTTAGATAACAGGCATTTGTTTTATCTCAGTTCTGGAGGCTGGGAGACCAAGATCAAGATGTCAACAGGGGTGTGCTCCCTTTGGAGGCTCCAGAGGGAAGATCCTCCCTTGCCTCTCCTAGTTTTGAGCAGTGGCTGGCCATCCTTTGTTCTCCTTGATTTGCAGCTGCAGCATTCCAATCTCTGCCTCTGTCATCATGTGGCCTCTGCCCTCTATGTCTACAGCTGTGTCTCCTCTTCTAATAAGGATACCAATCATGTTGGATTAGGGCCCACCCTACTCCAGCATGACCGCATCTTAATTAATTACATTTTAAATAACCCTACTTCCAAAAAGGTCACATTCCAAGGGCCTAGGGAGCAGGATTTCAAGGTAACTTTTGGTGAGGGTCACAGTGATAAAAAAAAGACCATGCAGGGCCCAGTTCAGAAGATGAAGGGCCCATCACTTGGGGACTGACCGTCTGTGTTTCTGGGAAGTCAAATCTTCCCCCGGTGCTGTGGAAAGCCCACAGAGTGTCCCAAAGTGCAGAGATACTTCACAGGAAAGAAGGGGTCATGGGTTATGCCCTGGGATGAAGGCTGGGTCTCTGGCAAGATGACAGGGCACCAAGTGGGGGCTCTGAAGCCAGAGCAAGGTGTCATCATAATAATGCCTCCTGGCGCATTGGAAGGGCGCTAGATACATGATCTAGTGGACGGAGGGGCTGGGACAGCTAGAATGAACTAATTGGACAGGGATGACATGCTAGGAATACTGAACCAGAATATTTTATCATGAATCCCTTGTCTAGCCTGAGGATGGACCTGGAGGACAAGACAAGTTCATAGAGTCTTCCCTATTGCACCGATGAAGAGGTCTTGGCCTGGTGGAGGAAGAGCAAAGCTCAGGGACCTGTGGGATGGAGAGAGACTGGGAGGTCAGCAGGAAGGTGCGCAGGCATAGGTATCTCAGGGCAGGAGCAGCGGGGAGTGGAATCCCTGAAGAGTGGAGAACAGGGGCGCTTTCCAGACACCCCTTCAGAGTCTTCTTAATAACACTGAATTCACAAAAGTGATTATTTATTTTTAAATGTTATTGTTTTTATTCTTTTTAGGTTGATAAGCATACATATTAGAGAGGAGAGAGAGTAAGAAATCAGTCATAGAATGTAAATAGCAAGGCATTTAAACATCTGGTTTCATTACCTGACAGGGCAATATTACTATTGTAAGATATTGAAGTCTTTGATTACTCTCTTTTTTTTTTTTCAAACCCCACAGTTATTAGGCATAATGGACTTTTTTAGAAGTGATTACTTATAATATATGTGTGAGGTACAAAGAATATCAAGAAACGAGAACCTAGGTAACCATCATGGTTTCTTCATCCCACCTCTGTCCCCCTACCCAGATGTGACCACTCCCAAAATTCTGTGTTAACCTGCCCTTTGTCGGACTCTTGAGAGTCCCTTGGACTGCAAGGAGATCCAACCAGTCCATTCTGAAGGAGATCAACCCTGGGATTTCTTTGGAAGGAATGATGCTAAAGCTGAAACTCCAGTACTTTGGCCACCTCATGCGAAGAGTTGACTCATTGGAAAAGACTCTGATGCTGGGAGGGATTGGGGGCCAGAGGAGAAGGGGACGACAGAGGATGAGATGGCTGGATGGCATCACGGACTCGATGGACGTGAGTCTGAGTGAACTCCGGGAGATGGTGATGAACAGGGAGGCCTGGCATGCTGCGATTCATGGGGTCGCAGAGTCGGACACGACTGAGCGACTGAACTGAACTGAACTGAGGACGCCTATGTGCGCCTCCCTAAACAGAATCTTGTGAAATATGTTCTTTTGTGACTTGCCTGTTTGCTAACAGCTAAGTATACACCTGTAATTAATTTGTTTCAATGCTACTTTGTTTTCATTGTATGAATGCATACAGTTTGTCCACTCTCCTTCCAGGGAGCACATGGCTGCCCCACAGCTTTGCCACTGTGAGAAGTTTCCTGGGAACACTCCTGTGCCTGTCTTCTGGCATTTGCATGTGGGCCCTTGCCCAGGAGGGGGATTGCCTCAGCACAGGATGGGCATGTCAGCTTTGCCAGCTGATGCCAAACTGGTCTGCCAAGCAGCCAGGTGGGTTTACATGCCCAGTGAGGGGCCAGGGATCTGCTCCACACCCTCGCCTTTCAGACCCTCAGTCCTATTTCTCATACATCAGAATTGTCAGGATATTGCTCACAAATGTCACAAAATAACCAGGAAATGGGGCAATAAAGTGATTTACCATTCAAAACAAATCCAGCTGACACAAGGAAGGCCATCCATCAAGGAACCACACTTTATCTGAGGTCTCTGAGGCAAGGGCTAACACAGAATCCAGGCACCAGGAAGGTTGTCCTGGTAAGGGAGGGGCCCCTCAGGCTGGGAAGGGATTTGTGGCACTCCAAGACAGATGAGCTAAGGGCAGGAAGAGCCCCTCCTCTCTGTGGCACTCCCTGTGCAACTGATGCTCAGAGTGCAGCTTCAGTGGTCTAGACTACATTGTAGGTCGACACCTAAGGGTTCCCAGGGGTGACGGCTGGCCCTTAAGCATGGTGGTCCAAGAGTGTGGTGGCCAATCCTAGGGATGGTGGCTGACCCCAAGGGCCTTGACAAGGGCAATTGGAGGGGTGTGAGCGGTTGCTCCCCTTATGGGGTCCTCCCTTCTCCTCACTCCTCCTAGACTTCCCCTGCCCAATGGGAACAGTCTCTCTTACCCCACAGAGCTCTGCATGGGGACCTCTTTGCCCCAGGGAACCCTTTGGTACCTTGCCAAGTGGCATGATGCTCTGAGGTTTATCATCTGCTCCTTCTCCTTACCTTTCAAAGATGTGGCTCAGGGTAAGCCTGCTGCCTCCTTCTTGCCCTCCCAAAGAGCAAGACAGACATGACGATAGCCCTGCCCTCCTTCCCCAAGCCTTACTCTCATTCTTCAACAGCAACACCTTCCTTTGCTGACATGCCCTCAGATTCACTGCACTGGCACCTTGTGGAGACTTCCCCTACCTGTTCAGCATGATGACCTTATGAGGCTGATGCACAGACAGGCTTGAAGAGTTCATGAGGCAGCGAGGAGGAAGCCCGAGTGAAGGCTGACTGCAACTCCTACCTCAGCCCAGCTGCCTCGCTCAACATGCCCTTCATCATCACTGCCTGCCTCTGAGCCTTGGTTTCCTCACAGGGACAGGGCGACAGTACCCAGCTAGCCTAGTGCCTGTGGAGACGCAGCTCCCTGCCCTGCCCACAGGCAGGCATCACGTTCTAGGTGATTTCTGTGGGCTGGCCGGGCCTCTCATCCCTAACATGCCTCTAACCCGGCCTCCTAGCTGTTTATCCTCAACCGTGTGAAGAAGTCATAAACCGTGGAGCCTGCCCAGGTATTTATTTTAGTTAGTAAAAATGCCTTGGACCTTGCCAAGAGCCATTTGACTTTAATTGGAAACTTTTGAGGCATTAAGAATGCACTGAGGTTTAAGACGTGTACAAAGTCTCTGCAATCATCGATCATGTGAGCGCTGCTTTGGACCAGGTGGAACGAAGACAACCTTTTAGCAAATCCACCTCCCTTAATGGACTCATTTATAATAACTCTGCATTGCTGGGCAGTGTGTCTCCCCCAGAACTCCATGAACGCTGGCCAGCGCATTTAAAAGCAATGAACATCTGGTGACTGTAAACGAGGAACCCAGAAAAAAAAAAAAAAAAAACATGACATAAACAAAAGGCAGTTTGGGGAGGGCCAATAAGATGGCCCCCATTCTGTGGCCAGGGCAGACATTTCCCCGCAATGTGAAGGAAGCTAGGGAGAGACACCATCTGCTGTTCCTCTGAGAAATGTCATCCCAACAGCTTTGTTTACGGAGGACTTACTGGGTGCCAGGCTCAGTCAGGAGGCCTCAGCCAACTGCACTAGCCTCATCTTGTGACATGTTCCCACTGGCCTTTCTCAGATCCCAGGCCATTACAGGGCCTTTGCTTACGCTCTTCCCTGTGCCTGTAGCACTCCCCCCTCGCTCTTCTCATCTGTATTAGTTAGTTGTAGCCACATAACAAACTACCCCAAAGCTTAGAAACTTAGAACAATAAACATTTACTATCCTGGTCTCTGAGCCAGGAAGCCAACAGCAGCTTAGCTGGGTGGATCAGTCCAGGTCTCTCATGAGGTTGTTCTCAAGCTGTCAGCAGGGACTGTAGTCTCCTGTGAAGGCTGGATTGGGGCTGTAGGATCTGCTTCCAAGCTCATTTATATGGCTGTAGCTGAACCTGTAGTTGCTCATCACATGGGCACATCCACAGGGAGGCCTGAGTGTCTTCTACAACATGACAACTAGCTGCCCCAGAGTGAATGATCCAGAGAGAATCAATCTGGAAGACTGGGAAGGCCCAGTCTTTTATGACCTGATTTTGAAAGTGATATACCATCATTTGTGCAGCATTCTGCTGTTTACAGGGGTCCTCAAAATCCATGTGTACCCAGAACTTCAGAATGTGAACCTGCTTGGAAATAGGTTCTTTTCAGATGTAACTAGCTAAGATGAGGCCATTCTGAATTGGGGTGGGCCCTAAATCCAGTGATTAGTGTCTTCATAAGAAGGCCATGTGGTGGGAGTCCAGCCTGGCACTCTGGGATTACCTAGAGGGGTACGGTAGGGAAGGGGAGGGGGGCTCAAGAGAGAGGTGATATATGTATAATTATGGCTGATTTGCATTGCTGTATGGCAAAAATCAATACATTATATAGCAATTTCCCCCAATTAAAAATAAATTTTAAAAATAAAAGAAGTCCATGTGTAGACACAGAGACATAGGGAAACGTAGGGAAACATAGCAAACACAGGGAAGAGGGCCAGGGGGCAATACAGACAGAGATTAGAGTGATGTTTCGAAAAGCTGAGGATTGCTGGCAGCCATTAGAAGCCAGGAGAAAGTCAAGGAATGAGTTCTACTGCAAAATCTCCAGAAGGAACCAATTATGCCAATAACTTGATGCTGGACTTCTGGCCTCCAGACTAGGAGAGAACAAATTCCTATTGTTTTAAGCTCCCTAGATGTGGGCACTTTGTTACAGCAGCCCCAGGAAACTAATACAGACTGGTCACATACAGTCCTATGGTCCACGGAGGAGGGAGCATGAGGCTATAACAGAAGGTGGGGACATGGACTGCCTACCCTGTTGCCTGAGCTACTCCACTCATTCTTCAGATCTCAACTTCTATGGCTTTCTCCAGGAGGCTGGGCCTCATGCCCTGGAGCACCCAGAGCCCCTCTGTAACTCACACCCACTTGGGGTTGTTTCCACTGTCTTTCCACCTTACCACACTGTAAGGTCCAAGATGAGAGCATTTCTATCTTGATCACCTCCTGCTTGCGCCTATCCCTGGTGACAAGCACATGCCCAGCAAACAATGGGTGCTCAATAAGTACATGAATGACCGTGGGATGTGCTATACCTCTGCTACTTCTACCACCCCTCCATTGTTAGTAACCCTCCTCTGAGGCTCAAGGGTGATAGAACTCATCGGGTTAGCCAGTACATCTGACTACATCAACATTACCTTAAAACAGGTGCCAGTGGTGGGGTGGGATGAGAAGGTCCTGAGGAAAGTTGCCTGCCTCAGGTGAGGCAATGGAGAGACACTTACCTCTTGTGGTGGGCAGGGTAGCGGGGGGCAGGACCAGATGGCCATGGGCCTTTTACCTGGGAATTGCTCGCTGATCATCACCGCCAGTACCCACTGATTGCAGAAGCCTGTTTCTCCTCACCTGGCTGGCCCATAAGATCTCAGGACCCCACCTTTACTCCACAAAGCACAGTGGAGACCAGGCCAGAATAACAATAACGGATTCACTAATGGCTCAGAAATGATGACAGGGAAACAGACCCAGAAGCTGAAAGAACTCAGAGCACACCCATGCTGCAACCAGTGATCCGCTCTCCTTCTCATCCTGCTTGTGGTGAATCACTAGCTGGGGGCACGCAGTGACATTTCTCAAACTCCTATGCGGCTACACGTGGCCACAGTGCATCTGAAATCTAGTCAGCAGATTAGCAAGAAGGTCACATGGAACCTCCCTGGCAGTTGTGTATGGGGAGGAGGATGGATCCTTCCATGCGCTTTGTCTTACGTTCAGCTTCCGGGAGTGGCAGCAGTGACGACTGACACTCAAGCAGCTACCTTTGACCATGAAATGGAAGCTGTGTGTTGAGGATAGCTGTGCCACAAAGTAGAAGTGTTGGAGTCCCTGATGCCTACCTCTGAGCTTTTCACATGAGAGAAGAATAAGCTTCCATCTCTCTTAAGCTACTACTCTAATTTGGATTTTTCTGTTGATGGTAGGCGAACTTAATCCCAATGCATGGAGGAGATTATGTCTTCTGTGCTATAGCCACGGTCCTGCTCTCAGGGCTTTCTCACACTCTTTGAGCACCTGCTGAGCTGTGAGGGGGCCACCAAACTGAAGCCATGGATCTGTGGTTCTGATGACCTCTCACCCATGGGGGAGGGAGGCTGATGGGTGGCCATTCCAGAGACTCTTGACGCTCTAGCTGCCCTTCACCTCCTTGCCCCCAAAGCTCAGTCTCCTTTCTTGATCCTGGGAACAGACAACTCACATTTATTAAGCACCAGCTATGTGTGTATGACAAGTTACTAGGTCCTTCATGTCAATGATCTCACATGGTTCTTACCATTATACCCTGACATGGCAGGGGGAGTGTGCAGATGATGAAACAGAGAGTCAGAAACTCACCATATGCTTCTGTAGCACAAGGGGGTATCCGTCAGCTCCCAAGCATGAGGCTAACGTGTCTGTAACACCCCTGTGGGATGTACCTAGCTTTTCAGGAAGCCCCCTGCAGCATCTAATCTTCATGAGGTCTAGCACTACCCCTCCTCTCTACCTCCTGGCCACACTATGATCCAGACCCCTTACCCATCTGGAGAGAACCCCGTGCCTACCTAGAGAAGTCTCCTCTCTGTCTCCACGCCTACCTTTACTATACTCATCCTGCTTACTACACTCCAGATACTCTTGCTGCTCGTCAAGCAGGCCAAACTCATTCTTGCACGATGGCCACCCAGAGGTATTCATCCTCTATTGTACAACCCGCTGCTTTTCACAGTAGTTTTATTTGTTCATTGTCTATCTCCTGAATAGATAAACAAGAGGCCAGGAACTTGGCCTTCTGCTTTGCTGTGTTCACAGAGCATAAAAGAGTGTCTGTCACACAGAGATACTCAATAAATATCTGTTGAATGAACGAATTAAAATCAACTTAATTAACGTAACCAGCAGAGCGAGGAGAAACTCCAGGGAGCAATGAGAGGTAAGAGGAGATTTTAATGGAGAAGCCTGAGACCAAGACTACTGCAGAGAAAGGACCCTTAACCATCCTGAGCAGGTAAGGTGTATCAGGGATCAACCTCAGGAACAGAGCCAGTGGATGAGATATATACATATGTATGACTTACTACCCCTTCATGGGTCACAGCTTTTTCATGGCAAAGGGGCTTGCATAACTCAATGAAGCTATAAGCCATGCTATGTAGGGTCACCCAAGACGGACAGGTCATAGTGAAGAATTCTGACAAACCGTGATCCACCAGAGAAGTAAAGGGCAACCCACTCCAGTATTCTTACCTTGAGAAGTCCATGAACAGTATGAAAAGGTAAAAAGATATGACACCAGAAGATGAGCTCCTGATGTTGGAAGGTGTCCAATATGCTAATGGGGAAAAGCAGGAGCAATAATTAATAGCTCCAGAAAGAATGAAGCAGTTGGGCCAAAGCAGAAACGAGACTCAGTTTTGGATGTGTCCGGTGCTGAAAGTGAAGTCCAGTGCTGTAAAGAACCTGCATAAAGATATACAGATGATATGACTCTAATGGCAGAAAGTGAAGAAGCACTAAGGGCCTCTTGATGAAGGTGAAAGAAGAGAGTGAAAAAGTTGACTTGAAACTCAACATTTTAAAAATTAAGATCCATCCCCATCACTTCATGACAAATAGAAAGGGGGAAAGTGGGCTCCAAAATCACTGTGGACAGTGACTGTAGCCATGAAATTAAAATACACTTGCCCCTTGGAAGGAAAATTATGACAAACCTAGACAGCACATTAAAAAGTAGAGACATCACTTTGTCAACAAAGCTCTGTATAGTCAAAGCTATGGTTTTTCCAGTAGTCATGTAGGGTTGTGAGCGTTGGACCATAAAGAAAGTTGAACGCCGCAGAATTGATGCCTTCAAAATGTGGTGCTGGAGAAGACTCTTGAGAGTCCCTCGGTCTGCAAGGAGATCAAACCAGTCAATCCTAAAGGAAATCAGCCTTGAATATTCATTGGAAGGGTTGATGCTGAAGCTGAAGCTCCAATACTTTGGCCACCTGATGCAGAGAGCCAACCCATTGGAAAAGACCCTGATGCTGGGAACGATTGAAGGCAAAAGAAGAAGAGGGCAACAGAGAATGAGATGGTTAGATAGCATCACCGACTCGATGGACATGAGTTTGAGCAAATTCTGAGAGGTAGTAGAGCACAGGGGAACCTGGCATACCTCAGTCCATGGAGTCACAAAGAGTCAGACATGACTTAGTGATGGAAAACAGCAAAACAAATGACTTATTACAGGGAGTTGGCTCATGTGATGATGGGTGCTAGCTAAGCAAGTTCCAAAATCAGGATAGGCCACCAAGAGGAAATAGTGTGAGTAGGCTGTAATCCCCAGGCATGTGCTGAAGCTGTGGTCCTCAGGTGTTGTATATTTTCTCTTTTAGGGAAAACTCAGCTCTGCTTTTAAGACCGCCCCCTCACAAACTGATTAGGTCAGGCCCACCTAGATTATACAGGATATTCTCCAGTTATTTAAAGTCAACTGATTAAGAGCTTTAATTATATCTGAAAAATACCTTCACCACAACATCTGGGTTAGTGTTTGATTGAATAACTTGGAACCATACTCTAGGAAAGACTTCTCAGGTGGCACTAGTGGTTGAGAAATTGCTTGCCAATGCAGGAGATGCAAGAGATGCAGGAGATGCAGGTTTGATTCCTGGGTCTGGAAGATCCCCTGGAGAAGGACATAGCAATCTACTCCAGTATTCTTGCCTAGAGAATCCTATGGCAGAGGAGCCAGTCAGGCTGCAGTCCACAGTGTCGCATCGAGTTGGACATGACTGCAGCGACATAGTATGGAGCACACACAGACATAGCCTAGCCAAGGTGATACATTAAAGAAACCATTATGATCCATCCCCCATCAACGTGACACTCATACACATCTCCTTAAACTAGATGAATCTACAGATAAAACAGTAACAAAGTCACACTTCCACCTAATACAGTAGAATTATCTTGATGCTGGGAAAGATTGAGGGCAGGAGGAGAAGTACATGACAAAGGATAAGATGGTTGGATGTATCACTGACTCAGTGAACATAAGTTTGAACAAACTCCCAGAGACAGTGAAGAACAAGAAAGCCTGGCATACTACATCCATGGGGTTCCAAAGAGTCAAACACAACTTAGCCACTGGACAACAACCAAAAATGCACTAATCATGTGCCCAAAAAGAAAATGCAAGATCCTTGGATGATGTTCACTCTTGTCCTTTATATTCAGAAATTTAAGTACCAGATGTAGTGTTAACACTATTAATACATCTTATCAGTTCAGTTCAGTTCAGTTCAGTCGCTCAGTCGTGTCTGACTCTTTGCGACCCCATGAATCGCAGCACGCCTGGCCTCCCTGTCCATCACCAACTCCCGGAGTTCACTCAGACTCACGGCCATCGGGTCTGTGATGCCATCCAGCCATCTCATCCTCTGTCTTCCCCTTCTCCTCCTGCCTCCAATCCCTCCCAGCATCAGAGTCTTTTTCAATGAGTCAACTCTTCGCATGAGGTGGCCAAAGTACTAGAGTTTCAGCTTTAGCATCATTCTTTCCAAAGAAATCCCAGGGCTGATCTCCTTCAGAATGGACTAGTTAGATCTCCTTGCAGTCCAAGGGACTCTCAAGAGTCTTCTCCAACACCACATATTAGATTATAAATACTTAAGAGAGAGAAAATTTTTCAAATATTTGGTTATTTGATATAGCAAATATATTCATACATTCAATAAAAGGAAGAAATCACCATTTCTCATTTCTGTATTCCTCATTTCTGTAACTAGTCATATAGTGTAGTTGGTATTTATCACTTTCCTTCTTCCAGTGCCTATTCTATATTTATTTCAACAAGCAATTCAACAGGTTATGGTTCTTAACTTGATGGGATGACCCAAAACTTTATTCATGAAGGGTCTGGGCCATTGGTTTTTGTAACTTTGCATTGAGCTTAATCACAGGGCATGGGAGATGCCCTAGTGAATCTCTTCTATTCCAAATATCCTCTTCCTTTCCTCAGTTGTGTAATAGTAGCCCAGTTTCTCTTGATCAGTCAGGATTAATCACCTTAGCCAGTAGAGTGACCCCGTTCTTTAGCTTGTTGATTCAGAGGCACAGGGAACCAAAAGTGGTCAGGTGAAAGTCTTAACCTCTATTTCAGGGGAATCATTGTTGTGCCTCCTAGTGGAAGCATTCCTCCTTCTCTAACTAAGGCCTTTAGGCCAGCAGAGTATAAAGTTATGGGAACAGGAAGCAAAAATCTTGCTAGTGGTCACTAGCAGTAACAGTGAGTGCTGCCACGCTCATTTCCGCCCCTTTATTCCCCCACCTGTGAATCCTGACTATAGGAGAAATAGTAACATACATTGGACACTGGTTCAGAGCATACACAGACTGCTAGAGAACTTTGCCCCAGTCCTGCAAGGTGTTGCCACCTAGCTAGCACTGTAACTGAGTCTTCGAAAGACTATTCCATAGAATCTGTCAAACGAGTTATTACAGGATGGTGGGAAGCATGGTGAAATCCATGAGCATGGGCCTGCTGTAGCACTTATTTTGCTGTGAAGTGAGTTTCTAGATAAGAACCAATACTGTGTGAAATACCACGATGGTGAATAAAGCACTCTGTAAATCCATGGACGGATGGTAGTTCTGGCAGAAGCATTGCCTGCAGGGAAGGCAAATTCATATCCTGACCACTCCACGGAATAGTGCTATTTTAGGAACTCAGGTTAGCCAAGGTGATTGGAGGTCCACGTTGCTGGGCCCATGTATCATCTCTGTCACTGTCACTACGGCCCCGATGTTCATGACCCCATTAGGTCACGACAGGGTAGCTGAGGAAAGAGGATGTGATTCCATCAACTTGATTATTAAAATCCTTCTCTGCTGAGGTCACCCTTTGATTAGATTCACATGGGACACAAATACCTTCACATTCTTTTGCCCATTCAGAGAGATCTACACACCTATGTCTTCCCCAGACTTCTTTATCACTAATTTTCCAATCATGTTCCTTCCAAGTCTCTGATCATCCATTCAACCACTGGTCAAAGCCTATGAATCAGTATCTAATCGCTTATGCTATTTCTCCTTCCAAGTAAAGTGAACTTTGAGTTCTGCCTGCTAGGAGGACTTGCCTTTTCTATTATCCTTCAGTGATGTCCCAGAAAGAAGCTATGGAGCTGCACTGTCCACTTTCAGATGGTGCCAAATACCAACCGAAAGCATCTGTACATCAGACCCAAGTCACCTCTTCCTCTATCAGCTAATCATAGGGAACTCCCCATGAGGCCATAGGTCGAGACTGGGAAACAGAAGGCAATGTAGCAGGAGGGGGGACCAAGGATATTTGGGCCATTTTTTCATGTAATTTACTTGTGCCTTCAGGATTGCTTGGGTCTGATCCTATACATACAATCTTTACGGTATGAAGTACACACCCAACTTTATGGCATGGTGGGTCAGGTAATGCCCAGTCCATGATGAGCAGTGTAAGTCACGTGGTAACTTGGTGACCCATGATTAAGTGCTTAGTCTCTACTAAGGATCAGTAGCAGGTGAACAACTGTTTCTAAAAAGAAGAGTAGTTATCTGTGGATGATAATAGGGTCATGCTCCAAAATGCTAAAGGCCTGCTCTGTAATTCACCTATAGCAGCCTGCCAAAAGCTCCAAACAGCATCTCTATCTGCCAAGAACACATCAAGCACCATTGGATCTGCTGGATTATACAACCCAGAGCAGCGTACATGGCAGCCTGGACCTGTTGCAGATCCTTCTCTTGTTTTGGATCCTATTCAAAACTAGCAGCTTTGAGGGTCACACAATAAAAGGGCCAAAGTAACACATCCAAATGTCCTCCAAATCCAAAAAAGCCCACTAGGCACTGTGCCTCTCTTTTAGTTGTAAGGGGGCCAGATATGAGAAGTTATCCTCCTTCTTAGAAGGAATATCTTGACATACTTCACACCACTTGAGCCCTAGAAATTTCACTGATGTAGCAGGCCCTTAAATTTTAGTTTGACTTATTTCTCATCCTTTGATTTGCAAATATCTTACCAATAAGTCTAGAGTGATGGCTCTTTCTTGCTTACTAAGTTTAGTTAATCTGGTGTTATAAATGTAATGGACTGGTGGATATCTTATGGAAGGAAAGTACACCTCTGAGGCAAGACAGGAAAGATATATTTCTGGCCTTGTCATCTGAAAGCAATCAGCTTCTGATAAATCTTATGGACAGGGATCTGGCATTTGCTGCATACCAAGTTCCAAAGGTTCCAAGAGTTTGGACACCTGATGCGAAGAGCCAACTCATTGGAAAAGACCCTGATGCTGGGAAAAATTAAAGGCAGGAGAAGAAGGGGACTACAGAGGACGAGATGGTTGGATGGCATCACTGACTCAAAGGACATGAGTTTGAGCAAGCTCCAGGAGATGGTGAAGGACAGGGAAGACTGCCGTGCTGCAGTCCATGGGGTCACAAAGAGTCAGACACGACTGAATGATTGAATAACAACCTCATGGTTACTGTTTTTGACATCACAGTTTACATCTTTTTGTTCTGTATATCCCTTAACTGCTTATTATGTGTATCAGTCAGTTCAGTTCAGTCGCTCAGTCGTGTCCGACTCTTTGGGACCCCATGAATCACAGCATGCCAGGCCTCCCTGTCCATCACCAACTCCCAGAGTTCACTCAGACACATCCATCGAGTCAGTGATGCCATCCAACCATCTCATCCTCTGTTGTCCCCTTCTCCTCCTGCCCTCAATCCCTCCCAGCATCAGAGTCTTTTCTAATGAGTCAACTCTTCGCATGAGGTGGCCAAAGTACTAGAGTTTCAGCTTTAGTATCATTCCTTCCAAAGAAATCCCAGGGCTGATCTCCTTCAGAATGGACTGGTTGGATCTCCTTGCAGTCCAAGGGACTCTCAAGAGTCTTTTCCAACACCACAGTTCAAAAGCATCAATTCTTCGGTGCTCAGCCTTCTTCACAGTCCAACTCTCACATCCATACATGACCACAGGGAAAACCATAGCCTTGACTAGACGGACCTTAGTCGGCAAAGTAATGTCTCTGCTTTTAATATGCTATTTAGGTTGGTCATAACTTTTCTTCCAAGGAGTAAGCGTCTTCTAATTTCATGGCTGNGTTTCAGCTTTAGTATCATTCCTTCCAAAGAAATCCCAGGGCTGATCTCCTTCAGAATGGACTGGTTGGATCTCCTTGCAGTCCAAGGGACTCTCAAGAGTCTTTTCCAACACCACAGTTCAAAAGCATCAATTCTTCGGTGCTCAGCCTTCTTCACAGTCCAACTCTCACATCCATACATGACCACAGGGAAAACCATAGCCTTGACTAGACGGACCTTAGTCGGCAAAGTAATGTCTCTGTTTTGAATATGCTATTTAGGTTGGTCATAACTTTTCTTCCAAGGAGTAAGCGTCTTCTAATTTCATGGCTGCAGTCACCTTCTGCAGTGATTTTGTAGCCCAAAAAAATAAAGTCTGATACTGTTTCCACTATTTCCCCATCTATTTGCCATGAAGTGATGGGACCGGATGCCAATATCTTTGTTTTCTGAATGTTGAGCTTTAAGCCAACTTTTTCATTCTCCACTTTCACTTTCATCAAGAGGCTTTTTAGTCCTCCTCACTTTCTGCCATAAGGGTGGTGTCATCAGCATATCTAAGGTTATTGATATTTCTCCCGGCAATCTTGATTCCAACTTGTGTTTCTTCCAGTCCAGCGTTTCTCATGATGTACTCTGCATAGAAGTTAACTAAGCAGGGTGACAATATATGGCCTTGACGTACTCCTTTTCCTATTTGGAACCAGTCTGTTGTTCCTGTCCAGTTCTAACTGTTGCTTCCTGACCTGCATACAGATTTCTCAAGAGGCAGGTCAGGTAGTCTGGTATTCCCATCTCTTTCAGAATTTTCCACAGTTTATTGTGATCCACACAGTCAAAGGCTTTGGCATAGTCAATAAATTTTGTGTGTATAGCTTATTTTATTTTGTTTCCTTCAGAAGGCTGGTAAAAGGTTTTCACAGGGTAATGGAATCCTCCCTGAAGAGCAGCTGTCTTCCCTTTCATTCAAGGGGCTCTGGGTCTGTAAACTGGCTCAAGTTTGGAATTTGATCAAAAGGTATGACTCTGTGCTTTTATGATTCAGGTTAGACTTTTGTTCACTTGACCTGGAACTTTTTTGCTCATACACATCAAGTATTTAGTAGACTGTCCATCTATTTCAGTTCTAGGAACACCATGATTATTGGTCAACACATAGGTTTCTGCAAGTCAGACTATTCTGATTGCTCCTTTGACACTACTGTCGATGCCCACGTTGTGCCTAGTGATTAGGAGTTGTCACTTGGCCTCTGTCACCCCAGGATCCAATTATTCCCATTGCCTTTAGGGTTCTCAATTTAGTGACAGCAGTTTCTACTATAATTTCTGACCTACAAAGAAGAGCAATCACAGAGCTCTTCAAGGACGTGGGGATTTCTGCTACAAATGGACTTCTCACAGTTGTGATAAAGGTGTGTCCTTCCTCTTGGTGAGCAAAGGGTGTGTTGTTTTTGTTCAGTCACTAAGTCATGTCCAACTCTTTGAGAACCCATGCACTGCAGTACACCAGGGTCCTCTGTCTTCCACTGTTTCCTGGGGTTTGCTCAAATGCATATCATTGAGTTGGTGATGTTATTTAAATATCTCATCACCTGCTGCCCTTTTCTCCTTTTACCTTCAACCTTTCCCAGCATCAGGGTCTTTTCCAGTGAGCTGGCTCTTCACATCAGGTGGTCAAAGTAGAGGAGCTTCAGCTTTAGCATCTGTCCTTCCAATGAATATTCGGGGTCTATTTCCTTTAAGATTAACTGGTTTGATCTTCTTGCAGTCAAAGAGACTCCCACAGCTTTCTCCAGCACCACATTTTGAAAGCATCAATTCTTTGGTGCTCAGGCTTCTTATGGCCCAAATCTCATATCTGTATATGACTACTGGAAAGGGTGATGAGTAGATCTCAAATGACAAACTCATTCTAACGTTCCAGTTTCCCTAAGCCTTCTATTTCCTTTCTCTGTGGTAAAACAGGACAGCTCTGGCATCTCAACTTTGTCTGTGATGGGCCACCACTTGGTCAACGTTTTAGCCAAGAAATAAAACAAAACTTTTAGAGCCCTTTCTTTCCCCTCAAGTTGCAACACTAAATCCAGAATCTCAGCTTAGTGCTCCCATATCAATAAACTCCTTCTGATCCAACTTTATGTTTCTTCAGTTATTATCTCTCATTACTCTTAATATTCATCCCCACACATTCCCTAAATTTCTGTCTGTAGAAATTAGAAAAATCTTTTTTTTTCTAATGTAAAAAAAAGTCAGTTTTTTGGAGGTTGCAGTTCCTCATTGGTCATAATTTGTACCTCATTTTTGGGGTCTGTTTGGACTTCTGTCTAGTCATGTCATGTCTAGAAGCCAAGAAGGGTGATGGGGGGTGTGATAAGAGTAGGACCTAAGGAAAATCAGCAATGTCTTGCAAGGCTATATGGGAGGAGAAAAAGATATTACAGGCTTCTTTGGATACCCTTCTCAGGCAGGATAAACTTCTCTGGGTCAAAATGACTCAGCAGAATTTAGTGGTTCAATGTCCCCACTTTCACTGGTATCCTTCCATGTATCCTCCTTCCAACTTTCAGGATCCCATTTCTTCCCAATCAATGCTCTCAATTTAAAAGCAAACACCATGCAGAACTGGGGCTTCAATATGCTTTATAATTCAGTCATTAACAAAATGACATTCTGTGTTTCATTTACAGAAATCCCATCCCTGTGGTTGTATGAGTTAAAGGTTCCAGAAAAGATGTAGAAGACTTCAGGTCATCAATGTAGAGTTTGAGCTGGGAATCTGAAGTTTGAGCTCATCTTCTTTCCCCACTTTCTTTAGCACACTTAGGAGCAACTACCTAATACATTATACTCCTTATTTTGATGGAAATGTTCTAAGATAGCAAACATGTGACAACCTAGACTCTTGCCATCTGTGTTTAATTACAAATATCCAACAGCAATCATCTGAGTAACTTTTAGTCACATCTTGACACAACTTCCTATGTCTTCTTTACCACTAGAAGCAGAGTTATTAGTGCCCTTAAATCTAGGAAGATAAGAGAACCAGCTCCAGAAACCCAGAGCCAATAAAGGGAACTCATCCATAAGAGTGCTTCTCTGGAATCACTTACACTGTGGACATCTGTATCAGTCAGGATTCAAACAGGGGAAAAGATTCAGTATTACACATATGGAGTGGCTATTAAGTTCTACATTTTGATTTAATGTCAGAATGAGCCATAATGGAAATGCCAGAGTGAAGCAAAGAGTGAAGGGACAAACATATGCAAGTTAAAGCATTATGTTGTACTCACTAAACTTACATAGTGCTGCCTGTCAGTTATAGCTCAATAAAACTGGAAAGGAAAAGATAGTTCACAATCTTTTATTGCTGAGTATTATTCCATAGTATGCAGGTAGTGGTAAAGAATTCACCTGCCAATGCCAAAGAGGTAAAAGACCTGGGTTCAATCCCTGGGTTGGGAAGATCCCCTGGCAGAGGGCATGGCAATACACTCCAGTATTCTTGCCTGGAGAATCCCATGGAAAGAGGAGCCTGGCGGGCTACAGTCCATAGGGCCACAAAGAATCAGACACAACTGAAGCAACTTAGCGTGCATGCATGCAAATACCTTGTATTTGTACTAGAGCATGCTTAGACATTCCCTTCTGGAAGGCCTCATAAATGAGTAAAGGAGTGTTCTCTCCTTTTCTATTTTCCAGAAGAAATTGTGTAAAATTGGTGTTACTTAAATGTTTGGTAGAATTCTCCAGTGAAACCATTTGGGCCTGGAAATTTCTAGCCTGGGAGCTTTTTAATTCAAATTAAATATCTTTACTAGATGGGCTTCCCTTGTGGGTAAAGAGAAAGCTGGTAACCTTTCAACTGGTAAAGAATCTGCCTATGATGCGGGAGACCTGGGTTCAATCCCTGGGTTGGGAAGATCCCCTGGAGAAGGGAAAGGCTACCCACTCCAGTATTCTGGCTTGGAGAATTCCATGGACTATATAGTCCATGGGGTCATAAAGAGTCGGACACAACTGAGCCAACCTTTGATAGATACAAGACTATTATTATCTATTTAATCTGGTTGAGTTTTCATAGTTTGTAGTATTTGAGAAACTGATTCATTTCTTCTAAATTGCTGAGCTCATGAGCACAAAGTTCTTCAGAGTATTCCTTCATTAGCCTTTTAGTGGCTGTAAGATCTGTAGTGATATCCCTTATTTCACTCCTGATATTGAGGGTTTGAATTTTCTCTCTTTTTATTTTTGCCATTCTTGCTACATGCTTTCAGTTTAATTTATTTTTAAACCAGTTTTCTGTTTTATTGACATTTTCTAATTTTAAAAATAATTCTAATTTCATTAACTTCTGCTCTTATTTTTATCATTTTATTCCTGTGGGTGAGTGCTAAGTTGCTTCAGTTTTATCTGACTCTTTGTGACCCTATGGAGTGTAGCCCACCAGGCTCCTCTGTCCATGGAGATCCTCCAAGCAAGAATACTGGAGTGAATTGCCATGCTCTCCTCCAGGGGGTCTTCCTGACCCAGGGATCAAACCCACTTCTCCATGTCTCCTGTACTGGCAGGCAGGTTCTTTACCACTAGTGCCACCTGGGAAGTCCTTTATTTCCTGCATTTTATTATTTCTTTCTAGCTTATTTTTCCCCTTCTTTTTAATATCTTGAGCTAGAAACTTAAGATTATGTATTTGAGACCTTTCCTCCCTTCTAATGTAAGCATGTAAGTGCTGTAAAGTATCTTCTCAGCACCATTGAGTTGAATCACACATATTTAGATTTTTTCCTTTGAGACTTCCTCTTCGACCCATAGATTACTTAGAAGTGTGTTGTTTAATTCCCAAGTGTCTAGAGGTTTTCCTCTTATCCTTCACTTATTGATTTCTACTTTCATGCCATTATAGTGAGAGACTACACTGCATGATTTCTACTTTTATGATTTCTACTTTTAAAAATGTGTTGAAGGTCTTTTCATGGCCCAGGATATGGTCTGTATTGGTGAATGCTACATGGACACTTGAAAAGAATGTGTGTTCTGCTGTTGCTAAATGGAGTGTTCTACAAGGGTTAATTAGATCCTGTTAGTAGACTGTTTCGTTCAGTTCTTCTAAGCACTGCTACTGCTGTTGCTGTTGCTAAGTCGCTTCAATCGTGTCTGACTCTGCGACCACACAGACGGCAGCCCACCAGGCTCCCCCTTTCCTGGGATTCTCCAGGCAAGAACACTGGAGTGGGATGCCGTTTCCTTCTTCAATGCATGAAAGTGAAAAGGGAAAGTGAAGTCCCTCAGTCGTGTCCGACTCTTCACAGCCCCATAGACTGCAGCCTACCAGGCTCCTCCACCCGTGGGATTTTCCAGGCGAGAGGACTGGAGTGGGGTGCCATCACTAGTTTTCTATTTTGTGGCTCTATCAGTTACTGAGATAAGAGTATTGAGGTCTCTAAACATAATTGTGGATTTGACTTTAGTTTTACTAGTTTTTGCCTCACGCATATTGAGGGTCTGTTTTGGAGGATTAGGACTATTAAGCTTCCTGGTAGACTGATCTTTTCTCATTATGTAATGTCTGCTTTATCTCTAGAAATTTTCTTTTCTTTGAAATCTACTTTATCTGATATTTATGTAGCTACTTTTACATTTTAAAAATTAATATTTTCTTGATATGCCTTTTCCAATCTTTTATTTTCATCTTACCTATACCATTGAATTTAAAGTGATGTTCTTATAAACAGCACAACACTGTACGGTGCTTTTGTATCCATTCTGCCAAGTCCTGATCCAGTCATGTGCCTACCCCTAAGCTTATCATGACACAGGAGGATGCCGTGATCTGACTGGCCAGAACCGGACCCCAGGTTTGGCTCTACCTAAACCACCTGGACCAGGAGAGAGAGCTATGGTCCTTCAAAGGAAAAGAGGAGATGGCAAGACAGAGAATGGGCAACATAAACAGCCACCCACTCCCCTGACCCTCTCAGCGACCAGGCAATCCAAGTCTAGACAAAGTGTCAGGCAGTCCTGTCATCACATCCCACTTCCCTCCCCTGCTTGCACATTGGGGTGGGCTCTAGAGATTTCTCAAAGGAACTGCCTCACAGCCTCCTTTTCCCTGGAACTGGTGGTTCCAACTGAGTCTGGCAGCACTCCAGCTCTACACTAAGAGTCAAGAGCCAGGGAAAGGAAGAGAAGACCAATCCATCTGAAGTCACCTGAGAACACAGACCTATACCAAATTATCAGATAGCCATAGAAAGAGCAACCAGAATTCTGAGAAGGGCAAGTTGGGGACCTCTGTGCCTTCTGGAAAGGATCATGGCCCAGAGGCAGGAGCTGGAGGGCTGTATACTGTTAATGGTGTAAGATGCTCTCAGCCCCAGTCAGGGTGGGTGGGGGGCTCCTCCTAACGTAGTACCAGGCACTGTCCAGGAGCCATCAATGCCCTGACCTGCAGAATTGTATCCCAGGTGTGACCCTGCAGCCAGGGAAGTTAAGGAATGTGCCCAAGGATGCACCTCTGCTAGGAGTGGGGTTGGGACCTAGTTAAGGACCATCTGATCCCAAAGCCCAGGCTCAGCAGAGGAACTGGATTGTTCTCCTTAGAGAAATGAAAACAGAGAAGTGTATTCAGCAGTTCTTACAGGGGAGCAAGTCACTTGTCAGCTTGAGCACATGGACCAGGACTTGTTCAGCCCTACACTTATCTCCTTACCTGCCAGGTACAGGAGTATTCCCTCCTTTCTTCCCTCTGGTGTCTGTGGGAGGTCACAGGAGGTCTTGCCCAGGCACCCTTGGTAGACTCTCAGCCCCACAGTGGAGCTGCTATAAGCAGGACAGAAGCTGTAATACCTGCCAGGGGGTGGACTGGACGACTCTTACCTCCCCACCTTATCTCCCTCCCTCATCTCACCCTATTACGCCCAGCTTCATCAGATGAGGAAGAGTGGGGGCAACATCTCAAGAGACTTGAGTCCTCCCAGAATGTCCCAAAGGGCTGTCAGCAAGAAAGTCATGCTCTTGCAAGGGTCTCAGGTGAGTGATAGGGCTGTTAGGGCCTCTGTCCTTGACCCTGCCTTCCAAAGACCCTGTGCTAAGAATTGGGAAAAGGATGAGGGAAACTAATAAGAGTCTTTCTTCACACTCATGAATACCTTTTTCCAAGGAAAAACGAAAGCACAAAGGTTTTCACAGCTAGACAAAAATGAAATAATATATTGTCTCTGCATAAAGACATTCTAAAGGGATAGGCAGGAAATGGGCAGGATTGGGTAGTTGACCTGCAGTGCAAGGGGCAGGATTTTCCTATGTACCCTTCTGTCCCTTCTGAATTTTGAACCATAGAAAAGAGATATCATTGGACTTCCCTAGTGACTCAGTGGTAAAATATCTGCCTGCCAATGCAGGAGACATGGGTTCAATCCCTGATCTGGGAAGAACCCACATGCCACAGAACAACCAAGCCTGTGTGCCACAACCATTGAGCCTGCGCTCCACGACCTGGGAACCTCAAGCACTGAGCCCATGTGCTGCAACTGCTACTGAAGCCTGTGTGCCCTATAGCCCATGCTCCACAGAAGAATCCATTGCAATGAGAAGCCTGTGCACCGCAGCTAGAGAGTAACCCCCTGCTCATCACAACCAGAGAAAAGCCCCCACAGCAAAGAAGACCCAACACAGCCAAAAGGATATAAATAAATAAAATTATATAAAAAGATTTTTTAAATAAAAAACTATCTTATTTGGTACTTTAAAATGTTTCTGGCTTTTTGTTTAATTTTTTTTTTAATTTAAGGATTTGTTGTTGTTTAGTAGCTCAGTTGTATCCGACTCTTCGCAACACCATGGGCGGTGGCTTCCCTGTCCTTCACCATCTCCTGGAGCTTGCTCAGACTAATGTCCATCAAGTCAGGGATGCCATCCAACCATCTGGTCCTCTGATGTCCCTTTATCCTTCTGCCTTCAGTCTTTCCCAGCATCAAGGTCTTTTCTAATGAGTTGGCTCTTCACATCAGGCAGCCAAAATATTGGAGCTTCAGCTTCAGCCTCAGTCCTTCCAATGAATATTCAGGGTTGATTTCCTTTACGATTGACTGGTTTGATCTCCTTGCAGTCCAAGGGACTCTCAAGAGTCTTCTCCAACACCACCATTCAAAAGCATCAATTCTTTGGTGCTCAGCCTTCTATATGGTTCAACTCTCACATCTGTACATGACCACTGTGAAAACCATAGCTTTAACTGTGTAGACCTTTGTTGGCAAAGTAATGTCTCTGCTTTTTAATATGCTGCTAGGTTTGTCATAGCTGATAAGGATAGCTGATAAAGAATTCAAGGATAGTTGATATACAATATTATAGAAGTAACAGATGTATAATTTAGTGTTTCACAATTTTTAAAGGTTATATTATATTTGTAGTAATCAAATACTTGCTATATTCACCATGTCATACAATATACTCTTTTCTAAATTTATTTATATTGAAGTATAGTTGAATTACAGTGTTGTATTAAGTACTTATATACAGTAAATTAATTCAGTTATACATATATACATTCTTTTTCATATTCTTTTCCATTACAGTTTATCACAGGATATTGAACATAGTTCTCTCATGCAGCAGGATTTTGTTGTTTATCCATTCTATGTATACCAGTTAGCATCTGCTAATCCCAGATTTCCAATCCAACCCTCTCGTATCCACCCACCTTGGTAACCACCAGTCTCTTCTCTATGCCCCTGATTCTGTTTCTGTCTCACAGATAGTTCATACTTCGTGAACCATAATTTGTGTCATACTTTAGATTCCACACATAAGTGACATATATAGTATCTGCTTTTCTCCTTTTGACTTATTTCATTTAGTATGATAATCTCTGGGTCAATTCATGACGCTGCAAATGGCATTCCACTGTACATATGTACCACAACTTCTTTATTCATTCATCTGTCAACAGACACTTAAGTTGTTTCCTTGTCTTGGCTATTGTGTATAGGGCTGCTATGAACATAGAGATGCATGCATCTTTCTGAATTATGGTTTTGTCTGGATATATGTCCAGGGGTGGGATTGCTGGAGCATATGATAAATTCTATTTTTAGTCTTCTGAGGAACCTCCACACTGTTTTCCACAATGGCTACACCAACTTACATCCCCCAAAACAGTGTAGGAACATTCCCTTTTCTCCACACCCACTCCAGCATTTTTTATTTGTAGACGTTAATGATGGCCATTCTGACCAGCATAAATTGGTATCTCATTGTAGTTTTGATTTGCATTTCTCTAATAATTAATGATATTGAGCATCTTTTGTGTGCCTAGTGGCCATCTGTATTTATTCTTTGGAGAAATGTCTACTGAGGCTTTATGACCATCTTTTGATTGGGCTGTTTGTTTTTTGCTGTTGAGATTTATGAGCTCTTTGTATATTTTCAAAATTAAGCCCTTGTCAATCCCTCCTTTGCAAATATTTTCTCCCATTCTGTAGGTTGCCTTTCATTCTGTTTTTTGGTTTCCTTTTCTGTGCAAAAGCTTGTAACAACATACTTTTGCAGCTTACTTTAAACCTAATAGTTTGTACCTCTTACTTTCCTACCCATATATTGTCCCCTCCTTCCCCCCTCCCCACTGGTAACCATTAGTTTGTCCTCTATAATTTTAAGTCTGATTCTTTTTTTGTTGTTATATTCACTGGTGTGTTGTATTTTTAGATTCCATATATATGAGATATTATACAGTATTTGTCATTATTAATCTGACTTACTTTACCTTGTATAATGTCCTCCAAGTCCACCCATGTTACTGCAAATGGCAACTGTGGGAGGTCACAGGAGGTCTTGCCCAGGCACCCTTGGTAGACTCTCAGCCCCACAGTGGAGCTGCTATAAGCAGGACAGAAGCTGTAATACCTGCCAGGGGGTGGACTGGACGACTCTTACCTCCCCACCTTATCTCCCTCCCTCATCTCACCCTATTACGCCCAGCTTCATCAGATGAGGAAGAGTGGGGGCAACATCTCAAGAGACTTGAGTCCTCCCAGAATGTCCCAAAGGGCTGTCAGCAAGAAAGTCATGCTCTTGCAAGGGTCTCAGGTGAGTGATAGGGCTGTTAGGGCCTCTGTCCTTGACCCTGCCTTCCAAAGACCCTGTGCTAAGAATTGGGAAAAGGATGAGGGAAACTAATAAGAGTCTTTCTTCACACTCATGAATACCTTTTTCCAAGGAAAAACGAAAGCACAAAGGTTTTCACAGCTAGACAAAAATGAAATAATATATTGTCTCTGCATAAAGACATTCTAAAGGGATAGGCAGGAAATGGGCAGGATTGGGTAGTTGACCTGCAGTGCAAGGGGCAGGATTTTCCTATGTACCCTTCTGTCCCTTCTGAATTTTGAACCATAGAAAAGAGATATCATTGGACTTCCCTAGTGACTCAGTGGTAAAATATCTGCCTGCCAATGCAGGAGACATGGGTTCAATCCCTGATCTGGGAAGAACCCACATGCCACAGAACAACCAAGCCTGTGTGCCACAACCATTGAGCCTGCGCTCCACGACCTGGGAACCTCAAGCACTGAGCCCATGTGCTGCAACTGCTACTGAAGCCTGTGTGCCCTATAGCCCATGCTCCACAGAAGAATCCATTGCAATGAGAAGCCTGTGCACCGCAGCTAGAGAGTAACCCCCTGCTCATCACAACCAGAGAAAAGCCCCCACAGCAAAGAAGACCCAACACAGCCAAAAGGATATAAATAAATAAAATTATATAAAAAGATTTTTTAAATAAAAAACTATCTTATTTGGTACTTTAAAATGTTTCTGGCTTTTTGTTTAATTTTTTTTTTAATTTAAGGATTTGTTGTTGTTTAGTAGCTCAGTTGTATCCGACTCTTCGCAACACCATGGGCGGTGGCTTCCCTGTCCTTCACCATCTCCTGGAGCTTGCTCAGACTAATGTCCATCAAGTCAGGGATGCCATCCAACCATCTGGTCCTCTGATGTCCCTTTATCCTTCTGCCTTCAGTCTTTCCCAGCATCAAGGTCTTTTCTAATGAGTTGGCTCTTCACATCAGGCAGCCAAAATATTGGAGCTTCAGCTTCAGCCTCAGTCCTTCCAATGAATATTCAGGGTTGATTTCCTTTACGATTGACTGGTTTGATCTCCTTGCAGTCCAAGGGACTCTCAAGAGTCTTCTCCAACACCACCATTCAAAAGCATCAATTCTTTGGTGCTCAGCCTTCTATATGGTTCAACTCTCACATCTGTACATGACCACTGTGAAAACCATAGCTTTAACTGTGTAGACCTTTGTTGGCAAAGTAATGTCTCTGCTTTTTAATATGCTGCTAGGTTTGTCATAGCTGATAAGGATAGCTGATAAAGAATTCAAGGATAGTTGATATACAATATTATAGAAGTAACAGATGTATAATTTAGTGTTTCACAATTTTTAAAGGTTATATTATATTTGTAGTAATCAAATACTTGCTATATTCACCATGTCATACAATATACTCTTTTCTAAATTTATTTATATTGAAGTATAGTTGAATTACAGTGTTGTATTAAGTACTTATATACAGTAAATTAATTCAGTTATACATATATACATTCTTTTTCATATTCTTTTCCATTACAGTTTATCACAGGATATTGAACATAGTTCTCTCATGCAGCAGGATTTTGTTGTTTATCCATTCTATGTATACCAGTTAGCATCTGCTAATCCCAGATTTCCAATCCAACCCTCTCGTATCCACCCACCTTGGTAACCACCAGTCTCTTCTCTATGCCCCTGATTCTGTTTCTGTCTCACAGATAGTTCATACTTCGTGAACCATAATTTGTGTCATACTTTAGATTCCACACATAAGTGACATATATAGTATCTGCTTTTCTCCTTTTGACTTATTTCATTTAGTATGATAATCTCTGGGTCAATTCATGACGCTGCAAATGGCATTCCACTGTACATATGTACCACAACTTCTTTATTCATTCATCTGTCAACAGACACTTAAGTTGTTTCCTTGTCTTGGCTATTGTGTATAGGGCTGCTATGAACATAGAGATGCATGCATCTTTCTGAATTATGGTTTTGTCTGGATATATGTCCAGGGGTGGGATTGCTGGAGCATATGATAAATTCTATTTTTAGTCTTCTGAGGAACCTCCACACTGTTTTCCACAATGGCTACACCAACTTACATCCCCCAAAACAGTGTAGGAACATTCCCTTTTCTCCACACCCACTCCAGCATTTTTTATTTGTAGACGTTAATGATGGCCATTCTGACCAGCATAAATTGGTATCTCATTGTAGTTTTGATTTGCATTTCTCTAATAATTAATGATATTGAGCATCTTTTGTGTGCCTAGTGGCCATCTGTATTTATTCTTTGGAGAAATGTCTACTGAGGCTTTATGACCATCTTTTGATTGGGCTGTTTGTTTTTTGCTGTTGAGATTTATGAGCTCTTTGTATATTTTCAAAATTAAGCCCTTGTCAATCCCTCCTTTGCAAATATTTTCTCCCATTCTGTAGGTTGCCTTTCATTCTGTTTTTTGGTTTCCTTTTCTGTGCAAAAGCTTGTAACAACATACTTTTGCAGCTTACTTTAAACCTAATAGTTTGTACCTCTTACTTTCCTACCCATATATTGTCCCCTCCTTCCCCCCTCCCCACTGGTAACCATTAGTTTGTCCTCTATAATTTTAAGTCTGATTCTTTTTTTGTTGTTATATTCACTGGTGTGTTGTATTTTTAGATTCCATATATATGAGATATTATACAGTATTTGTCATTATTAATCTGACTTACTTTACCTTGTATAATGTCCTCCAAGTCCACCCATGTTACTGCAAATGGCAATTTTTCATTATTTTTTATGATAGAGTAGTATTCATTACTCTGTGTGTGTGTGTGTGTGTGTGTGTGTGTGAGAGAGAGAGAGAGAGAGAGATACCACATCTTCTTTATCCATTCATCTGTTGATGGACACTTTGGTTGCTTCCATAACATTGCAATTGTAAATATGCTGCTATGAAAACTGGGGTACGTGGGTGTTTTTAAATTAGTGTTTTTATTTTTATTTTTTCAGATATACACCCAGGTGTGGAATTGCTGGATCATCAATTCAGTTCAGTTGCTCAGTTGTGTCTGACCCTCTGCCACCCCCATGGACTACAGCACCCCAGGCTTCCCTGTCCATCACCAACTCCCAGAGCTTACTCAGACTTACATCCATTGAGTCGGTGATGCCATCCAACCATCTCATCCTGTGTCATCCTATTCTCCTCCTGCCTTCAGTCTTTCTCAGCATCAGGGTCTTTTCCAAGGAGTCAGTTCTTTGCATCAGGTGGCCAAAGTATTGGAGTTTCAGCTTCAGCATCAGTCCTTCCAATGAATATTCAGGACTGCTTTCCTTTACGATTGACTGGTTTGATATTGCAGTCTAAGGGACTCTCAAGAGTCTTCTTCAACATCACAGTTCGAACGCATCAATTCTTCAGTGCTCAGCTTTCTTTATGGTCCAACTCTCACATCCATACATGACTATTGGCAAAATCATAGCTTCGACTATACAGAACTTTGTCAGCAAAGTAATGTCTCTGCTTTTTAATGTGCTGTCTGAGTTCATCATAGCTTTTCTTCCAAGGAGCAAGCATCTTTTAATTTCATGGCTGCAGTCACTATCCACAGTGATTTTGGGGCCCAAGAGAATAAATTCTCTCACTGTTGCTGTTGCTTCCCCATCTATTTGCCATGAAGTGGTGGGACTGGATGCCATGACCTTAGTCTTTTGAATGTTAAGTTTTAAGCCAGCTTTTTCACTCTCCACTTTCACTTTCATCAAGAGGCTCCTTAGTTCCTCTTTGCTTTCTGCCATAAAGGTGGTTTCATCTGCATATCTGAGGTTATTGATACTTCTCCCTGCAATTTTGATTCCGGCTTGTGCTTCATCCCAATGCTTGTGCTTCATCTCAATGCTGAATTGGTGCTGAAACTCCAATATTTGGCCACCGGATGTGAAGAATTGACTCCTTGGAAAAGACCCTGATGCTGGGAAAGATTGAAGGCAGCAGGAGAAGGGGACGACAGAAGATGAGATGGTTGGATGGCATCACCAACTCGAAAGACATGAGTTTGAGCAAGCTCCGGGAGTTGGTGATGGACAAGGAAACCTGGCACGCTGCAGTCCATGGGGTCACAAAGAGCGACTAAATGAATGAGCAACTGAACTGAACTGTGCTTCATCCAGTCTGGCATTTTGCATAATGAACCCTGCATATAAGTTAAATAAATAGGGTGATGATATACAGCCTTGATGTACTCTTTTCCCAATTTTGAACCTGGATCATATGACAATTCAATTTTTAGTTTTTGAGAACCTGACATATCATATTGTTTTCCACAATGGCTGTACCAATGTATATTCCCACCAAGACTGTAGAAGGGTTCCCTTTACTCTCCCTTTATCCTCATATTTTCTATTTCTTCCTGGTTTAGTCTTGGGAGAGTACATTTCTAAGAACTTGTCTGTTTCTTCTAGATTGTCCATTTTACTGGCATATAGTTGTTCATAGTAATCTCTTAAGATCAGTTGTATTTCTGTGGTATCTGTCATAATTTCATTTCTGATTTTATTGATTTGGCCCTTTTTTTCCTTGATGATGCTAACTACAGTTTATCAGTGTTGTTTATCTTTTCAAAGAATTGGCTTTCAATTTCATTGATCTTTTCTGTTTTTTAAGTCTCTACTTCATTTGTTTCTTCTCTTATCTTTATGATTTCTTTCCTTATACTAACTTTGAATTTTCTTTTTTGTTCTTCTTTCTCTATTTCCTTTAGATGTAAGTTTAGATGGTTTATTTGAGATTTTTCTTGTCTCCTGAGGTAAGCTTATATTGCCATAAACTTCCCTCTTAGAACTGCTTTTGCTGTCTCTGATGGTTTTTGGATAACCATGTTTTCATTTGTCTCTAGGTATTTTTTTTTTCTTCTTTGATTTCTTCAGTGATCCATCAATTGTTCAGTAACATATTGTTTAAACTTCCATGTATTTGTGTTTTTGCAGTTTTTTCTTATAGTTGATTTCTACTCTCATAGTGTTGTGGTTGGAAAAGATGCTTGATATTATTTCAATTTTCTTAAATTTACCAAGACTTGTTTTGAGGCCTAATATGTGATCTATTCTGGAGAACATTCCACATGCATTTGTCTCTTGTAATAGTCTTTACTTTATTTAGTCTGTTTTAAGTATCGATACCTGGCTTTCTTTTGATTTTTCCTTTGCATGGAATACATTTTCCTATCCTCTCCCTTTAGGTCTATGTGTGTTTCTGATCTGAAGTGAGTTTCCTATAGGTAGCTTTGATGCAAGTCTTAGGTTTGTATACATTCAATCATTCTGTAACTTTTGGTTGGAGTATTCCATTTATACTTAAGGTAAACATCAATATGCATGTTCTTATTGTCATTTTTTCCCACTGTTTTTGGTTTGTTTTTGTAGGGGTTTATTCTCCTTCTGTTTTCTTGTAATTTGATGACTATTTGATGACTATCTTTAGGGTTTTATTTGGATCTCTTTTTTATGTATATTAATTATAGATTTTTCATTTGTGGTTACCATGCAATTTTTATGTAGCAGTGTATGCACTCCAGTGTTCTTGCCTGGAGAATCCCAGGGACGGGGGAGCCTGGTGGGCTGCTGTCTATGGGGTCGCACAGAGTCAGACATGACTGAAGCGACTTAGCAGCAGCAGCAGTGTATGCATATATGTGCATATATATGGCTTCCGAAGCAGCACTAGTGGTAAAGAATATATATACATATAATTGCTGTTTTTGATATTATATTTTGTATCTAATTGCTTTCTGTATCCCATGACTACTTATTGTTGTTACAGATGATTTTTATTACTTGTGTCTTTTAACCACCCTAATAGTTTTGTGTGTGGATGATTTCCTACCTTTATTATATGTTTACCTTTATAGGTGAGCTTTTTCTTTTATAATTTTCTTATTTATAGTTGTGGCCTTTTCTTTTTTACCTAGAGAAGTTCCTTTAACATTTGGTGTAAAGCTGGTTTGGGGGTGCTGAATTCTATTAGTGTTTACCTGTCTGTAAAGCTTTTGATCTCTCTATCAAATCTGAATGAGAGCCTTTCTAGGTAGAATATTCTTGGTTGTAGGTTTTTCCACGTTATTTTTTGATTTTCCTCTGCTGTTTTTAATATTTTTCTTTATCTTTAATTGTTGTCATTATAATTATAATTTGTCTTGCTCTTTTCTTCTTTGTGTTCATCATGTATGGGACTTCTAGTCAAAGATACCAGCCTGTACATTCAAGGTGAGCAAATATTAAATAAGGTAACCCTCAGGAAATCCACTCTAAGACACAACATACTTAAAATTCTGGAAACTATAGGTATATGAAAAAAAAATCTCGAAAATGACCAGGAGAAAAGACACATTACTTATAAGAAACATAAATTTGAATTATAGCAGATTTCTCATCAGGAACTATGTAGGCACAACATTTTTCAAGTACTGAAAGAACTGTCAACCATGAATACCAAATTCAATGAAACTATCCTTCAAGCAATGAAGGATAAAAGAAATTTAAGAAAATTTATTGTTATAAGACATTCTCTTAAATGATAGCTAAAGAAAGTTCTGTAAACAGAAAGGAAATGGTGAAAGAAAAATGTTTGGAATGTCAGAAAGGAAAGAACAACATTAACATGGGTAAAAATAGGAATGAATGTAAGAGACTATCTTACTTCTCATGAGTTTTTAAATCATATTTGATGATGGAATCAAAATTATAATGTAATCTGATGTTGTGCTCAATATAGAAATAAAAAACACAAAAGATATATTTTTAAATGGGGAAGGTAAAGAACATAAAGTAAATCAACCTCCCACACTTCCCAATATACTGAAAAAACACTATACATATGAATCAAAGGAGAACACTAAAAATTGTTAAGAAATCCATAAAAAAATATGAAAAGAGAAATAGAGGACTGAAAAATAAAAGAAACAAACAAATGAAGCATAATAAAATGTTAGACTTTAGTCATAATGTTATCAATAATTACCTTAAATGTAAATAGTCTAAATACACTGATTAAAAGGCAGAAATTGATAGACTGGATAAAATTGTGATTCCAACAATATTCTGACCACAAGAAACTCAATTCAAATACAATAACTTAGGTAAATTGTAACTTAAAGGGTAGAACTAGATGGACCATGAAAATATTATTTTCTAAAAAGTAGGAGTGGCTATTTGAACATTAGCAAAGAAAATAAAAATACTAAAGAGAGAGACATTACATAGCAACTAAAAAATCGATCTGCCATGAAGTCATAATGACCCTAACTGTGCATGCACAAGACAACACAACCAAATTACATGAAGCAAAAAACGACTAGATCTTTACTTCCTTTCTTTAAATATTGGCAACATTTATTCTGATGTTTACAAAGAAGTAACTAGGTTTTGCTGCCTGGAAATTTAAACTTATGCCCATTAAAAAATGAACAATAAAAAAAAGACAAAAATACAATGCCTCCAACCTCAGTTGATGTCATATATATATTTTGTAACTTCAGAAGGATCTTTTAAGAACCCATAATCTGATGTTCAGCAATTCCTTCATTCTACTACAATCTCTTCTTTTCTGTTAAATTTAAAGTTAAAATAAAACTCTGTAACTTTTAAATGTTAACAATTTTTTTTTTCAGTTGATATTTATCTAGGTATCCAGGCATCGTTGATGGTAAGAGCTTGCTTTGTTTGATGAACAAAACAGATGAAAACACTAGGAGAGGTGCATTCCAGTAGGAAGGGATAATAAGCTAAATTAACCAGGTGTAATAAGAGCAAGGTTAGTATGGTAGATAATAATGCAAAGGAGAAAAAAAAAAGTCAGGGATGAGAAAAAATGAGAATCAAGGAGATGGGTTCAGGTTTTAGTTAGGACATCCTGGAAGACCTCCTGAGAAGAACTTTTTCTGTAGGTCTTTTTTTTGTTTTGTGTTCCTGCCTAAAGAAGTTCCTTCACCATTTGTTATAAAGCTGGTTTCGTGGTGCTGCATTCTCTTCAACTTTTGCTTGTATGGAAAGCTTTTGATTTCTCCATTAAGTATGAAGGAGAGTCTTGCTGGGTAGAGTATTCTTATGATAGGTTCTTCCCTTTCATCACTTTAAACATGTCGTGCCATTCATTCTCTTCTGGCTTGTAGAGTTTATGTTAAGAAATCAGCTAATAATATGATGGGAGTTCCCTTGTGTGTTATTTGTTGTTTTCCCCTTGTTGCTTTAATATTTTATCTTTGTCTTTAATTTTTCTCAGTTTGATTACTATGTGTCTTGGTGTGTTCGTCCTTGTTTTTTTCCTGACTGGGACTCTCTGTGCTTCCTGGACTTGGTTGACTACTTCCTTTCCCATGTTTAGGAAGCTTTCAGCTATTATCTCTTCAAATATTTTCTCAGGTTCTTTCTCTCTCTCTCTTCTCCTTCTGGGACCCCTATAATGTGAATGTTGGTGCATTTAATGTTGCCCCAAAGGAGTCTTTATTCTGCCCTCCTGGCCATTTATCTGATCTTCTGCCTCAGTAATTCTTCTAAATGGCAACCCACTCCAGTACTCTTGCCTGGAGAATCCCATGGAGGGAGGAGCCTTGTAGGCTACTAGTCCATGGGGTCGCAAAGAGTCGGACACGACTGAACAACTTCATCATCATCATCAGTGTATTATTCACCTCTGTTTGTTTGTTCATTAGCTCTTGTAGGTCTTTGGTAAACATTTCTTTCATCTTCTCCGTTGTTTTCCCAAGATCCTGATCATCTTCACTATCATTATTCTGAATTATTTTTTGGGAAAGTTGTCTAGCTCCACTTCATTTAGTTGTTTTACTGGAGAGTTGTCTTGTCCCTTCATCTGGCACTTAAGTTTCTGCTTTTTCATCCTGTGTAACTTTCTGTAATGTGGTTTTTGTTCTAGCCACTGTGAGATTGTGGTTCTTCTGCTTCGTCTGTTTGCCCTCTGATAGAGGAGGCTAAGAAGCTGGTGTAAGCTTCTTGATGGGAGGGACCAGTGATAGGAAAAACTGGATCTTGCTCTGATGGGCAGGGCCTTGCTCAATAAAGTTTTAATCCAATTACTTGCTGATGAGTGGTGTTGTGCTCTCTCCTTGTTAATGGTTTGGCCTTAGGCAACCCACCCCTGGGGTCTACAAGGTTCTATGGTAGGGTCAATGGCGACCTCCAAGAGGCCTTACACTGACGGGGACCTTCCAGGACCACTGCTTCCACTGCTCCAGTCCCTGTGGTGAGCCACTGCTAACCCACATCTCCACAGAAGACTCCCCAACACTAACAGGTAGTTTTGGTTCAATCTCCTGTGAGGTCACTGCTCCTTTCTTCTGGGTCTTGATGCATGCAAGATTTTGTGCCCTCCAAGACTGATTCCCTATTTCCCCCAGTCCTGTGGAAGACCTATAATCAAATCCCGCTGGCCTTCAAGGTCAAATTCTCTGGGGATTCCCAGTACCTTTGTTGGGTCCAAAGGGTAGGAAGCCTGACATGGGGTTCAGAACCATCACAATAGTGGGAAATCTCTTTGGTATTATATTTCTCCAGTTTGTGGGTCACCCATCTGGTGGGTATGGGATTTGATTTTATCATGATTATGCCCCTACCATCTCATTGCAGCTTCTTCTTTGTCTTTGGATATGGTGTATCCCTTTTTGGTGGGTTTCAGCATCCTCCTGTCGATGGTTTTTCAACAGCTAGATGCAGTTTTGGTCATAGGAGGAGATGAGTGCACATCCTTCTACTCTACCATCTTGAACTGGAAGCAAAAAACTACTAGATCTTGAAAGTGAAATGGGAAAAGCTGGAATTACATCTGAGAACTTTAGCAAGCTGTTCTCAGCAATTGATATGCTGCTAGACAGAAAAACAACATGAATACGGTAAAACCAACCAACATAATCTAAATGACATTTACAAACCACTCCACTCAACGAGAGCAGAACAGACATCTTTTCAAGCACCTATAAGACAGTCACAAAAATAGACCATATACTTGGCCATAAAACAATCCTCAACAAATTTTTTAAAACTAATATTATATATAATGTGTTCTTTAAACAGAATGGAATCAAATGAGATATCAGTAAGAGAAAGACAAGAGAAAAATATCTAAAGGCTTAAAAGTGAAACAATACACTTCCAAATAATCCACGGGACAAGGAGAAAGTCTCAAAGAAATTCAAAAATACATATAACTAAATAAAATAAAAGCACATCATATTCAAATTTGTGGGATGCAGCTAAAATAGTGCTTACAGCAAAATTTGTAGTATTGGAAACATAGTGCCCATCAATGGAAAAATGGCTTAAAAAAAAAGAAAGACAGAATATATATACATATAATGGAATATTATTCAGCCGTGAGAGAGAAGGATATCCTGCCATTTGTGACAACATAGATGGAAATTGAGGGTGTGATGCTAAAAGAGATAAATCAGACAAAGAAAAATACATATTGTATGATATCACTTACATGCATAATCTAAGAAAAATCAAACTCATAAAAACAGGGAGTAAAATGATAGCTACCAGGGGACAGTGGGTGGGGGATAAGACAGTTGCTGTTTAAGGATACAAATTTGTAATGAATTAGTGCTATAAATAAGCCACGGAAATCTAATGCACAGTGTAGTGAACATAGACAACACTGTATATAATACAATTGTATAGCACAGGGAACTTTGCTCAGTATTATGAAAGTGAAAGTGAACGTTTCTCAGTCTTGTCTGACTCTTTGCAACCCCATGGACCACACAGTCCATGGAATTCTCCAGGTCAGAATATAGAAGAGGGTAGCCTTTCCTTCTCCAGGGGATCTTCCCAGCTCAAGTATTGAACCCAGGTCCCCCACATTGCAGGCAGATTCTTACCAGCTGAGCCACAAGGGAAGCCCAAGAATACTGGAGTGGGTAGCTTATTCCTTCTCCAGTGGATCTTCCTGACCCAGGAATCGAACTGGGGTGTGCTGCATTGCAGGTGGATTCTTTACCAACAAAGCTATCAGGGAAGCCTGGTCAATATTATGTAACAACCTAAATGGGAAAAGAATTTGAAAAAGAATAGATATATGTATATGTATAATGAATCATTTTGCTATACACCTGAAACCAACACAACCTTGTTAATCAACTAAGCTCCAATATAAAATAAAAGTTTTTAAAAATAAAATATATTTTATTATATTAAGAAAATGACCTGAGGCAAAAGACCTATATTCTGAAAAATATAAGGCACTGATGAAAGATATCAAAGATGACACTAATAGATGGAAAGATAGACCATGTCCTTGGGTTGGAATAATTAATATTTTCAAAGTTACTATGCTACTCAAGGCAACCTACAGATTCAATGCAATCCCTATCAAATTATCAATGACATTTTTCACAGAATTAGAGCAACAAAAAAATTTGATTTGTATGGAAACACAAAAGATCCTGAATACCCAAAGCAACCTTGATAAATTAAAATGGAACTGGGGGAATCAGGCTCCCTGAGTTCAGGTTATACTCTGAAGCTACAGTCATCAAAACAGATGGTACTGGCACAAAGACAGAAATATGGATCAATGGAGCAGAATGGAAAACCCAGAGATAAACCCATACACCTAAGGTCAATTAATCTACAACAAAGGAGAAAATAAAACTATATAATGGAGAAAAGGCAGTCTCTTCCACAAACATTGTTGGAAACACTAGACAGCTGCATTCAAAAAAATGAAATTAGAACATTCTTTAACATCATACACGAAAATAAACTTAAAATGGATTAAAGACCTCAGAGTAAGACTCAATAGTATAAAACTCTTAGAGGAAAACATAGGCAAAACACACTGTGACATAAATCACAGCAATATCTTTTTGATCTATCTCCTAGAGTAGTGGAAATAAAAACAAAAATAAACAAATGGGACCTAGTCAAACTAAAAAGCATTTGCACAGCAAAGGAAACCATACACAAAATGAAAAGACAATCCACAGAATGGGAGAGAATATTTGCAAATGATGTGAACAACAAGGGATTAATCTCCAAAATAAGCTCATGCAGCTCGATATTGAAAAAGCAAACAACCCAATCAAACAATGGGCCAAGGACCTAAAAAAATATTTCTCCAAAGAACACGGATCGATGGCCAACAAGCACATGAAAAGAAACTCATTGTCACTAATTATTCAGTTCAGTTCAGTTCAGTCGCTCAGTTGTGTCCGACTCTTTGCGACCCAATGATGGCCTCCCTGTCCATCACCAACTTCCGGAGTTCACTCAGACTCACATCCATTGAGTCAGTGATGCCATCCAGCCATCTCATCCTCTGTCGTCCCCTTCTCCTCCTGCCCCCAATCCCTCCCAGCATCAGAGTCTTTTTCAATGAGTCAACTCTTCTCATGAGGTAGCCAAAGTACTGGAGTTTCAGCTTTAGCATCATTCCTCCCAAAGAAATCCCAGGGCTGATCTCCTTCAGAATGGATTGACTGGATCTCCTTGCAGTCCAAGGGACTCTCAAAAGTCTTCTCCAACACCACAGTTCAAAAGCATCAATTCTTCGGCATTCAGCTTTCTTCACAGTCCAACTCTCACATCCATACATGACCACAGGAAAAACCATAGCCTTGACTAAACGGACCTTAGTCGGCAAAGTAATGTCTCTGCTTTTGAATATGCTAATTACTAGAGAAATGAAAATCAAAACTACAATATGGTACCACCTGACACTGGTCAGAATGGCCATCATTTAAAAGTCTATAAATAACAAATACTATGGCATGGCAACCCACTCCAATATTCTTGCCTGGAGAATCCCAGTGACGGGGAAGCTTGGTGGGCTGCCGTCTATGGGGTCACACAGAGTCGGACACGACTACAGCGACTTAGCAGCAGAAGAAGAAGTTGCGTAGACAGAAGGGAACCAACCCTCTTACACTGTTGGTGGCTGTCTCTTATACACATCTAGATGTGTATAAGAGACAGATATCAAAGATGACACTAATAGATGGAAAGATAGACCATGTCCTTGGGTTGGAATAATTAATATTTTCAAAGTTACTATGCTACTCAAGGCAACCTACAGATTCAATGCAATCCCTATCAAATTATCAATGACATTTTTCACAGAATTAGAGCAACAAAAAAATTTGATTTGTATGGAAACACAAAAGATCCTGAATACCCAAAGCAACCTTGATAAATTAAAATGGAACTGGGGGAATCAGGCTCCCTGAGTTCAGGTTATACTCTGAAGCTACAGTCATCAAAACAGATGGTACTGGCACAAAGACAGAAATATGGATCAATGGAGCAGAATGGAAAACCCAGAGATAAACCCATACACCTAAGGTCAATTAATCTACAACAAAGGAGAAAATAAAACTATATAATGGAGAAAAGGCAGTCTCTTCCACAAACATTGTTGGAAACACTAGACAGCTGCATTCAAAAAAATGAAATTAGAACATTCTTTAACATCATACACGAAAATAAACTTAAAATGGATTAAAGACCTCAGAGTAAGACTCAATAGTATAAAACTCTTAGAGGAAAACATAGGCAAAACACACTGTGACATAAATCACAGCAATATCTTTTTGATCTATCTCCTAGAGTAGTGGAAATAAAAACAAAAATAAACAAATGGGACCTAGTCAAACTAAAAAGCATTTGCACAGCAAAGGAAACCATACACAAAATGAAAAGACAATCCACAGAATGGGAGAGAATATTTGCAAATGATGTGAACAACAAGGGATTAATCTCCAAAATAAGCTCATGCAGCTCGATATTGAAAAAGCAAACAACCCAATCAAACAATGGGCCAAGGACCTAAAAAAATATTTCTCCAAAGAACACGGATCGATGGCCAACAAGCACATGAAAAGAAACTCATTGTCACTAATTATTCAGTTCAGTTCAGTTCAGTCGCTCAGTTGTGTCCGACTCTTTGCGACCCAATGATGGCCTCCCTGTCCATCACCAACTTCCGGAGTTCACTCAGACTCACATCCATTGAGTCAGTGATGCCATCCAGCCATCTCATCCTCTGTCGTCCCCTTCTCCTCCTGCCCCCAATCCCTCCCAGCATCAGAGTCTTTTTCAATGAGTCAACTCTTCTCATGAGGTAGCCAAAGTACTGGAGTTTCAGCTTTAGCATCATTCCTCCCAAAGAAATCCCAGGGCTGATCTCCTTCAGAATGGATTGACTGGATCTCCTTGCAGTCCAAGGGACTCTCAAAAGTCTTCTCCAACACCACAGTTCAAAAGCATCAATTCTTCGGCATTCAGCTTTCTTCACAGTCCAACTCTCACATCCATACATGACCACAGGAAAAACCATAGCCTTGACTAAACGGACCTTAGTCGGCAAAGTAATGTCTCTGCTTTTGAATATGCTAATTACTAGAGAAATGAAAATCAAAACTACAATATGGTACCACCTGACACTGGTCAGAATGGCCATCATTTAAAAGTCTATAAATAACAAATACTATGGCATGGCAACCCACTCCAATATTCTTGCCTGGAGAATCCCAGTGACGGGGAAGCTTGGTGGGCTGCCGTCTATGGGGTCACACAGAGTCGGACACGACTACAGCGACTTAGCAGCAGAAGAAGAAGTTGCGTAGACAGAAGGGAACCAACCCTCTTACACTGTTGGTGGCTGTCTCTTATACACATCTAGATGTGTATAAGAGACAGATATCAAAGATGACACTAATAGATGGAAAGATAGACCATGTCCTTGGGTTGGAATAATTAATATTTTCAAAGTTACTATGCTACTCAAGGCAACCTACAGATTCAATGCAATCCCTATCAAATTATCAATGACATTTTTCACAGAATTAGAGCAACAAAAAAATTTGATTTGTATGGAAACACAAAAGATCCTGAATACCCAAAGCAACCTTGATAAATTAAAATGGAACTGGGGGAATCAGGCTCCCTGAGTTCAGGTTATACTCTGAAGCTACAGTCATCAAAACAGATGGTACTGGCACAAAGACAGAAATATGGATCAATGGAGCAGAATGGAAAACCCAGAGATAAACCCATACACCTAAGGTCAATTAATCTACAACAAAGGAGAAAATAAAACTATATAATGGAGAAAAGGCAGTCTCTTCCACAAACATTGTTGGAAACACTAGACAGCTGCATTCAAAAAAATGAAATTAGAACATTCTTTAACATCATACACGAAAATAAACTTAAAATGGATTAAAGACCTCAGAGTAAGACTCAATAGTATAAAACTCTTAGAGGAAAACATAGGCAAAACACACTGTGACATAAATCACAGCAATATCTTTTTGATCTATCTCCTAGAGTAGTGGAAATAAAAACAAAAATAAACAAATGGGACCTAGTCAAACTAAAAAGCATTTGCACAGCAAAGGAAACCATACACAAAATGAAAAGACAATCCACAGAATGGGAGAGAATATTTGCAAATGATGTGAACAACAAGGGATTAATCTCCAAAATAAGCTCATGCAGCTCGATATTGAAAAAGCAAACAACCCAATCAAACAATGGGCCAAGGACCTAAAAAAATATTTCTCCAAAGAACACGGATCGATGGCCAACAAGCACATGAAAAGAAACTCATTGTCACTAATTATTCAGTTCAGTTCAGTTCAGTCGCTCAGTTGTGTCCGACTCTTTGCGACCCAATGATGGCCTCCCTGTCCATCACCAACTTCCGGAGTTCACTCAGACTCACATCCATTGAGTCAGTGATGCCATCCAGCCATCTCATCCTCTGTCGTCCCCTTCTCCTCCTGCCCCCAATCCCTCCCAGCATCAGAGTCTTTTTCAATGAGTCAACTCTTCTCATGAGGTAGCCAAAGTACTGGAGTTTCAGCTTTAGCATCATTCCTCCCAAAGAAATCCCAGGGCTGATCTCCTTCAGAATGGATTGACTGGATCTCCTTGCAGTCCAAGGGACTCTCAAAAGTCTTCTCCAACACCACAGTTCAAAAGCATCAATTCTTCGGCATTCAGCTTTCTTCACAGTCCAACTCTCACATCCATACATGACCACAGGAAAAACCATAGCCTTGACTAAACGGACCTTAGTCGGCAAAGTAATGTCTCTGCTTTTGAATATGCTAATTACTAGAGAAATGAAAATCAAAACTACAATATGGTACCACCTGACACTGGTCAGAATGGCCATCATTTAAAAGTCTATAAATAACAAATACTATGGCATGGCAACCCACTCCAATATTCTTGCCTGGAGAATCCCAGTGACGGGGAAGCTTGGTGGGCTGCCGTCTATGGGGTCACACAGAGTCGGACACGACTACAGCGACTTAGCAGCAGAAGAAGAAGTTGCGTAGACAGAAGGGAACCAACCCTCTTACACTGTTGGTGGCTGTCTCTTATACACATCTAGATGTGTATAAGAGACAGATATCAAAGATGACACTAATAGATGGAAAGATAGACCATGTCCTTGGGTTGGAATAATTAATATTTTCAAAGTTACTATGCTACTCAAGGCAACCTACAGATTCAATGCAATCCCTATCAAATTATCAATGACATTTTTCACAGAATTAGAGCAACAAAAAAATTTGATTTGTATGGAAACACAAAAGATCCTGAATACCCAAAGCAACCTTGATAAATTAAAATGGAACTGGGGGAATCAGGCTCCCTGAGTTCAGGTTATACTCTGAAGCTACAGTCATCAAAACAGATGGTACTGGCACAAAGACAGAAATATGGATCAATGGAGCAGAATGGAAAACCCAGAGATAAACCCATACACCTAAGGTCAATTAATCTACAACAAAGGAGAAAATAAAACTATATAATGGAGAAAAGGCAGTCTCTTCCACAAACATTGTTGGAAACACTAGACAGCTGCATTCAAAAAAATGAAATTAGAACATTCTTTAACANCAGTAGTAGATATAATGGTCATCTGAGTTAAATTCACCCATTCCAGTCCATTTTAGTTCGCTGATTCCTAGAATGTCGACGTTCACCCTTGCCATCTCTTGTTTGACCACTTCCAATTTGCCTTGATTCATGGACCTGACATTCCAGGTTCCTATGCAATATTGTTCTTTACAGCATCGGATCTTGCTTCTATCACCAGTCACATGCACAACTGGGTATTGTTTTTGCTTTGGCTCCATCCCTTCATTCTTTCTGGAGTTATTTCTCCACTGATCTCCAGTAGCATATTGGGCACCTAACGACCTGGGGAGATTCTCTTTGATAGCCTATCATTTTGCCTTTTCATACTGTTCATGGGGTTCTCAAGGCAAGAATACTGAAGTGGCTTGCCATTCCCTTCTCCAGTGGACCACGTTCTGTCAGACCTCTCCACCATGACCCGCCTGCCTTGGGTTGCCCTGCAGGCATGGCTTGGTTTCATTGAGTTAGACAAGGCCCTGGTCCTAGTGTGATTAGATTGACTAGTTTTCTGCGAGTATGGTTTCAGTGTGTCTGCCCTCTGATGCCCTCTTGCAATACCTACCATCTAACCATTACTCAGCCATTAAAAAGAATTAAATAATTCCATTTGCAGCTATATGGATGGACCTAGAGAGTGTCATAGTAAGTAAGTCAGAGAAGGAGAAATATGGCATGACATCCCTTATATGTGGAATCTAAAAAGAGATTATACAAATGAACTTACTTACAAAACAGAAAGAGACTCACAGACAGAAAACTAACTTATGATTGCCAGGGAGAAAGGTTAGGGACTTTGGGAAGGTCATGTACACACTGCTGTATTTAAAACGGGTAACCAAAAAGGACCTATTGTATAGCATATGGAATTCTGCTCAATGTTATGTGCCAGCCTTGATGGGAAGGGGAGGGGGGCTTACGGGAGAATGGATACTTGTATATGTATGGTTGAGTCCTTCACTCTTCTCCTGAGACTACCATTACATTTTTAATCAGCTATACCTCAATACAAAATAAAAAGTTTAAAGTTTGGATTTTTAAAATGTAGTATGTATACACCATGGACTATTACTCAGCCATTAAAAAAGACTGAAACAATGCCATTTGCAGCAATATGGATAGACCTGGAAGCTACCGTACTAAATGAAGTAAGTCAGACAAAGTAAGACAAATATATGATATTGCTTATATGTGGAATATAAAAAATGATACAAATGAATTTATTTACAGAACAGAAATAGGCACATAGATTAAAAAAACAAACTCTTACCAAAGGGGAAAAGTGGTGGGGAGGAATAAATTAGGAGTTTGAGACTGATATATACACTGCTGCTGCTAAGTCTCTTCTGTCATGTCTGACTCTGTGCGACCCTATAGACAGAAGCCTACCAGACTGTCCCTGGGATTCTCCAAGCAGGAACACTGGAGTGGGTTGCCATTTCCTTCTCCAATGCATGAAAGTGAAAAGTGAAGAGGAAGTCGCTCAGTCGTGTCCGACTCTTAGCAACCCCATGGACTGCAGCCCACCAGGCTCCCCCATCCATGGGATTTTCCAGGCAAGAGGACTGGAGTGTGTGCCATTGCCTTCTCCAATATATACACTACTATATTTAAAATAGATAACCAACAAGGACCTACTTTATAGCACTAGGAACTTTGCTCATTATTTTGTAATAATCTAAATGAGGAAAGAATTTGAAAATGAATAGATACAGGTATATATGTATACAAGCATATATGTATGTTCTAGGGCTCCCCTATATTGAAGCAGATATGTCTCAGATGGTAAAGATAACCTGCAATGCAGGAGATCTGAGTTCAGTCCCTGGGTTGGGAAGATCCCCTGGAGAAGGAAATGGCAACCCACTCCAGTATTCTTGCCTGAAGAATTCCATGGATAAAGGAGCCTGGTGGGTTACAGTCCTTGGGGTCACAGAGACTGACGCAGCTGAGGGACTAAAACATACACATAGGTCTTTCCAGGTGGCACTAGTGGTAAAGAACCTGCCTGCCAATGTAGGAGATGTAAGAGATGTGGGTTCAATTCCTGGGTCAGAGAGATCCCCTGGAGGAGGGCACAGCAACCCACTCCAGTATTCTTGCCTGTAGAATCCAAGGATGAGGCGCCTGGCAGGCTATAGTCCATAGTGTTGCAAAGAGTCAGACATGACTGATTGACTTAGCATGCACACAAGCACATATATTATAAATATAGTAAATGATGTTTAAAAGAAAAATTTTAATAGTTAAAACTCAGTTTAAAAAAAAAAAAAAAGCCTATTAGGAAGCTGATCCCAAGGAAAACATTAGAATCTGCTCAATCAGGGTGATCATCATTGTGGTCACTAAGGAGACAATCATGGGAACTTGTTCACAAATCTCTAACAGCCTGGAAAATAGACTCCACAAACAGACGGTGTAATGGCTACAGGGTCAAAGCTGTATATGGTGTGAACCCTGGAGAAGGAGTGGTCAAGGGTGCTATGAACTTGAATCCTGATGGGAATGTGAGCTAAATGCCTGGGACTCATAGGCCTCTTAGAGAATATTTTGAAGATCTGGGACCACATGCCAGAACAATGCACATCTGTGAGCATACAAGTACACACACATAGACTGTCACAACAGCATCAAGCCCAGTCATGAATCCCCCTCATACTGAGGACCAGGAGCATCTTCACAGCTGAGGCAATGATGGGCAGAGGAATGGCACTGGAAGAAGCACCCCTCCACGTGGGAAGATACTGAACAGCATGGCTGCAGAAGGCACAGCAATATGAGGTGCCATGGCCCAGGTGGCACTGATGGCCCACTGTAGAGTAGAATGGCAAGGGAGTGATGATTTGGGCCCCAGATCAAGAAGATTTGAAAAGACAGAAAAGGTCAATGAAACTAAAAGTCTATTTTTTGAAAAGATGAACAAAAGTGGTAAATTTTAGTCAGCCTCAAGAAAAAAGGGAGAGGACCCAAGTCAATAAAATCAGAAATGAAGAAGTTATGACAGACAACACTAATACAAAGAATCTTAGGAGACTACTATGAACAACTATGTGCAAATAAAATATGCAATCTAGAAAATGAAAGTTGTGTCTGACTCTTTGTGACCCCACAGACTGTACAGTCCATGGAATTCTCCAGGCCAGAATACTGGAGTGGGTAGCCTTTCCATTCTCCAGGGGAACTTCCAAAATGAGGGATCAAACTCAGGTCTCCTGCATTGCAGGTGGATTCTTTACCAGCAGAGCCACAAGGGAAGCCCAAGAATACTGGAGTGGGTAGCCTATCCCTTCTCCAGCAGATCTTCCTGACCCAGGAATTGAACCAGGGTCTCCTAATTTCAGGCAGATTCTTTACCAACTGAGCTATGAGGGTAGCCCAAACAATCTAGAAGAAACATAAATTCCCAAGACTAAAGCAGGAAGAAACAGAAAATATGAATGGACCAATTACCAGTAATGATGTTGAGTCAGTAATTTAAAAACTCCCAACAAACAAAATTGCAGGACCAGATGGCTTCACAGGTGAATTCTAACAAACATTTAGAGAAGAGTTAAAAGCTATCCTTCTGAAATGATTCCAAAAAACTACAGAGGAGGGACCATTTCCAAATTCTTTCTATGAGGCCATCATCCCCTTATACCAATACCAGGAAGATATCACACAATAAAGAATATTACAGGCCAATGTCACTGATAAATACATATGTAAAAATCCTCAACAAAATGTTAGTAAACTGAATCCAGCAATACATTAGAAGGATCATACACCATGATCAAGTGAGGTTTATCCTAGGGAAGCAAGGATTTTTCAATACCTACAAATTAATCAATGTGAGTGTTGTTGTTCAATAACTCAGCTGTGTCCAACTCTTGCAACCCTATGGACTGACTGCAGCATGCCAGTCTTCTATGTCCTTCACTATCTCCCTGAGTTTGCTCAAACTGATGTCCATTGAATAGATGAAACCATCCAACCATCTCATCCTCTGTCCCACCCTTCTCCCCCTGCCCTCAATATTTCCCACCATCAGGGTCTTCTCCAATGAGCTGGCTCTTCACATCAGCTGGCCAAAGTATTGGAGCTTCAGCTTCCTCATCAGTCCTTCCAGTGAATATTCAGGATTGATTTCCTTTAGGACTGACTGGTTTGATCTTGCAGTCCAATGGACTCTCAAGAGTCTTTCCCAACACCATGGTTCAAAAGCATCAAATCTTCAGCATCCAATCTTCTTTATGGTCTAGCTCTCATATCTGTATATGACTACTGGAAAAACCCTAGCTTTGACTATATGGACCTTTGTCAGCAAAGTGTTGTCTCTATTTTTTATATACTGTCTAGGTTCATCATAGATTTTCTTCCAAGGAGCAAGTGTCTTTTAATTTCATGGCTGCAATCACCATCCACAGTGATTTTTCAGCCCAAGAAAATAAAGTCTGTCACTGTTTCCATTGTTTCCTGTTTCCATTGTCTCCCCATTTATTCGCCATGAAATGATGGGACTGGATGCCATGATCTTAGCTTTTTTTTTTTTTTTTTAATTTTACTTTACAATACTGTATTGGTTTTGCCATACATTGACATGAATCTGCCATGGGTGTATATGAGCTCCCAATCCTGAACCGCCCCCCCCAACTCCCACCCCATATCATCTCTCTGGATCATCTCGGTGCACCAGCCCCAAGCATCCTGTATCCTGTATCGAACATAGACTGGCGCTTCATTTCTTACATGATAATATACATGTTTCAATGCCATTCTCCCAAATTATCCCACCCTCGCCCTCTCCCTCAGAGTCCAAAAGTCCATTCTATACATCTGTGTCTCTCTTGCTGTCTCGCATCTTTCTAAATTCCATATATAGGTGTCAGTATATTGTATTGGTGTTTTTCTTTCTGGCTTACTTCACTCTGTATAATCAGCTCCAGTTTCATCCATCTCATTAGAACTGATTCAAATGTATTATTTTTAATGTTTAGGTAATACTCCATTGTGTATATGTACCACAACTTTCTTATCCATTCATCTGCTGATGGACATCTAGGTTGTTTCCATGTCCTGGCTATTATAAACAGTGCTGCAATGAACATTGGGGTACATGTGTCTCTTTCAATTCTGGTTTCCTCGGTGTGTATGCCCAGCAGTGGGATTGCTGGGTCATAAGGCAGTTCTATTTNGTAGGTCACTCAAGAGAGAATTCTAAGAGACAGTAATTCACCTGCTTGAATAATTCACTTAACTATTGGTAAGAGCAAAATCATTTAGAAATGTCATCAGTTACACATTTTTCTTTTCTATTAATGTGAAATTTCACTGAAGTTTATTAGATCTTCTTTCTGTATAGTACTACATTGACAAGCTAAATACATAGAATGCATTTCTTGCTGCTGGGACTAACCACTCCCTCTTCCAAATAAAAGTCTTGCCTATATAATGTTAGAAACCAAAATTCAGCTAAGTAAATTTTAAAGATCTTATTAGCTTTGTTCAATGAATCAGGCAGCATCACATCTAGCAGACAGAAGGGAGCTCTGAGGATCTGTACAAAATGAAAAACTTTTCTAGAGAGGGTAGGATAAGGAAGTAATGAGGAAAAAGTGGACTGTGGTAAAGTCACCTTCCTTTAAGTGATGTCGGGCATTTACTGGGAAGATTTCCTCACTAAGGTTGACCAGGTAATTCCAGACTGACTAGACTAAATCTTCACTCCTAGGAGAAGCTGCAACTGTAATTAAGTCTTGGTTTCATGATGTGGCTTTAGCAAAGTGACTCCATTTTGAGCCTCTTAACTATTGGAATATAGCAATTCTGTAAGGCAAGCTATGTTTAATTTCTATAGTCCAGAGACCCTGATGCCAAATTACTTGATATTGATGATTGCTTAGTGACTACCTGGTACATATCTCCTTATTGCATATTTGGACCATTGTTTAGAAATAGTAGTTCACCAGTTGTGACCTGGTGCCTATAGGCAATGGCACCCCGATCCAGTACTCTTGCCTGGAAAATCCCATGGATGGAGAAGCCTGGTAGACTGCAGTCCATTGGGTCACTAAGAGTTGGACACGACCGAGTGACTTCACTTTCACTTTTCACTTTCATGCATTGGAAGGAAATGGCACCCCACTCCAGTGTTCTTGCCTGGAGGATCCCAGGGACGGGGGAGCCTGGTGAGCTGCCATCTATGGGGTCGCACAGAGTCGGACATGACTGAAGTGACTTAGCAACAGCAGCCTAGAGGCAAGTAACCTGGAATTAAAGTCCAATGCTTGTCACAGTCTTTGGAGACTGGGACCTGGGGACTGGAGTCAATGAGAAGAAGGACCCAGGGGACCCAAGTCTCGAATGAAACAAGAGACTTGTTTCAGTGCATTTATTTGCAGAAATGCATACTTATATATCTTCAATAAAATAATTACTCGGCCATTAAAAAGAATGAAATTCCACCAGTTGCAACAAAATGGATAGTCCTAAAAGGTCACTGAAGGGAGTCACTGAAGGGAATCCAAGCAGGTGCTCTATCCCATGATCTCAGTCCTGAGAACTGCGTGCAGCTCTGCTCGTTCCTGTTTTCCAGGAACTGATAAGAAACAGAGAGTCATTGAGAAATGGCACACAAAGGGAGAAAACAACATATTAGATCCTTTAAAAATTGAACGTCCCCTGACAAATGCTGACATTATTTATTCAATCATTTAATAAATATTTGCTGAACTCTTCTGATGTGTAATACATTATTTCAGAAACACTAAAGGCACAAATTCTGTCCCCAATAGGTTGACTATATATTAGGGAAGACAAGAACTCTACACAAATTAATATAATAAAAATGTAAAATAAAAACAGCCATGATTTCAAATTATAGGGAAAAAATAGATTACTAAAAAATTGGTAGGGAGAGCATTGCTGATGACAGTGTAAATTAGTACCAACTTGGGAGCAGTTTAGCAATGTCTGTCAAAATATACAGGAATTCTTGATTCAGAAATTCCACTTTTAGGAATTTATCTTACAGATATATTTTTCCAAGAAATATATGTAGTAGTATTCTTTAGTTTAAATTAATTCATTTATTTTAATTGGAAGATAATCACTTTAAATATTGTGATGGTTTTTGCTATACATCAGCATGAATTAGCCATTGGTATACACATGACCCCCAACCTGAACCCAATATTCTTAATATTTATAAAAGGATAGGCAATTAAAGGTACCTATCTATAGACTTGCAAATAATATAATAATGGCAGTTGTTAAAAAAGATGAGCCACCCCCTGGCATGATGCATAAAGTCAATTTAACCATAAAAATAATATAATTCAAAGGAGATTGTGCAAAATACCTTTGCAGTACAACTCAGTGACAAGGGAAGATGGAGGAAATGGTAAAGATTGCAGATATGAGGTTGTATGACAGATAAATGCAGTGTGAGACACCAGCCTGTTTCTGGAACAGGAAAAGAACATTACAAAAAAAGGCAAAATTCAAGTATGTTCTATAGTTAACAGAATTGTGGCTTTAATAATTTCTTGGTTTCCATAATTGTACAATGTTTATGCAAACTGCTAACACTAGGGGATGCTAGATGAAGGATATGGATAAATCTCTGTAATATTTTGGGAACTCTTCTATATACATGAGAAAACGTACGTATTATTAGACCTTGCTCATCCTTGTCTCTTTCCTACTGTTCTCCCCCACTGTCTTGAGGCAAAGTAGGACTGATTCTCCTGTAATTTTAAACTACTTTTGAACTCAAAACTTTACTTAAAAAAAAAAAAATCTTGACTAAATCTTTTTTTTTAACTGCTATTTTCCATTCATATATTTTTCCTTTTAGATTTTTGATTATGTTTCAAGATCTCTGTAAGAATTGTAAGTCCTCATATAGGAAAATTTGCACTGAGATAGATAAAAGGTTTTTTAGTGTATATTTCTTCTGTATTTGCAGTGACAAATCAATTCAGCAACTTGGCACATCTGCCATGTGCAATGTTTTGTGTGAGGTATTAGTTAAAAACATGAAGCACTATAGAGCAAGTTGTTCAGTCACTGGTTCTTGTTTGACTCTTTGTGACCCCATGGACTGCAACATGCCAGTCTTCTCTATCCTTCACTATCTCCTGGAGCAAGTAGAAAAAAAGAGAATTTACAATTTACTCAAAACTAAATTAACCATGACCAAAAATAAATTTTAAGTGGTTTCTCTAATTTTTAAATAAATATTCATGTCTTATTTTTAAAACTACTAAGTTTCCTCAACTTGCTTTGTGCTTAATTTTACCATGTCAGAAGATTTCATCCTTCCAGGCAATTGTTAGATTTATTCTCTGTATATATCATTACCTCCTAAGCTACTTTTCCCTCTATCTTTTGCTGTCTGGACTGACATACATATTAGTAGGACAGAGTGACAGGGGAACAGAAGATGCCATTGTTCAGCATGTGGGAATCACCCTGTATATTTGGCTTGGATAGGGAAAGGAAGGCTATCAGTTTGCATGTGTACAGCTCAGTGTGCAGGGGATTATTTGTTGTGCTTAGGTGCTCAGTCATGTCTGACTCTTTGCAACCCCATGGACCATAGCTTGCCAGGCTCCTCTGTCCATGGGATTATCTAGACAAGAGTACTGGAGTGGGTTGCCATGCCCTCCTACAGCAGATCTTCCCAACCCGGGGATCGAACCCAGGTATCCCACTCTGCAGGTGGATTCTTCACCATCTAAGCCATCAGGGAAGCCCAAGAATACTGGAGTGGGTAACCTAGCCCTTCTCCAGAGGATTTTCCTGATCCAGGAATTGAGCTGGGGTCTTCTTCATTGCAGGCAGATTTCTTAGCAACTGAGCTACCAAGGAAGCCCCAGGGGATTATGGGCACGGCTTTTTCCAGAGGGAAACTGTCCATGATAGTGTTTCTTCAGGAAAACCTACCTTTGCTCAGATGTGTCTTCAGAGTTGGGGTTTCCTCTTCAATTATTTCACTTAGACTAGCTTCACAACCTTACACCATCCCTCACTGAGTTAGGCAGTCTCTGGCCTAAAAATGTGCTCTGTTTGGTTGGAGTAATGTGGTCAGACTAATTTTTCAGCAAAAGTTGATTGTTGAAATTTAGAGAAGTTTTAAAAGTATGACTTCCCAGCTATTTTGCATATCTGACAACACCAACCGCATCATCCCCATAACAAAAATCTACTAGTGCAACTGCTTGCTCCAGCTGTCACACACCCAGTAATTCCCCAATGTCTTTGTGATCCTGATGCCCTTTACCACCTGTGATTTATCATCAAGCTTGAAGGAAAAAAAATTGTCTCTTATACCATGGTAAATGAAAAATCCTGGTGCTGTAGATTACAGGTTGCATGAGCACCCAAGGAAATGCATCTCCTACACCCACTGTAACTTTTACCATGTGGTACTGGACATGCCTGCCTTGTCCAGTGGAGGGAGAAAATGGTGATGTCTTTCAAGGTGACTTCACCTCAGCATGTTCTTTTCTGCAAAGTATACAAAAGGAAGAATCTTCCTTCACAAATCCCTCCTATTTTTTTGTTCATGATGCCATTTCATACAGTTCTATTCAGACAATCAGTTCAGTTCAGTTCAGTCGCTCAGTCATGTCTGACTCTTTGCGACCCCATGAATCGCAGCACGCCAGGCCTCCCTGTCCATCACCAACTCCGGGAGTTCACTCAGGCTCGTGTCCATCGAGTCCGTGATGCCATCCAGCCATCTCATCCTCGGTCGGCCCCTTCTCCTCCTGCCCCCAATCCCTCCCGGCATCAAAGTCTTTTCCAATGAGTCTACTCTTCGCATAAGGGGGCCAAAGTACTGGAGTTTCAGCTTTAGCATCATTCCTTCCAAAGAAATCCCAGGGTTGATCTCCTTCAGAATGGACTGGTTGGATCTCCTTGCAGTCCCAGGGACTCCATAATCATAGAGTGCACTCATTTTGTATGAAACTGACAAAAAATTTAAGAGTTTTAGCAAAAATAAAACAAGATATTTAAAGATAAAGTTAATCTTTTTAGGGAAAATAAGAATGTGAATCACTCTACCTGCCATTCTACTCAGTAGTACTCACCCTGAAGGGAGAGATAAATCCACTATTCCTTCAGGCAGCTTCAGCTTCCTAATGTTTCTCATTGTGTTCTTATTGAGATCCTCTGAGTGGTATCCTTGTGTTTTTGACCCTTCATGAAAATTCATGGAAGAAACTTAAACACCATAAACTCAAGTGAAAGAAGTCAAGCTGAAAATTCTGCATAAACAATTCCAACTATATGGCATTTTGGAAAAGGCAGAACTATAGAGACAGTATAATGATCAGTTGTTCATGGGTTAGGGAGGGAGGAAAATGGAGCACAGAAGATTTATAGGGCAGTAAAACTACTCTTTATGGTATTATAATGGTGGATACATGTCATTATACATTTGTCCACACCTACAGAGGGCACAAAAATGAGAGTAAACCTAATATCTGGAGAAGGAAATGGCAACCCACTCCAGTATTCTTGCCTGGAGAATCCTATGGATGGAGGAGCTTGGTGGGCTACAGAAACCTAATATAAACTATGACTTCTGGGCAATAATGATGTGTTAATATTGGTCCATCAATTGAAGCTGTGAACAAAAAGGACAGAGTCTTGCTCATCACCCAGGTATGCAGAGGGTAAAATAACAACCCACTGCAGTTGCCTACCAGCAGTGTGACCTGAGGGGAATTCAGGATGGTAAAAAATAGGATGAAGCATTCTGTCTTTTTCAGATATACAGCCCCTAGATAGTTAAGATGCATATGTAAGAAAGAATTTCAGTGACACCAGATTCTTGCATCTTCCCATACTTAGAAAGTAATAAAATCATTAACTTGAGATATCTGTTTTTGTGATTAGCAGAAATGTTCTACCAAGGTGTATGCTAGACTTCATGTATTTCCCGGTATCAAAATTTATAGACCTACTGGCTCTTCCCCTACCTATTCAGTCCCCTCAGAGCTTGTGAGAAACTATTTCCCAGGCTATAGTCTTCAGTAGATTTCCTGAATAAAGCTAAACTCACTTTTCTTTTAGTCAACACAATTGTACTATGGTGAAGGATGTTAATAAGGAAGGAAGTTATGTATATGTACATGTGAGCAGGGTATATGTGGAAAATCTTTGTACCTTCCTCTCAATTTTTCTATGAATCTAAAACTATAAAACATTCATTATATTTTATTTTTTTAAAGTTCATTAAAAAAAAAATAACATGACAGATTACAGAGAAAAGACTTGCACCCGCATAATGTAAAATTCCATTAAATGTTCTCTACAGTTTTGATATCACTGTAGTAATCATAGACATTTTCTGGGTTATTCCCATTAACCATACTAGTATCTTGCCTTTACCTTATAATTGCCCACTAACAGCCTTCCTATAAAGAAAGGCAAGTCCTCATTACCTTGAGTTTGCCTGGTTCCTTCTTGAAAAATTCACTTACTAGCTGATATTTCTGTGAATTATGTTTTCCTGCCTCTTTTTTTCCCATCTGAATCATTGGTCTTAAAATACCGTGACTCTTTGTCATTCTCATGAGAGCTTCCCTAGCTAAATTTGTATCTCACTCTTTTACTTCTTTCCTAGATCTTTCCCTCATGCTGCCTTGTCATGTAGAAGCTCCGTTATTCATCTGCTTTCCTTCTTTTAAAATTGTCTTGAAAGTGCCTTGAAACAAAGAAGTCTCATGTTGAATTTTTCAATTTAAGAAATTGGAAATAGTTTTAAGAACAAATATCGAAATTTTACAAGTCTGTGTTTTTGTTTTCATTCGTTACACCTTAAAATCTTGTGAATGTACAAATAAAAGATTTGCTTTAGATAGTGGTATTTAGAATCAAAGATTATAAATTACCTTCTGGTGATAAATATCAAATCCTTAACCAGTAATAAAGCTATATTCCTTAATTACTTTGCTTTTACCATCTGCCAAAGGATACATTAAAGAATAAAGTAAACAATAGAGTGAGCTGTAAACCCTGAAATTCCGTGAAACATCCATAGGAATTTTCCCTTGTGATAAATGACACATTACTTCAGTGGAAGATTTGAGGTAAGGGGAAGGAAAGGAAGCTGTCAAGGAAGATTGAAAGGCAGATGTGTGATGAATATGAGGCAAACTTCAACTCTTTTTACACTTTCTTAACTTTAACTCTTGACTGTACTATAGCATAGCACAAAACATTGATAGCTTACTTCTCTGTACCTACTTGTATACACATAAAATGGCCATTTGCATTATAATTTGTAGCATTTTGATATGGAAGTGCCTTTACTCAGGTAGTAAAATGTAAAAAAAAAAGGGNCGGTTGCTCCTAACAGCCAAGGCATCAACATTCCAACACAAGTTGCAACCCCATCAACTGGAAAGCTCTGATCTAGGAAGTCGGCCACCCTAACAGTTACTACCAGACCAGGAAGACCACATCCATAGACTGCATGTTTGCTCTCTAGACTCTGACATCTGATGGTTAAGCTACCCAAGGGGAAGGGTCTGGCTAAGTGTGATCTCCTTGACTTAGACACAGTGCCCTCACTCCAAAGACTACTGGGGAAAAAACCGTCACACCAATCAGCTTAATTCTTTGTAGATACAGGACTGTTAAACTGTTTACACAAGCATGCCCTCTCATCAAGGGTAGTCTCTGACCCTGAAAAAACTTAGAACGGAAACAAAAGTCAGTTTTCTGGGTAGCATGGAATCACAGCAGGCTGAGTTATTTAAAAAGTTCAATGGTTAAAACACTGATTTTGCTAGCCTGACAGTTACGGTCAGGACACTGGCTTAGACTGTCTCCCGGAAAAACATTTTCTTTCCTGTCAAAGCCAAGAAGATCCTCTTCAGAGTGAATTAGCCTATCCAAGAGTGAGGTGTTGCATGGTAACTCTTCCTATGCAACTCCAACTTCTTTTTGTTGTTTAGGTGCTGAATCACGTCCAACTCTTGGGCAACACTATGGACTGCAGCCTGCCAGGCTCCTCTGTCCATGGGATTCTGCAGGCAAGATTACTGGAGTGGATTGCCATTACTTTCTCCAGGGTATCTTCCCAATCCAGGGACTGAACTTGAGTCTCCTGCATTGGGAGGCAGTTCTTTACCACTGAGCCCGTCCTGGGGAATCCTGTTCTAGGGGACACATTATTATGCTTTCAAATAAGGAAAAGACTGCAGAAACCCCAAAGTTACTGTTTATTCTCTCAAGAAAAGGACAAGATTTGCTTCAGTTTCAACCTAAAAAGATAACTGTTTTGTTCATTATTTTATAGTATCAATTCCTCTGTTCTATGTCCTTAAAAATATCAGGTTTAATATAACATTAATTGAGTTTAGCAGGAAAGTACAGATAACAATGACTTGAACTTTTCTTAATCCATAGTAGCAGTTGCAGATTTTTCTCACTACACAACACAGCAGGAAATTTTCTTTATTCACTATTGCCAGATATAAATTTTATATCAAATATTGTAATTANAAAAGATAACTGTTTTGTTCATTATTTTATAGTATCAATTCCTCTGTTCTATGTCCTTAAAAATATCAGGTTTAATATAACATTAATTGAGTTTAGCAGGAAAGTACAGATAACAATGACTTGAACTTTTCTTAATCCATAGTAGCAGTTGCAGATTTTTCTCACTACACAACACAGCAGGAAATTTTCTTTATTCACTATTGCCAGATATAAATTTTATATCAAATATTGTAATTAAGTTATTTGTTGGGCTTCCCTGGTGGCTCAAATAGTAAAGAATTCCCATTCTTATTGTAAAGAGATCTATTTCTTGAGAATGAGATTTTATTTCTTACATCATTAAAAAATTTAAGTGAGATATATACTCTCATCAACTGGCATTATATTTACACAATCACAATTATGTTTCATGCAATATTTAGCAGTTTCTTATAGAGAGCAATTACTACAATTATGATCCAGACAGTGATTTTTTCTACCTCCTACTAGAGGGATTCATGTAGTATTATTCTGCACTCTGTAAACCCTATGTTAAAATAATTAACTTCTGGTAGGTGACAGTGAACTACAAAATCAATACTCTGTGAGATTCAGGTATCATAACAATATGTGACACTATTTACATGGCACTTATTTAATTTCACTATGTAAATGACATTTACTTTCCAGAATCACTTAGTGAATAGATGTCTAGCTACTGTAGCATCTGACATTTGACCAACATTGAATATTAAGAGATTTTCCTCAAGTGCAAGTAATTTAGCATAAATAAATTATCCAGAGGACTGGGAGCACCAAAGAGCTCAAGACTGGGAGATCAGGTATGAGCAAGGGTACTGATTTTTAATAGTAAGTATTCATAGAGGATTGTGGTAAAGTCAAATTAAGACCCACTTTCCCAGGCTATCTTAGACCCCCACTAGCTTAAAAAAGATCTATGTTTTCAGTGATACTTTTCAGTACTTCCACTGTCAGAACCAGGAATGGGCTGTTAATAAAAACAACCTACTCGTAATGGTGATTTGTAAACTGTGATGATCGGTCTACTACTGAATGTGCCTTGAGGCACCCACTCTGGAAGCTGACGGCTCAGGCCTGAGCTGGGCTCAGAGGTCAACAGAGAGAATATAACAGTACTGCTTTGAGATCCTGCATCTTCTAAGTCACACTAATAACCCAGGAATCAGAGGAGGAATTGAAGATATTTCAGCCAAAATTAAGAAGGTACTTTCCACTGGTATACCCTTCATCTGACCACATGCAGAAATTGAAATGGTGATGCTTAATCAGAGTGGCAGATCTGATTGCAGAGAAGGAAATTTAACACTTGAGAAATGATCAACAGCTTTAGTCACTAGATATTAAGATATAAGCCCATTTTGTTATTCTTGTATTATTTAAATTAAGCATTAAATTGAAGGCAAATTGTTCTCACTTTGGAAAGCATTGGAATAACAGGCTACACTATGATGGTATAAAAAGCAATATTATAATAGACTTAACAGGTTATACAAATTCTAAGAGAAGAGCATTTTGTTTTTATACTTGAAGTGATACTTGATAAACAGGAAATTAATGATAAATTAACATATAGGCACCACAGAAACAATTATTTTGGAGAAAATAGCTTCAATATAAAAATAGTAAAGTTGCAGGATATAAAATCAACACACAGAAATCCCTTGCATTCCTATACACTAATAATGAGAAAGTAGAAAACGAAATTAAGGAAACAATTCCATTCACCATTGCAACGAAAAGAATAAAATACTTAGGAATATATCTACCTAAAGAAACTAAAGACCTATATAACAAAAACTATAAAACACTGATGAAAGAAATCAAAGAGGACACTAATAGATGGAGAAATATACCATGTTCATGGATTGGAAGAATCAATATAGTGAAAAATGAGTATATTACCCAAAGCAATCTACAGATTCAATGCAATCCCTATCAAGCTACCAGCGGTATTTTTCACAGAACCAGAACAATAATTTCAAGATTTGTATGGAAATACAAAAAACCTCGAATAGCCAAAGCAATCTTGAGAAAGAAGAATGGAATCGGAGGAATCAACTTGCCTGACTTCAGGCTCTACTATAAAGCCACAGTCATCAAGACAGTATGGTACTGGCACAAAGACAGAAATATAGATCAATGGAACAAAATAGAAAGCCCAGAGATAAATCCACACACCTAAGGACACCTTATCTTCGACAAAGGAAGCAAGAATATACAATGGAGTAAAGACAATCTCTTTAACAAGTGGTGCTGGGAAAACTGGTCAACCACTTGTAAAAGAATGAAACTAGATCACTTTCTAACACCACACACAAAAATAAACTCAAAATGGATTAAAGATCTTAGCTTTTTGAATGTTGAGTTTTGAGCCAGCTTTCTCACTTTCCTCTTTCACATTCATCAACAGGCTCTTTAGTTCCTCTTTGCTTTCTACCATTAGGGTGGTGTCATCTGCATATCTGAGGTTATTTATATTTCTCCCAGCAATCTAGATTTCACCTTAGCTTCATGCAGCCCAGCATTTTGCATGATGTACTCTGGATATAAGTTAAATAAGCAAGTTGACAATATACAGCCTTGGGGCATTTCTGTCCCAATTTTGAGCCAGTCCATTATTCCATGTCTGGTTCTAACTGTTGCTTCTTGATCTGCATACAGGTTTCTCAGGAGGCAAGTAAGGTGGTCTGATATTTCCATCTCTTTAAAAATTTTCCAAAATTTGTTGTGATCCACAGTCAAAGTCTTTACCATAGTCAATGAAGCAGAAGTAAATGTTTTCTGGAATTCCCTTGTTTTTTCTATGGTTCAGCAATTGCCGGTAATTTGATCTCTGATTCCTCTGCCATTTCTGAACCCAGCCTGTACATCTGAGAGTTCTTGATTCAAGTACTGCTGAAGCCTAGCTTGAAGGATTTTGAGCATAGCCTTCTAGCATAGGAAGTGATTGTGATTGTCTGGTGGCTTGAACATTCTTTAGTACTGTCCTTCTTGGGAATTGGTATGAAGATTGACATTTTCCAGTTCTGTGGCTACTGCTCAGTTTTCCAAATTTGCAGACATATTGAAGTGAAGTGACGTTGCTCAGTCATGCCTGACTCTTTGCGACCCCGTGGACTATAGCTTACAAGGCTCCTCTGTCCATGGAATTTTCCAGGCAAGTGTACTGGAGTGGGTTGCTATTTCCTTCTCCAAGGGATCTTCCCAACCCAGAGATCGAACCCAGGTCTCCTGCATTGTGGGCAGATGCTTTACCGTCTGAGCCACCAGGGAAGCCTCTGAGCCACCAGGGGAGCCATACTGAGTTCATGATGTTATCTAACCATCTTATTCTCTGCTACTCTCTTCTTACACCTTCAATGTTTCCCAGCCTCAGAGTCTTTTCCAGTGAATTGGCCCTTCACATCAGATGGCCAAAGTACTGGAGCTTCAACTTCAGGATCAGTCCTTTCAATGACTACTCAGGGTTGATTTCCTCTAGGATTGACTGGTTTGATCTCCTTGCAGTCCATGGGACTCTCAAGAGTCTTCTCCAGCACCACAATTTGAAAGTGTCACTTCTTTACCACTCAGCCTTCTTTAGAGTCCAACCTTCATATCTTTACATGACTCCTGGGAAAACATAGTTTTGACTATACAGACCTTTGCAGGCAAAGTGATATCTTTGCTTTTCAGTGTATTGTCTTAGTTTGCTTCCCTTCCAAGGAGCAAATATCTTTTAATTTCATGGCTGCAGTCACTGTCCACAGTGATTTTGGAGTCCAAGAAAACAAAATCTGTCACTGGCTCCACATTTTCCCCCTTCTATTTGCCATGAAGTGATGAGATCAAATGCCATGATCTTAGTTTTTTTACTGTTGAGTTTCAAACCAGCTTTTTCACTCTCCTCGTTCACCCTCATCCAGAGGCTCTTTACAGCTGATCTTTAGAACTTATTTAACTTGCATAACTCAAAGCTTTACCTCTGTTGAATAGAAACTCATTTCTCCCCACCCCACCCCTGGCAGCATCCATTCTCTGAGTCTGTTAATCTATTAGATATGTCATGAGAGTAGAATCATGAAGTATTTGTCCTTTTGTGACTGGCTTCTTTTGTAGCATAATGCCCTCAAGGTTCATCTGTGTTGTCACATATGGTAAAATTTCCCTCTGATTTTTAGCCAACATTGATTTGTCTATTCTCTATTTCATTTATCTCTGCTCTAGTTTTATTATTTCCTTCCTCTAACTTAGGAAGGCAGAAACCAAAAGGAAGAAAGAATTCAAACTTAAAGTCTGGGAAAAGGAGACCTCAAGCACAGTAAATAAAAAATAAATAAATAAATAATGAAAAGGCAAAGAAATACTACACAAATGAAGGGACAAACTAGAACCACGGAAGTCCAAATAAATGAAGAGGAAATAGGCAAACTACCTGAAAAAGAATTCAGAATAATGAGGTAAAGATGATTAAAAAAAAAAAAAAAAAACACATTGAAAACAAAATGAAGAAAATACAAGAATCAATTAACAAAGACCTAGAAAAATTAAGGAATAAATATACAAAGACAAACAACACAATTACTGAAATTAAAAATACTCTAGAAGGAATCAATAGCAAAATATCTGAAGCAGAAGAACAAATCAGTGAGCTGGAAGATAAAATGGTGCAAATACCTTCTGAAGAAAAGAATAAAGTAAAAAGAATGAAAAGAACTGAAGATAACCTCAGAGACCTCTGGGACAATATCAAGTGCACCAACATTAGAATTATAGGGGTCCCAGAAGAAAAGAGGAAAAGAAAGGATGTGAGAAAATTTTTGAAGAGATTATAGTTGAAAATTTCCCCAACATGAGAAAGGAAATACTCAATCAGGTCCAAGAGGCACAAAGAGTCCCATACAGGATAAACCCAAGGAGAAACATGCCAAGACACATACTAATTAAACTGACAAAGACTGAACACAAAGAAAAAATATTAAAAGCAGCAAGGGAGAAGCAACAAGTAACGTACAAGTGAAACTCTATATGCTTAACAGCTGATCTTTCAGCAGAAACTCTAGGCCAGAAGGGAATGGCAGGATATATATGAAGTACTGAAAGGGGAAAATCTACAACCAAGATTACTGTACCCAGCAAGGATCTCATTCAAAACTGATGGAGAAATAAAAAGCTTTTCAGACAAGCAAAAGTTAAGAGAATTCAGTATCATCAAACCAGCTTTACAACAAATGTTAAAAGGACTTCTATAGTCAAGATGTACAAGAGAGGGGGAAAGATCTACAAAATCAACCCCAAACAATTAAGAAAATGGCAATAGGAACATATATATCAATAACTACTTTAAATGTAAATGGATTAATGCTCCAACCAAGAGACACAGACTGGCTGAATGGATTCAAAAATAAGACCCATTTATATGCTGTCTACAAGAAACCTACTTCAGACCTCAAGACACATATAGACTGAAAGTGAGAGGATGGAAAAAACATATTCCATGCAAATGGGAAGCAAAAGAAAGCTGGAGTAGTAATCTTCATTCAGACAAAATAGACCTTAAAATAAAAAAGATTACAAGAGATAAGGAAGGACACTACATAATGATCAAGGGATCAATCCAGGAGGAAGACATAACAATTGTAAGTATATATGCACTCAACATAGGAGCACCTCAATACATAAGAAAAACACTAATAGACATAAAAGGAGAAATTGACAGCAACACAATAATAGAGGAGACTTTAACGCCCCACTCACACCAGTGGACAGATCATCAACACAGAAAATTTAATAAGGAAACACAAGTCTTAATGATACATTAGATGAGATGGATCTCATTGATATCTTCAGGACATTCCATCCAAATGCAGACAAATACACCTTCTCAAGTGCACATGGAACATTTTCCAGGATAGACCACATCTTGAGTCACAAATCAAACCTCAGTAAATTTAAGAAAATCAAAATCATATCAAACATCTTCTCCAGCCACAATGCTGTGAGACTAGATATCAATTGCAAGAAAGAAACTGTAACAAATACAAACACAAGGAGATGAAACAACACGGTTCTAAATAACCAACAGGTTACTGAAGAAATCAAAAGGGAAATACAAAATTTCTAGAAACAAATGACAATGAAAACATGACAATTCAAAATCTCTGGGATGCAGCAAAAGCAGTTCTAATAGGAAAGTTTACAGCAATACAATCCTACCTCAAGAAACAAGAAAAACATCAAATTGACAACCTAACTTTATACCTAAAACAACTGGAAAAAGAAGAAAAAAAAAACACCAAAATTAGTAGAAGGAAATAAATCATAAATATCTGAGCAGAAATAAGTGAAGAATAAATGAAAGAAACAATAGAAAAGATTAATAAAACTAAAAGCTGGTTCTTTGAGAAGATAAACAAAATTGACAAGCCATTAGCCAGACTTAATATGAAAAAAGGAGGGAAGAATCCAATCAACAAAGTTAGAAATGAAAAAGGAGAGGTTACAACAGACAACACAGAAATACAAAAGATTATAAGAGACTATTATGAACAACTATATGGCAATAAAATGGATAACCTGGAAGAAATGGACAGATTGTTAGAAAAGTTCAATCTTCCAAGACTGAACCAAAAAGCCCAGGACCAGATGGCTTCACAGGAGAATTCTATCAGACATTTAGACAAGAGCTAATGTCCATCCTTCTAAAACTCTTTCAAAAAATTGCAGAAGAAGGAACACTTCCAAACTCATTTTATGAGGCCACCATCACCTTGACACCAAAACCAGACAAAGACAACACAAAAAAAGAAAACTACAGGCCACTATCACTGATGAATATAGATGCAAAAATCCTCAACAAAATTTTAGCAAATAGAATTCAGTAACATATCAAAAAGCTAAAACACTATGACCAAGTTGGATTTATTCCAGGAATGCAAGGATTCTTCAATATATGCAAATCAGTCAATGTGATACACCATATTAACAAATTGAAAGATAAAAACCACATGATAATCTCAATACATGCAGAAAAAGCCTCTGACAAAATTCAGCACCTATTTATGATTGAAACTTCAAAAAATGTGCATAGAAGGAACCTACCTCAACATAGTAAAGGCCATATATGATAAACCTACAGCAAACATTATTCTCAATGGTGAAAAACTGAAAGCATTCTCCTTAAGACCAGGAAAAAGACAAGGGTGTCCATTTTCACCACTGTTATTCAACATAGTTCTGGATAGCTATGACAATCAGAGAAGAAAAAGAAATAAAAGGAATCCAGATCAGAAAAGAAGTAAAGCTCTCACTGTTTGCAGATAAAATGATACTGTACATAGAAAACTCTGAAGATAGTATCCGAAAATTACTAAAGCTAATCAGTGAATTTAGCAAAGTTGCAGGGTACAAAATCTATACATAGAAATCACTTGCATTTCTATATACTAACAATGAAAAATTAGAAAGAGAAATTAAGGAATCAATCCCATTCACCACTGCAACAAAAGAAAATAAATATCAATGAATAAACTTAACTAAGAAGACAAAAGAACTATACACAGAAAACTATTAGACACTGATGAAAGGAATAAAAGATAACATAAACATATGGAGAGATATTCCATGTTCCTGGGTAGGAAGAATCAATGTTGTAAAAATGACTATGCTACCAAATGCAATCAACAGATTCAATGCAATCCTTATCAAATTACCAATGGCATTTTTCACAGAACTTAAACAAAAATTTCACAACTCATATGGAAATACCAAAGAATAGCCAAAGCAGTCTTGAGAAAGAAAAATGGAGCTGGAGGAATCAACCTTCCTGACTTCAGATTATATTACAAAGCTACAGTAATCAAGACAGTATGGTACTGGCACAAAAACAGAAATGTAGACCAAATGAACAAGACAGAAGGCCAAGAAATAAATCTATGCACCTACGGGTACTTTATTTTTGACAAAAGAGGCAAGAATATACAATGGGGCAAAGACAGCCTCTTCAATAAATGGTGCTGGGGAAACTGGACAACTACATGTAAAAGAATGAAATTAGAACACTTCTTAATAACATACACACACACACAAAAAAAAAAAAAGTCAAAATGGATTAAAGACTTAAATGTAAGACCAGAAACTATAAAACTCTTAGAGGAAAACATAGGCAGAACACTTGATTACATAAATCAAAGCAAGATCCTCTAGGACCCAACCTCCTAGAGTAATGGAAATAAAAACAAAAGTAAACAAGTGGTACCTTTCGTGTCCGACTCTTTGTGACCCCATGAATCGCAGCACGCCAGGCCTCCCTGTCCATCACCAACTCCCGGAGTTCACTCAGACTCACGTCCATCAAGTCAGTGATGCCATCCAGCCATCTCATCCTCGGTCGTCCCCTTCTCCTCCTACCCTCAATCCCTCCCAGCATCAGTCTTTTCCAATGAGTCAACTCTTCTCATGAGGTGGCCAAAGTATTGGAGTTTCAGCTTTAGCATCAGTCCTTCCAAAGAAATCCCAGGGCTGATCTTCTTCAGAATGGACTGGTTGGATCTCCTTGAAGTCCCAGGGACTCTCAAGAGTCTTCTCCAACACCACAGTTCAAAAGCATCAATTCTTTGGTGCTCAGCTTTCTTCACAGTCCAACTCTCACATCCATACATGACCACAGGAAAAACCATAGCCCTGACTAGATGGACCTTTGTTGGCTAAGTAATGTTTGTGCTTTTTAATATGCTATCTAGGTTGGTCATAACTTTCCTTCCAAGGAGTAAGCGTCTTTTAATTTCATGGCTGCAATCACCATCTGCAGTGATTTTGGAGCCCCCAAAAATAAAGTCTGACACTATTTCCATCATTTCCCCATCTATTTTCCAAGAAGTGATGGAACCAAATGCCATGATCTTAGTTTTCTGAATGTTTAGCTTTAAGCCAACTTTTCACTCTCCTCTTTCACTTTCATCAAGAGGCTTTTTAGTTCCTCTTCACTTTCTGCCATAAGGGTGGTGTCATCTGCATATCTGAGCTTATTGATATCTCCCCCGGCAATCTTGATTCCAGCTTGTGCTTCCTCCAGCCCAGCGTTTCTCATGATGTACTCTGCATAGAAGTTAAATAAGCAGGGAGACAATATACAGCCTTGATGTACTCCTTTTCCTATTTGGAACCAGTCTGTTGTTCCATGTCCAGTTCTAACTGTTGCTTCCTGACCTGCATACAGGTTTCTTAAGAGGCAGATTAGGTGGTCTGATATTCCCATCTCTTTCAAAATTTTCGACAGTTTATTGTGATCCACACAGTCAAAGGCTTCAGCATCGTCAATAAAGCAGAAATAGATGTTTTTCTGGAACTCTCTTGCTTTTTGCATGATTGAGCAGATGTTGGCAATTTGATCCCTGGTTCTTCTGCCATTTCTAAAACCAGCTTGAACATCTGGAAGTTCACAGTTCACATATTGCTGAAGCCTGGCTTGGAGAATTTTGAGCATTACTTTACTAGCATGTGAGATGAGTGCAATTGTGCAGTAGTTTGAGCATTCTTTGGCATTGCCTTTCTTTGGGATTGGAATGAAAACTGACCTTTTGCAATCCTGTAGCCACTGCTGAGTTTTCCAAATGTGCTTGCATATTGAGTGCAGCACTTTCACAGCATAAGCAAGGTGAAAAGACAACCCTCAGAATGGGAGAAAATAATAGCAAGTGAAACAACTGACAAAGGATTAATTTCCAAAATATAAAAGCAGCTCATACAACTTAATGCTAGAAAAACAAACAACCCAATCAAAAAGTGGGCAAAAGACCTAAACAGACATTTTTCCAAAGAAGACATACGGATGGCTAACAAACACATGAAAAGATGTCCAATATCACTCATTATTAGAGAAATGCAAACCAAAACTACAATGAGATATCACCTGACACCGGTCAGAATGGAGATCATCAAAAAGTCTACAAAAAAAAAGACACATGTATCCCATTGTTCATTGCAGCACTGTTTACAACAGCTAGAACAGGGAAGGTAGTAAGGAGATACCCCTTGTCCAAGGTAAGGAGCAGCGGCTGTGCTTTGCTGGAGCAGCCATGAAGAGATACCCCACACCCAAGGTAAGAGAAACCCAAGTAAGATGGTAGGTGTTGCAAGAGGGCATTAGAGGGCAGACACGCTGAAACCATACTCGCAGAAAACTAGTCAATCTAATCACACTAGGACCACGGCCTTGTCTAACTCAGTGAAACCAAGCCATGCCTGCGGGGCAACCCAAGACGGGCGGGTCATGGTGGAGAGGTCTGACAGAATGTGATCCACTGGAGAAGGGAATGGTAAACCACTACAGTATTCAGTTCTTGCCTTGAGAACCCCATGAACAGTATGAAAAGGCAAAATGATAGGATACTGAAAGAGGAACTCCCCAGGTCATTAGGTGCCCAATATGCTACTAGAGATCAGTGGAGAAATAACTCCAGAAAGAATGAAGGGATGGA